>PVKZ01000961.1:479825-538424 GCA_004027375.1 Macroglossus sobrinus
AAGGTTTAATATTTCTTCTATTCTCTACCTGTCAACCTAAAGGTGGGTTGTGCAAGCGGGGGTACAGAAGCAGAAAGTGTACTGTTAAAATGTTAGGTTCCCATGGGCAACTGTTAGGTTTCCAGGAGTAATAGTCAAACAATAACTTTTCAAGCAAGCAGGTGTCCAGAAGCGAGACATGGCGATTAGCACGTAGGCTTTTAACCTTAACCCATTACTACATCTTTGTGACCCTTTCAGTAGCATGTCATCACACTCTGAAACTGGATGAGCCTCTGGGTGATATGCATGTTGGATGGCACAGTGACCCTGGGAGTCTCTTGAGTCAATTGAGTAAATTTCCCCCTGCCACTTCAGTGTCAGTTTATATGCCAATGGTGGCTTCCTGGTCAAGTTTCCACTCATAGCAAGCTCTATTGCTGCCCATTCTAGACCTAAATATGCTACCTCAGGGCAGGGGCAGCTGCCTATCAACGTGCAGTAGGCACTTTGTATTAGATGGGGTAGGAGCACAGGAAATCAAGGGCTGTCAGACCATACAGACTCCTGCAATCTTCTCAAGAGATATCGCAGCTAGTACAGGCAGCCATGGTGTGTCCACAACTGTTTTCCTCAAAATGCGTTCACTGTGCTAGTCAAGGTCTAGTGTCTGTGCAGACTGCAAAACCCCAGAGCCAAGAAGGTCACAAGAGTCTGCTTGTCCATGGGCTGCGGGCACATTGTGGCTGGTATGAAGTGGGATCTCAGAAAGACAAGGTCTATCTGGCCAATATAGACTCAGTTTTGCTGAAAATTCTGTGCCTGGGCATTCCCACTATAGACACAGATCACAGTGAGACGAACTGACATTTGGGACAGTCCCAGAGACCCCTGCACTGTTCAGACACAATATTGAACTCTTGCAGGCAGCAAAGGTCTGCCTGCCATTGATTTCAGTTCAGTGCCCACCCTTTGCCAGCTAAAGTTTGTTGCCTGTGTGGATTGGGAGATCAGGGGAGGGGAAGGGCAGGGCTGCGGCAGTTCACCTGGTAGGCCACCTGGGGCAATTTGTGGGTAGGTTGAAGCAGGCAGATCAATATAGTCTCAGTCTTGCTGCAGCTTTGGTATCTGTTCACAAGTTCCCACTTAAGACCCAGATCACAGCAAGACCAGCTACTGTCTGGGACTGACCCACAGGACCTCAATATTCACCCAACTTGGTGCTGGCAGCAGTGATCTGCCTGACCTTATCTCAGAAATGCGGCTCACTGCGCTGGCCACCAAATGGTAATGATTAGCCCTGAATCAGAGCAGGGCTTGGCAGCCATCCAGCAACAAATGCCTCAAGCAATCTACAGGTTGGGTGGGGTGGGTTGATCCCCTCTGACCAGAACCTCCTAATGGCTCTGTGGGAGGGGTCTACACAGTGAAGCTGGTGAAGTCTGTAGATTACCCTGTAGGGGGGCTGGACTAAGACACATTGTGGCTACCCTTCAAACTCTCGTTCTTGCTCCAGGTAATGCAGACTTTCTCAGAATGAATCCCACACAAGCCTCTGACCCACTGCCAGTGTCCCGGGTGAGTGTCCGCAGGTCAGAAAGCCTAGATGTGGGTCTTTCATAGGGATATGTAGGGATTTAGCTCCTCCATCTCACCCAGATGGCCCCGAATTCCTTCTGGTTTTTATCGTCAGAGTTATTGGAATCTCTCAGATGAGATCAAGGCTCCCCTCTCCTTTAAAAGAGCTTCTGCAGCCTCACTCTGCCTCCTGGTGATCCTCCACCATGGGGCGGGGGAGGGGTGTCCAGCCTGATTTGTGAATTTGCCTTTCCTACTGGCTTTGATCAGACATAGGCATTATGATCAGCTGGACTTCAGCTGATTCTCCATGTTGATTATTTTATAATTTAGTTGCAATTTCAGTGTGGACCTGGCATGTTGCATCCATTGCCATTTCAACTTGCCCACACCCACCTGCAACAGCAGCTTTGGTGAACTTTGTTTCTAATCGTTTATTTATTTATTTATTTTTAGTGGAGTCTTCAGGGTTTTCTATATAGAGAATTATGCCATCTGCAAAAAGTGATAATTTGATTTCTTCACTCTCTGTTTGGATGCCTTTTATTTTTTGCCTGATTGCTCTAGCTAGAACTTCTATAATACTATATTGTATAATAGTGGTAATAGCAGACAGCCTTTTCTTGTCCCTGATCTTAGAGGGAAGGATTTTAGTTTTTTTTTTACCTTTATGTATGATGGTAGCTAAGGGTTTATGATATAATACCTTTACTATGTTGAGATATTTTCCTACTATACCCATTTTATTAAATATTTTAATCATAAATGGATGCTGTGTCTTGTCAAAGGCTTTTTCTGCATCTATTGATATAATCATATAAATTTTATTCTTCATTTTGTTTATGAGGTATATCACATTAATTTATTTGCATATGTTAAACCATCCCTGTGCCCCTAGGATGAAGCCCACTTAATCATGGTAATAATCTCTTTAATGTTTGTTATATTCAATTTGCTAGTATTTTATTTAGGATTTTTGCATCTAAGTTTATGAGAGATATTTGTCTATATTTTTCTTTTTTTGTATTATCTTTATCAGGTTTTGGTATCAGGGTAATATTGACCTCATAAGATGAGTTAGGAAGTATTGCCTCTTTTTCAAATTTTTTGGAAAAATTTGGAAGACTGCTTGTTAAATCTTCTTTGAATGCTTGGTAAAATTTACTGAAGTCATCCGCTTTTGAACTTTTACTTTTGGGGAGGTTTTAATAATTAATTCAATATCCATACTGTTGATTGGTCTATTTAAATTTTCCAGTTCTTGATTCAGTCTAGAAAGTTGTATATTTCTAAGAGCTTGTTTATTTTTTCTAGGTTGTTTAATTTGCTGGTGTATAATTTTTCATAGTATTCTTGTATGATCCTTTGTATTTTGGTGGTATCTGTCATAACAACTCCTCTTTCATCCCTGATTTTGTTTATTTGTGTCCTTTCTCTATTTTCTTTAGTAAGTCTAGGCAGAGTGGTTGTCAATTTTATTAAACTTCTCAAAAAACAAGCTCTTTGTTGCATTAATTCTTTCTATTATTTTGTTTGTTCTCAATTTCATTTGATTCTGCTCTAATTCTTAAAATTTCTTTCATTTTGCTGATTTGGGGCTTCATTTGTTCTTTTATTTTAGTTTTTTTTTTTTTAATGTAATATTAGGTTCATTATTTGGGATCTTTCTTGTTCCTTGAGATTGAGATAGGCCCGTAATCATATACCCTTTCCTCTTATTACCAGTTTTGTTGTGTCTCAAAAGTTTTGGTATGTTGTAATTTCATTCTTTCTTTTTTTCTATATATTTCTTGATCTCTCCTTTTATTTCTTCTATGACCTAGTCATTCTTTAGTAACATGTTGTTTAATCTCCACATATTTATAGTTCTTCCTGCTTTCTTTTTACAGTTGATATCCAGTTTCAAAGCATTATGCTCAAAGAATATGCTTGGTATAATTTCAGTCTTCTTAAATTTATTTATCAAACAAAGTATGGCTACACCTTCTTTTCTCTGGATGCCATTTACTTGGAGTATTGTTTTCTAACCTTCATTTTGAGTCCATATTTGTTCTTGCAGATGAGAAGTGTCCTTGAAGGCAGCTTATGGTTGGATTTTGTTTTTTGATCCAATCTGCTAGTCTGTATCTTTTTAATGGTGAGTTCAATTCACTTACATTTAGAATAATGATTGAAATATAAAGTTTTCCTATAGCCATTTTATCTTTTGTTTTGTGGTAGCTTGGTGTCACCATTGTTTCTTTATTCTTGTGTTTCTCTCTGTTATTTTAATTTGGTGGTGTTTTGTGGTTTTTACCTCTATTCCCTCTTGTTTTATGTTATGTGTCTAGTTCTGTTTTTTTTTTGTGTGTGTGGTTACTATTAAGTTTATGTAAAAAAAAGGTTATGTATATGTATGTATACATGTAAAAGAAGGTTATATACATGTATGTATACACATATATACATACATATATATTAATCTTTTTTCTACTGTGTGCACCTTATTTCCACTTCTCTCTGAAGATTTAATTTTTACTCCCTCCTTTCTTCTGTTTTTGTCTCATGGTATCTTTCTTTATGCTATACTTTTCTTTCTAAGTTGCTGTAGCTGTTGTCTTCTTCTCTTTTTTAAGCATTATGTAATATTTGAGCTTATAATACCCTGTTCTTAATAAGGGTTCTGTCTGTCTGTTGGTCATCTTACATTCAGGTACATTTTTTTGTTTTGTTTTGTTTTGTTTTGTTTTTTATCTTTTTGTTTCAGGCAGAGTGACCCTCTTTAGTAGTTCCTGTAATGTAGGCCTTGTGGTGAAAAATTCCCCCAACTTTCATATGTCTGAAAAAAAGTCTTTATTTCTCCTTCATATCTAAAGATAGCTTTGCTGTAGATATTATTCTTGGCACTAATTTCTTTCTTTCAGTAGTTTGAATGTTTGGTTCTACTCCCTCCTAGCTTGTAAGGTTTGTGTTGAGAAGTCCAATGATAATCTAACAGGTTTTCCTTTATAGATTACTTTCTTCCCTGGCTGCCTTAAGAATTCTTTCTTTTTCATTCATTTTGATAATTTTAATATAATGTGTCTTGCAGAAGGCCTTTTTGGGTTGAGATAACTGGATATTCTATTTGTTTCTTGGATTCAAAGATACAGTTTTTTCTATAGATTTGAGAAATTCCTGTCAACTATTTGTTTGAATATGCTCTCTGTCCCCTTCTCCTTCTCTTTTCCTTCTGATAAACCTATTATTCTTATGTTGCTTTTCCTGATGGTATCAGATGGTTCTTGTAGAGTTTTTTTTCATTTTTTTCACTCTCAAGCCTCTCCTTTCTTCTGTGTTATTTCCAGATTTCTGTCTTTGATATCATTAATTATTTTCTCCGTCTGATCAGCTCTGTTTCCTAGTCTTGCTAGTTTATTTTTTCATCTTTTAGTGAGTACTTCATCTCCAGTAGTTCTATTTGGTTCTTTTTTAGAGTTTTAATCTCCTTGGTAAACAATCTTGTTGTTCATTGATTTTATTTCTAAGTTTTTGAACTGTTGATTAGAATTTTCTTGCATCTTGTGTTCTCTGTCATTTAAACTGCATATTTCTATGTCTTTAAGCTTATTTTCTGGAGATTTTTAATTTTTTTATGAGCTGCCTTAGTCACCTGGGCTATTCATGGTGTTGGACTATTTCTCTGCCAAGGCATTATTGGGAATGTAATTTTTTGTTGTTTTTTAAGAAAAACAAAATTGTTACAGAGTGATCTCTCCTTAGCAGATTGATAAGTTTTTCTTTTGATTTCCAGTAGGTGGTACCCAAGTTTCCTGCACTGCCCAAGCCTGCTGGATAGTTGCTTGAAGTTAAGAATGCCTTTTTTTTTTCCTCTAGAAAATTGTGTATCTTCTTTATGATCAGGTCACCTCGGTCCCAGGGTTCTACCCCCATGGGAAATTGTGAAGCGTGGTGAGAGTCTAAGCCTCTGAAAAGGCCCTGAAGCCCCAGTACTACACCAACTGTCCAGTGTAAAGCTCTGCTACTTCCTTGAGAATCAGCCTGACTGGATGAGGATAGGATAAATTGGGAGAGGCCAGTTTGTCTATGACTGGGTTTCCTTCCAGTGATACTGGCTCAAGCCTCAGCTACTTTTGATCTATATTCCCTCCACCTTCTCTAAGACCAGCTGCTGTATATTATTCAGTTCTGGTTGAGCGATATCTCCTTTGGTTTGGTGCTTGTGCTGGGAGTGTACAGGGTGGGAGGGCATGATCTGGAATGATGGGGGATTGTGATCAGGTTCCAAGATTCAACTTTCTACCTGGAAAAGGTTGTTGCTAAGACAGCTATCTCCTCTCCTGACACTGGGTCTCTGCCCTGCTCTCTGCCCTGCTCCCTGGGCTCCTCTGTGTGGAATATGCTTATACCTCAAGGAGGACAGTTTGGGGCTTCAGGTTGCTTTCTGCAGCACCTGGCTGTCTCTCTCCACCTCCAAGTCTCAAGCCAGAATAGCCACCTTTCAATGCTCTGATGAGCAGCCTCTCAGATGTGCTTGTGTGCAGGTTGGGTGTTATTCGTTCAAATGTAGGTGTTCAGCTCCTTATAGTTTTAAAGGGAGAGATCAGGGGAGATCCCTCACACTATCATGATTCTGATGTCATTCTAAAATTCTAAATGTTTTATATAAAAAAAAACTCAGAGAAATGGAGCAGCCTATTTTATTGAGACAAATATTAAATCTCACATGATTTGAGTCAGGTAATGTTTTATTTTTGATGGAATTGGCCTTTGTCCTTGAGTGGAACAAAATAAACAGCTAATGCCTGAAACCTGCTGCATACAGAAATAGTTTTTATTATGTGCTTAGCCCTCAGAAAAAGATAAGCAGGCACCCCTGGCAGCTAGTAATAGTGGTAACTAAGCAACCCTAAGTAGGAGAATGTAAAGGAGAACATAAAGGCTAAAGGAAAAGCTCAAAAGGAAAGCATCCAGGATTCTCCTTACTGAAGCATCTCTTTCCCGGGTTCATAATTGCTAAAACTTTTATCAAGTGCTGTATTCTGTTTCTTTTTTTTTTGAAGACTCTCCTTAGTAAACATTTTTTTTTACTTTTATTAATTTTACCTATATACAGTTTATAAAGTATTACTTATTTGTATAACTTCTTATAGTTTTTCAAAGTAAATAATGTTACATCTTTCCTCTTGCTAAACTCAATGGTAACAGCTAAATTCCTACTTTTGTGGAGTTTACATTTCAACTATATTTTAATATAATTAGTTATAAATTAATTTGAATTTAAAATTTCTCCTTTTTATATTTCAAAACAAAAAATAGTTTTTTGTTTTTTTTTTTTTAGGTCACAAATAATTTTGCTAGCCTTTAAAAGATCACAGGCCCTTGGTACAATGTCTCTGGTACTGTCTACTGGGTAAAACAACCCAGTCAAAACTCTATCATCACTACTGTGCCCAAACTTTACACATGCTGCTCCCTTTGCCTGTCACACTTCTCTACTCCATTTTCTACTCCATGAAACCCAGCTGTATTTATTCACCTTATATGTGTTTCCAGAGGAAATTCAGACTCCTCCATCACCAGAAAGCCTTCTCTATCTAATACCAGTTCCATCAAGTTCTGAGCAAATCCAATAAAATTGTATCATATTGAGCCCTTGCTTAAAATTTTCCACTATCATCCCATCATGCTCAGAATAAAATCCAGAGTCCTTATCATGGTTTATACAGGTTTTTATGTAATCCAGCCATTGGCTAACTTTTCTAGATTATTTCCTTCCAGTCTTCTTATTTCTCCCTCTGTTCCAATTACACTGGTCTTCTTGATGTTTTGACACATGTCAAATATGTTCCTATCCTAGGACCTTTGCACTTGCTATTACTTCAGCTTGACTGGCATGACTTCCTTACTTCATCCTAATATCTGCTCAAAATTTGCCTCTTTGAAAAGACTTACCTAAACACCCTATTTAAAATAAGACTTTCCTATTACTCTTCTTTTTTTCCACACTTTTTAATTTATTCATGTATTATATTATATATTTGGTTATTTATTGTCTGTCCCACTCGCCATAGCATATACTCTATGAAAGCTTGTCTGTGTTGTTACTGTTAAATCCCAGCACCTATAAGTGTGTCTGAAATGCAGAAAGTGTTCAATAAATATATTTTGGATGAATGAGTGTCCCATACCATAATAAACTATTAGTCTCTGCAGGTATTACTATCAGAGGGACATGTGTTCTTCCATGCCCTTTTATGCCTCATTAATGATGATCTGTTTATTTGCCTCTTTTACCCACTATACTAATGCTCAAGGACAGAAACTTCCTTATTCATCTCAATGCTTAAGATACAGTGGGATTAGAGTAGGCTGAATTAACATTTGCCATGAGAAAATTCATTGAATGGTCTTCATTGTACAAGGTATTGGACTCAGTGTGCAGAATTTAAATTTTTTATCAGTCTCAAACTTTTCATGGAACTTGACAGAACAACAATTTATAACTTTTCTGTAGCTAATTATCTGAAGAAGTTACATGGTTTATGCATACTTTGCACATCTCAGAATTTATATTTTTCTTACTCATTCATTGCTCACATTTGTGAACACACTTAAAACAAGATTTACAAAAAATTTATAAACTCAGATAAAAACAAAATTAATTATAGTTCATTTAAACCTCTAAAATATGAGTATTGTCTCATTTTTATTTATAGTTCACTGAGAAGAAAGAGAAAGGCAAGAAACTGTCCAGGATGAATCCTAAAAAAATGGTGTTATCTACTTCTAGTGACACATTTATTTATTTATTCAGACTTTCTCTCATTCATTCAAACATGTTTTTCAGTGCCTACTCTGTAAAGATAGACCGAATAAATTATTTCTGTATCCCTGGAGATTTACTATCTTCAGCTAATCTATAGCTTGTCCTTGTCCCCTAAGACATTGCCATTTTCTCTCTTCTATTCCTCTTCAAGATGGCAACAGAAATAACCTTAATGTTCCCCTCAACTTGACTGCTAGATAGTTTTCTTCCTGTTCATAATGCCCAGACTTCTCTTAGAACATTTACTTTAGAAACCTTGCAATTGTAAATTCTTTTTCTTCTCATTCAGGTGTAAATCTTACAGCATCTAGCCAGTTTTACAACCTAAAAATGTATTTTTCTGGGACCTGAGAGCCATCCCTTTAAAATGTAATCATCAAAGAAGATTGGGTCCCTATCTCTCATCTCTGTAGGAGAGGAAGAGCCTAAATTTAGTAAACATCATTAGCAAACACCCATGGCCTAATGATACTGAGCAACCTCTCCCCTTATGTTCTCCAGAACTTTCCCACTAGCTCACCCCAGTGCTTAAAAATCTCTCCCCTTTTGTTTCTCTCTTCCATATTACAATACTGGTGATCCCTGTTCTAATGGTCTTGAATAAAGCCTTCCTTGCCTGTTTAGCTCTTTGAAGTGTAATTTTTCTTTGATAGTTCCCATCATGTATCTTTGTTCTTCCTTCAGTTTCTCCTTCTCTGTACTACAGAAGGAACCAATTTGTTCATTTTCTTTTCTAAAGCATGTATCAAACTTGAGTCATTTATAGACCCCTTTTTTCACAGAAGGGGAGCAAATAACTTCTTGAAGACCCCCAAGTCTCTGGAAACATCTCTTTTAATTTAAAACGTTTATCATAGAAGATAACTTTTATAACTAGTAATCATTTTTTAAAAGACTTATTGAAATGAAAACACAAATTTGAAACATTTAAAATTTTGATACTGTAACCATGCACCCCTTTCTATTCCAAGTTTTCCAGCTATCCTGGGAAACCAGTTTGAGAAACTATGCTAGAATCTTAATCAGTTCTCTTCCTGGTGAGAAAACTATTTTTATGCAAAATACGTGATAATAGTGTATCTTGAATTTTGTTTTAACTTTTTCTTTTAAAGAAACAGTACTTTTAAGAGCCAAATAAATGGACAGATAGAATCATTGATCAACAAGGGAACTTTTTATTAAAAAATTCTTACTTTTAGAATTTTCTATATTTTTATCTACTTTCTTATATATATATATATATATATATATATATATATATATTATAGGACTTTAAACATATATATATGTTTAAACATATATATATATATATATATATATATATATATACGTTTAAAGTCCTATAATTTTTCCCTTTACATGTGTGAATTTGACTATTGATACAAAATATCAATCAGTCTCTCTGCTCACCTTTAGAAAGGACTATATCAAATAACATCAAATAGCCTTGATGTTTAACAACTGACAGATGACTTCTGGAATTCTTGCATACTGCTTAAAAAAAAAATGACTTGTTCGTATAGCATTGATCCAGGGAGTCATGATTTTAAAGTGGGAGCATTTACTAGAATAATAGAGAAGAACAAGTAAGAAGTTGATTTTTCTTGTGACAAATGTTTTAAAAATCTACTTTTTTAAAGGAAAGTGACATCTTTTATCTATAGTAGCAGTTTTGTTTCTTTTTTGCTTATTTGTGTATAAAATATAAATAACGTTTTTGAACATTTACTAGGATGGACTGTATAAATATCATAGGAATACCTAAAATAAATAATTAAAATTAAATTTCTAATAGGCTTTTTCTTCCTTAGTTTTATGTTCATTCCTTTTCAAAATAAGTTACTTAGACAGGTCCTGAACAGAACAATAGAGTAAATTATTCAATATTTGCCAGCTGTGTTAATAACTTATAATGTAAAAGAACTAAAGTATAACACATACACTATTTACAGAAATTAGGACATATGGAGAAAAAACATATGCAGAAGTGTATCCAGCACCTAGTATTTTTTGTCAAAGAAGTAGCAGGAGTTATGAGAGGCATGCAGGGGGATTAGGATGTGAACCTAACCACAGGGAAGCAAAATAACTAAAGTATACATTCTGTTCAGGGTTGTAAAATCCAAGAATGCACAGTTGAAGTAATTCCTGAGATACCAACTGTTGAAAGATTTGTGGATTTCAGACTGTTGGTTTTAACCTAAATATGCTGGAATGAAATAGTGGATTTTTCTCCTTTATGCAATTTAGTCTCACATTTTTGATCTATATATGTAGTATGTACTCCATAAATATGTATTAACTAAACTCTGAGGCTCTTCTTATCCTAATTCTTTTGGAAAGTACAGGTGTGCTAGCTTTTCTACTCTGAAGGGAGACGTCAGATCAGTGTCATTTAAGGCAGCAGCAGCTTAATGAGGGTGAGTCATAGCACTTAAAGAGACAAGCTTATTTATATTTTTTACGTAACACATTTAACTGGGACCACTTTAAAAAGGCCAGATGATGGCAGAGCCAAGATTAGATATACCCTCAGTATTTACTCTGCCAGATGAGGATTTAGAGGAATGTAGCTGGAAAAAAAAATAGCCAACAATTAGGAGAAGGGGAAAATGGAGGAAAATATACTCCATGAAGAAAGTTAAAAAAAAACACACACAAAAAAAGTCAGGTCACAGTAATTTTCCTCAGGACTGAAATGTCTGACATGAGCTTTTGCTTTAAATCAGAAATTTCAGAGTAAGAGGAACTAGTAAAGAACCTAAACCATAGGGAACAATGTTACTATTGTATTTGGGAAGGCTCAAAATAAAAGTTACTGAGTTCCTTCCAAATGAACTAGCTAATGGTGTGCTATTTCTCAAAAAGAACTTGCTTCTATTTCACATTCAATTATAGTAGTGAATTTGATCAACTAAGGTGCATTTAGTGAAAAGAAACTTCCCTATACTGTAGCAAAAATGAATTCCAAGACTTCTGCGTGACCTTATTTTGAACAAATGATATCCCTGAAGCAAACTTGTTGTTGACCATTCCCTAAAGTTATTATGCTATTTCTAGCTTCTTTTGAAAATGACAGACCTGTCTATAAGTTAGCCCTTCCAAGGATGACAATCACCTGCAATTAAACTAAAAAATAACTTAGAGCATAAGTTTGCAGTTGGATTTGGGGATCTTTCCTTGAACAAATTTTACTTTTTATGTAGAGGTAATATCAAAACAATTGTCCAGAACTAAAATAAGTAAACAGCTTCCCAGAAGTAAATGACGTACTTCTCTGAGATACATGAATTCTGAAAGAGTAAAGAGTTTCATGCAGTAAATAAAATAGAAAACAGTCAACAGCATCTTCTTGATCTGAACTACAGAAGTTTCAGGAGAAGCTGGAATTGCATTTTATAGACATGCATCCTTGGAAAGAGATGGGACTCTGCCAGGAGATCTCTAGGGATATAGGGGAAAGAAGTGATACCTTGGTATTGTCAGAGACTAAAGCATTATCTGGAACTTAATAAATGTTTACCAAGATTTTAAGAAATGACTTTTGATACGGCAGTTATAAATAATTCTGCATAGAACAAAAATTGCTGTAGATAATTAAAGTTAACTATAAAGCCATGCAGTAGGTTGAAACTTATGTAGTTGTAATGTCTCAGTGAAGATTTGGGGGAAAATTGAAGAAAAGAAATGGTGAAAAAAATTTAAAGCAATTTTTAAAATTTAAAGCATAAAACTTGAGAAATTTATTATATGTTATATGATGATTTCTTAATTCAAAACTAAAGATAATTGTTTCTTGAAGATATATATATTTTCTTATATATTACATATTCTATGTTTATCCTCTTATGTATTTGTCTTCAAAGCAAACAAAAATGGGTTTTTATAAATTGAACATTTAAATAAAAACAATATAATTTATTTCTAACAAACTAAATCTTTGATATGCTAATGGTATAAATCAATGATGATTTGAAATGACAGATTTTGCAAATGTACATCCATTTAATATATAAAACAGTAAATTTATAGCACACAGGTTTGATTTAAATTTCAGCAGAAATTTTCTTAACAGAAACAATTTTATGGTCACTTTGTGTGTGAAAAGATTGTTCTCAGGGCATTTCTTCAATTTGCAGAGAGAGAAAAAAAAGAGGGAAATTTAATTATTGTGCAATAAAATATTTTTAGTTTTCTAAGATGGTTGTTGAAAGATGGTTTGTTGAGACCAAGAGAAAAGTAAATAGAGAAGAGCGAAGAAGAGGATGAGAAGAGAGGGCCTAGGGAGGGTATTATACTAATGAAAAAAGACTAGAGGACATGAAAGAACAAAGGTGTCTGATCTTGTGCTAGAAACTGTTTATTATGCAATCTGGAAAAAATAAATCTTGTCTTTGTCTTCAGACTTTCAAAGTTTGGTATGGACATTGCTTTTTTTAAAATTATAATTGAAAATACACTACAGAAAAGTGAGCTTCAGATAAACAACTATATTTATTTTTAACATGTATTGCTGATACTCTTTTAAAAACTATTATTATGAAAAATGTCAATAACATAAAAAGTATAAATTAATATAATTAAGTTGTCACCTAATTTAAACACTGATCAGCTCATAGTCAACTTTGTTTTAGAAACATCTCCTCTTCCTCTGCTGCCTGACTACCCTGGTTTATTTTGAAACAAATGACAAACATTGTATCATTTTATATATAAATATTTTAGTATTTTACTTTAAAATATAAGGATGTAATGAGATAGCCACGATACTACTATTACACATAAATTTTATCAATAATTTTTTTTATAATCATTTAGTCAGTGTTCAGATTTTTCAGATTGTCTTATAAGTGTTTTTAACTGTTTTTCAAATTGAAATCCATATAAGGTCCAAATTTTGCACTTGAAATATAGCTCAAATTTCTTTTGCTCAAAAAGTTTCTTTTCTACCTCCCACTTTCTCTTTTTTCCCTGTAAATTTGTATGTTTATGAAAGTAGGTTATTTGTCTTTTAGAGTCTAGATTTTGTATCACTAGCAGATAATAATAAACTTTTGAATTTTGCCAACCTATTAAATGAGAAACTGTCTCAGTGGATTCTTTCTTTCTTTCTTTCTTTCTTTCTTTCTTTCTTTCTTTCTTTCTTTCTTTCTTTCTTTCTTTCTTTCTTTCTTTCTTTCTTTCTTCTTTCCTTTCTTTTTTTCTTTCTTCTTAAATTTCAACTTTATTAATATCCCTTTATATATTAGGGATATTAATTTTGAAATATAAATTGCCAATATTTATATCTTAGTTTGTGATTTGTCTTTTTTACTTGGCTGTGGTGGTTGTGTGTGTATATTTGTTATATCTTTATATACTAAACAGAATTTATTTTTATGTAGTCAAATTTATCAGTCTTTGTTCTTATCTGCTTCTAAAGTTGAAGTCACTGTTAGAAACATGTTCACCTCTCTCAAGGTACAGAAGAATTCACCCAGGTCACAACCTTCTGCTGGTATGACTCTAGTAGAATAATATAATACAAAATAAGAATAACATGCACTGTTTATGAATAAGAAAACACACATAAAAAAGTAATTTGATCTTCAAATTTTCATTTCAAAGTAGTATAATTCTCATTGATGCTCATGAGACACATCAAATCTCATCCACATGAAATACATCAAATTACAGTGATTCAAATAGAACTTACTAGAAAACTTACCTTGAAAAATACATAAAGGGATAGCTATTATCTCAACTATTCCTGTATTTTTTTCTCTGTGCTCATTTTGGTCTATTAACTAAAGGGCATGTTAACTCTTGAACACAGAAAGTTTTGAAGGAGTTCAGCCCTAACTGATTTAGAGGCTGCATAGTATAAAGAGCTTTGCTCAACTCTCTCTTCTCCTAGAACCTAGATGATTTTTATCTCTGAGTTTTTCTTTCTTTCTTTCTTTCTTTCTTTCTTTCTTTCTTTCTTTCTTTCTTTCTTTCTTTCTTTCTTTCTTTCTTTCTTTCTTTCTTCTTTCCTTTCTTTTTTTCTTTCTTCTTAAATTTCAACTTTATTCAAGTATAAATAATAAATAATATTGTTGTAAAATATTTGAAGTGTACATCATGGTATTTACATATTTAAATATATAGTTAATATATTTTTTTATATTTATTAGATGTATAGTGAAAAGATCTACCCTCCAACCACCATTTAGTTAACTAAAATGTCTATTGCCTAATATATTTTTTCCTTTTTTTTTTTGGTGAGAACATTTAAGTTCTCCTTTAGCAAATTTCAATTATACAATACATTGCTATCAACTAAATTTTTTTTATTTATTGAATTAATTTGAAAGTTGACACTACCTACTTTGTAAGATCTTTGTGAGTATGAAATAGCTTATCTGTGTGAAGCTCCTATCCCTTGCAGGCTATATAATAGCTGTTATAATTAGAAAAATACTTTTTTCTTAGATAAGGTCAGTGTTTGTCAAATACTGTCCCAGAAACCTGAGCTGCAACTCTTAATCTTTCCCAGTTTATAAAACATCTACTTGGATTGCCAACAGGAACTGGCTCTTATAAAGCATGAGTTATCAGGTTAATTTAAGAGCTCAAGTATTTCAGAGGGCATTTGTCAATTGGGTTAAAAACATCTCTACTAACAAACAGAACTGTTCATAACATTACCTAGCTCTATAATTAGACACTACTAGGAGTAATAGGGAGCAGTTAACAATATAACAATATAAATAACTTTGACAACTGCTCTTCTAATAGATGCAAAAATTGATGTTCTTTTCAAGGCCTAGGAAGCTCTGTTTGATCCTGCATAACAATGTTTGCTTGTAAAGAGATACAGTATACATGCTACAGTATACATTCGCACCATCTTCTGCTTGTAAAGAGATACAGTATACATGCGCACCATGCTCTACAGCCAATCACAGGTTAAAAAAAAAATAGATATGGGTTGATCTGAGGATTTCCTGGACAATATGCATAAAGAAAAAAAAAACTTTTGAGGAAATAAACTGCAACATGTATATTTAACTTCAGAGAATATTTAGAGACAATTATTAACACATATTTTAAAATGATGGAGCTAATTACAAATGAACTCTTCTCATTATTAGGTTTAAGGGACCTTTACTTGAAATTATTTTGTTAACAGACACTACTCTTTATTTTAGCTATTTTATTGATCACCATTGTGTTACTTCCTCAAATTAGTCTGGATCAGTATGGATTTACATTGTAAACTTCAAAACTTGGTCTACTAGCAAGATTGATATGGTGAAAGAAATTAACAGTTCAAAACACTACTACTTTAATGACTTACTTTTAGGGAAGATTAACTAATAGTGAGGATATGAAACTAAATTAAATTCCAGTTAAATACAAATATTTTTCTTCACATACTGAGTCATTTGATTCAGACCCCGCAGGGTGCTGTGTAACCTTGCTTGGTGAACTACATAATTATTTTAGATGTTCTCAACATTAAACCTACCCCTTATCTAACTTTATACAGGCATTCATGTTAGTGACTCTTATAGAGATACCCTGCTCCATAATATGGTCCCACGTGGTAGGTCAGGGCCCAGCTGCCCTTTTTCTATTCTTTGTTGATGGTTTGAAAATATCAGGACACTGACTACATGCCATATCAGTTTTATAATTCCTAATCTAATGTATCTATGGGAGGGGCCTCTAATTCCACATAATGTGTATAAAACAAAGAGATAAACGTTACTTATTATTTAGAATGGAGGTTCAAGAACCTATTGTGAAGCTTTATGCTTATTGATGGAATTCTAAAATTAGGTTATTAAAAAAAGTCATTTCTTAATGAAGCATTAATAAAAAATAAGCCTTTAGCAGGCTAAAATAGTTAACATTCAAAGAGATTTTCATTTGAAGTATTTTAAGAATATGAACTAATGGAATGCAAATTGTATTTCTCATAGGGTACAATTTAGTTCTATGATTAAACTGATTCAGTGTTAATTGAGAGTAATCTTTGAGTTCTTAAAGTAACAATTTATACGTGTGTGTTTTAAAGAATAATTTTGACTAGCAAGCATAAAAGTCTGAAGGACAGATGTCAGAATATCAATGTAATTTGTAATTGGAAGTAGGGCAATCATATGGAACTAGAATACTGTACATTAGTCCCCCTTATTTGTGGGATATACATTCCTAGACCCCCAGTGGATGCCTTAAACCATGGATACTACTATACATACAATGTTTTTTCCCTATACTTACATATTTATGATGAAGTTTCATTTATAAATTAGACAATATTGCAGACAGAAAATTTGTTCTTACTGTCAATCTGAGCAACCTCAGCATATCTGAATTGCCAGCATCACTGCTCTTGTACTTTGGGGGCCATTATTAAGTAAAGTTAAGAGTTATTTGAACACAAGCACTGTGATACCATGACAGTCCATCCGATAACCAGAGGTCTACTAAATAACATGTGGGGAGCATATATAGCATGGATATGTTAACTAAGGAATGATTCATGTCCTGGTTGGGATGGAATGGGAAGGTGCAATATTTTATCACGCTACTCAGAATGGCATGCAATTTGAAACCTATTGATTGTTTATTTCTGGAATTTTCATTTAATATTTTCAAACTGGTTGACCATGGATAACTGAAACTGCAAACAGGAAAAGTGCGGCGAAGGGGACATTATTGCATTCTGGTATTATATTCTCTCTCTATAGTCAAGCTACATAGAGAATGAAATCATAACCAGAAAAATGCTATATCAGAGTATCTGAACAAAAAATGTCAAATGAATTAAATACAGAATTGCCTCATTCTAAGGTGGCTTAACACAATCTTCTCACAAAGTAAGGGGTTTTCCAATGGCACCAGAAATCAGTAAAGTCCATCAGCTATTATCACCTCTACCTAGCTCCACCTGGTGTCTGAGGGCTGAGTCTTTCCTTACCTTACAAATGTTTGAAAGGGTATTGCTAACAACTGTCTTTATGATTCTTTCTTTTTATTTCTATGCTGATCAACTGCTTTTCTAATGGATATAGCCTTTGAAAGCGCGCGCGTGTGTGTGTGCGCGCGCGTGCGCGTGTGCGCGTGTGTAATTGGATAAGAGATAAGGTTAACTATATGTCCTATGAGACATCTTACCTCTTTCCAGTGACTGCTTATCTCTTCTTTGATTCATTACTTGTAGCTTTTACAGTTTATTTCTCCATGGGTAAGCTCATTTTACTTATTTCCAAACTCATTAGCAACTAGTAAGTAGCATCATACTTATTAAGAAATGTTATTGTACCTTCTCTTTCATCAAAAAATGGGTAAATAACCTTCACATAATTTTGACAACTAATACAACTGTTTTAACTCTTCCGGTAATTAAGTATTTTTAGTAGTGCTAAGCAAATTTCCATTTGATGGTGCAATGATTTAATATAATGAATAATTTGAATTCTTTGTGATCATAATTATCTGTTGAATGGTTTGAGTACCACCCATTTGAGTACCACCCATATAAATCTTATATTAATCATCATATGAATTGACATATAGCATCAAGGAAAGTGACTCAGAGATTTGTTCCCACGTTCAGGCTTGACATTATCTCTACTTAGTCCTTGTCTTGGTTTGTTTTGAATACTGTAATGTAAGCATTATAATATTATTATGAAAGCAAAAAACAATGCTCTCTTCTTATTGTACACAAAATAGCCAGTGAAAACAAATTGTCCCATCTAATTTTTTCACAAACTGTACTCCAGGAATTTATTTGAAAGCATAACTGGACAGTGCTGAGTAATACTACCTATGTAAGGGCTTAGGTGTAGTACTTTGAATTACCTCATAAGGGTTGCTTATAGAGGAGTAACTCTACTTTCTAAATTCTATTTAAAAAATCAATTTGGTTGCTAAAAAGAGAACTTTAATTTAGAAACTTCTCAAAACATCAGTCCATCTCTTTGCTAATAACTAATTCCTTATGGGCAATAACAGCACTTTAGAAGATACTTTATTGAAACTGCAGTGCTGGCTGGCAACAGAGTGCATCATCTCTTATATAGTAGATAGAGTCCTGGACTAGAAGTTAATAGATCTAGACTTTAATCTGATTAACTATGTGATTTCAAACACATAGTTAATCTTTGTCTATTGGCCTCTGATACGGTTTGAATTATAGCCCCTCAAAATTCATATGTTGAAATCCTAAGCCCCGACACCTCAAAATGTGACCTTATTGGACATACGTCTTTATAGAGTAATCAAGTTAAAAATGAGGTCATTAGGGTGGACTCTAATCTGATATGTTTGGTGTCCTTAAAATAAGAGGAAATTTGAATATAGACATACCAAGAGAAGTAAGTATGTGAACATAAAAACAGTTGTCTACACATCACGAACAGAGGCTTAGATCAGATCTTTCTCTCACACTCCTCAGAAGGAACAGGCCCTGCCAATGACTTGATTTGACTTCTAGCCTCCAGAACTTTGAGCTAACAAGTTTCTCTTGTCTAAGCCACCCAATTATAGCATCCCTAGGAAACTAATATTGCCTCTTATTCTAAAAGGTGATAATGTAATTCTGTAACAGCCCTACAGA
Organism: Macroglossus sobrinus; assembly: GCA_004027375.1. Lineage (NCBI taxonomy): Eukaryota > Metazoa > Chordata > Mammalia > Chiroptera > Pteropodidae > Macroglossus > Macroglossus sobrinus. Next base: position 498,785 of record PVKZ01000961.1, read on the forward strand.
TTAATTATTTCTCTTGTGCATTAATGAAATTATTCTTCTATCTATATGCTGTTGCAACCGTATTTCTAAAATCAAGGTCTAATCTTGTCAATGTCTTTCTTAAATCCCTTCCAAGGAGCTTCTACAAAGTAAGATTCCTACCCCTACATATGGCACACAGGGCCTTTTCAGGTAGCCTCTTGACCCCCAAATGCCAGTGTTGTCCATTTCTTTCCTGGATAGTCCTGCTCTTTCCTTTAGTTTGGGAGATTGAGACTAAGTACAAGAGAATCATAGGAACAGACCCCTGGATAGTGTTTGGAGATTAAAAAGGAAAGGAGATGGGAAATGTAAAGAAGAAAGAAAAAATTGTAAATTCACAGAGTTTCTGTATAAAAATTTCTGGATTAATGTTTAATTCAAACAAAATTAATTTGAAAGTTTGTATGCGAGATATTTTGTTTTGTTTTGTCTTGTTAAAAATTTTCCAATTTTCTAGTAGCATGAATGGTTGCTTTTTAAACATTAATTTTAAAGTTAAAATTGCAGATTTCTACATATGAAGGCAAATATCTTAAGGAAGTCTTCATATGCCCAGGAAAGCTTTGTCATCTTTGCTCAATGTTGACATTATACACTGTCTAAATTTCTTCTCTGTCATACATTACAGGAGGCAAATAGAGTTTTCTACCTCACAAGACTCAGTTACTTGAGGTCAAGGATTACATCTTAAATTTTTCTTTTGATCCACTATACATAGCACTGTACTTGAACTTGTAGATAACAAAATAAAACAAAATAAAACACCAAAGTATTAAATTTGAATTTGGTTTAGATCTTGCTTTCTTCTCTTAAAATTTGTATTGTCTCTCCTCCAGAAATATGTTGGTCAAAGTATGAAACAATATAAAGCTACCTATTTATACCATTTTGGACATAATATAACAATTTCTTAAAGAAATTAAAGTTAAAATATGGTATTGTCATATACCAAATGTATACTCCAGAGTCGCTTGCAAGAACCAGAAATTATTTTTATGTATAGAAATTCCTACTACTGATCACTTTTGAAAATATCCACTGTTGGGAGCCGCACGGGAGAAGCAAAATGGCCACGGCCCGTAAGGTTCCTGCTTCTCTTTCTGCTGATCAGCAGAAAGAGAAACAGGAACCTTACGGGCCGTGGCCATTTTGCTTCTCCCGTGCTATGCTATACCGCCCCTTCCCTCAACCAATCCCCTGCCTACAAGTATCTCTCTAACCCCTCCCTCTCTGTATATATATATCCCCATTTTGTAATAAAATTTGGAGGCTTGATCAGAGCTTTGTCTTGCCTCCGCTTCTTTCTCTCGCCCGTTTTTCCCAGGTTGGATCCTCCTCGCCTCCCCTACGAATAACTAGGTTCCGCGGGTCGGGACAATCCACAAGAGAAGCATCCTAATTATAAGTTAACTCCTGCTTTGGAAGAGAGGGTTCATATTTGAAAACAGTGTGGTTTTCTTTTTCCATAACAGCCATAAGGGTTTTGCTTTTAGCTGCAACGTGTGGATGATTGCCCACTCATAGAGATACCCTTTATCACTAGTCAGGATAGTTTATAATGAATTTTGTTCATACTAGTTCCAAAACACCTTCTAAATACTTTCAGCTATTCTGTGGTCTAATAACCAATATAAACAAAAACTTGCTTTAATAGATGAAGACAATAACTGGAATTTACTTAGGAAGAGAAATAGCTTTTTCCACAGCCTTTCAAATTCTTTATATTCAGTACTTCATTACAGTGCAGTCAAACTTTTAGGAAACTCAGTTAATATGTAATTATATCAAAACTAAAAAGATTATCAATAGCAAAAATAGTCTTAAAGAATTCACCAAAAGACAGAGTTGGTGAAGATGAAAAGGATGATGGCTGTAAACAGAAAAAAAAATGGCAAGGTTCATAATTCACTGATGTCCTATAACTGCTCAAATGAAAATTGAATTATAGAGAGTTTTATGTTGAAGCAAAACCTCTCCAAACTTTGGCAGCTTAATTAGTAGTTTTTTAAAAAATTGTAAAAGGTTTAAAATTACAATTTGAAATTCTATGAAATAGAGCCATTTTAGTGCTTCTATGTCTTATTATTTTGTGTTAACAATTTTTTTTCCTGAACAAAGTATGGAAGATTAAGGTGACATAATTTGGCACCTATGTCAGTCTTAGCATTTTTCACCATGTCCAGATGTATATGATTACATTTTTTATTATGTGAACCATGGGGACATATGGTATTTTCATCAAAAAGCAATAAAAGAAAACATCTTTAGGGAAGTTGAATATATTGCCTACCTTAAGAAACAAACGTCTGAGACTGAATTTTTTTTTCTGCTTGGCTATGCTGCATGATGTAGCATGTGTATATAGAGTGTTGTGGGATGGGTTATGGTTGGAGAATAAGCATGCAAACAAATAAACCAAAAATATGTAACTCATAATATTTGGTCAAATTCTACATTATTCATGATTTATAAAAAAATGAAAAAGTGAGTAATACATGTAGAAACTGATAAATTTTATTTCTGAAAAACCTTGGACCAATGGTAAACGTACTCAATTCTCCAGCATTTCTGGTCTAACTTGATTGACTGGAAAGTAGGCTAAAGACTGTACAGCTGATCTCTCATCCATTCTTTGACTAGACAAAAATTGTTTGAAATTCTCTCTTCTACCTAATGAATTAGGAATATAAAACAGTAACAATTAGCAGGTCCCAGAGTGAAGTTTGTGTTTAGCCTTGACTATTCCAGAAGTGCCTTATGAACTGAACACCCAGTGTGTAAGTTTCGGTCAAATGAAGAATCACTATTTTTTTTTTATAAAATGTTTGCTCTCCTTTAGGGAATTTTAGTGTATGCTGGATTCAACATCCATACTCACATTCTAAAACTATAAAGCATAAGATTTTAAAATCAAAATATCTAAATAATCGAGTAAAGAACATTATCAAGGATATTCAACCACACTTTTTTTTGGACCTCTATAGCCAAGAGAACTTTATTGCCTGAAAGTGAAATATACCTATAAGTTATATCAATGTAGCATCCATTGAACAAAATTGCCTGGAACAAAAGAGATGATGATCTTCTTTTCTAAGAATCAGTCTTTTTTGAGAATGCTTTTTAAAGAATTTATAATAAAGCTGTTCTTCAAGATAGAGTTAGTGTCAAGACATTAATTAGTAAATTTATTTATATATGAAAGTTTTTAAGAAATTCAGAATTTTTGCTTTGAAATCAAGCAAAAATGAAGACATTCATTAAGTACATCAAGAATGTGGTTGAAGAAATATTTATATTGGCAATTATAATTATGCTCTTATATTAGCGATGAACTCCAAGCACATTATCATTTGCATTTATTTATTAAAATCATCTAATTAAAAATATATTTCTTGTACTTGGACATGCAGGAGCCATTTCTAAATAGAATGTTGAGGCTTTATAATGAAAATATTTTTCTCATGTACAGACCACTCTGCTCCATTGCTCCTAAAATGATACAGTAATTAGAATTCCAGCCCAATACAAATATTAGAACGTACATCAAAATACTTGGTTCAGATAGACGTGTTCCATTTTTTTCTTTAAATATTTTTTCTTTTCCAAGCAAAATTCTAGAAAATACATCTTTAGATAGAAAGTATATAAATAATATGCCAACAAATATAAAATTTCTCAAAACTCTTTTGGAAAAAAACTGCAAATTTAAAAATAATAACCAAATAATAATAATAATAAATAATAATAATAATAATAATAATAATAATAGAGGAAAATAATTTCTAGAGTGAATATAAAAGCATTAGAGAATTTGATAGTAATAAGATTATTCTGAAAAAATAATAGTCATTCTCTATGTTTATCATATATTTGTCTTAAATGTATTAAATTTTAAAGTTCTTTCTTTTGCAATATGCTTATGCCCCTGCACTCTAAATTTAAATCTTTAAATTAATTGCTTGTTGATAACAAGTAATACTTAGAGGCATATACATTCCTCTGTGCTAGTCTTATTAATTAATGCATAGAAAGGGTGCATCTGTTTTGATATAATCACAATTTTGAAACCACTAGTTCATGATTATTTTTCCGTAGAAATGACATTTTTTATTAGTGATAACATTCTCAGTGCCATTCCTTTTGAATAACTTCATTTGAGGCACAAAATATTTAAAAAGTACAAAATAAGAAAGTTTTACTAAGAGCCACTCTTATACAAAAAATGGTTCACTTTAAGGAGGAACAGTTAAGGATTTGATAGTAATGTTAAAGAAATAAATTATAAAATACAATCATTTTCTGAGTATAGTAAAATAGAAATTTGGTATTTTTCTGGTAAATTTGGCATATACGTGCAGAAATACTTGCAAATATAACTCTTTAAAATGTGTACTCAATAACTTATTTTAGAATGTATTGGAGATTGTTCTTATTATCTTTACTCAGTGGTTAGAATATTAAAGACCATTTCCCAAGAAATATTTAAAAAATGTGAATATTATAGTCAGACATTTGATTATTTTCTTGATGAACATTCTGCAAACCCTATGAAAGCAACTGTGGTTATATATGTATATATTTAACATATATTAAATTAAAAATTTATATTTAAATATTCATAAAAGCAAATTTATATTTGGATTTATGTATAATTAAATATATATTAAATTAAGTACATAACATATATTAAATTATATTCTTATTAAATTTCCAAAGCAAAGAGTTGATTAATAAATCAAAAAATTATTTTTTTAGCTGAGTTTGAAAAGGTATGCAGTTTTAATTTGCACATGGTTTTAACTTACATTTTCCTATTTATTTGTTGTGTTGAGCATTTTATTTCTATGTTATTAGTTATCTGAACATCTTTTTTCCAGCTTTATTAAAATATAATAGACAATTAGTTGTTTATATTTACATTGTACAATTCAATGAGTTTTTTCAATTATAGTTGGCATACAATAATATATTAGTTTCAGTTGTACAGCACAGTGATTAGAGACCTATATAACTGACAAAATAATCACCCCATTAAATTAAATCTCTCTTCCCCTTACATATGTATTACAACACTCTTGACTATTTTTCTTAAGCTACACTTTATATCTCCATGACCATTTTGTAACTACTCATTCTTAATCCTTTTGCCCTTTTCACTGTCCCCCCATCAACCTCCTCCCATCTAGTAGCCTCAAAATAGTCTCTGTCTCTATGCGTTTGTCTCCATTTTTTTTGTTGTTGTTGTTTATTTTGTTCTTTAGATTCCACATATACTGTGAAATCATGTGATATTTGTCTTTATCTGACTTACTTCATTCAGCGCAATACCCTCTAGGTCCATCAAGGCCATTTCTTTTTCCATCTCCGTCCTTTTAGTTTGTGTGTGTCTTTAACTCTGAAGTGAGTCTTTCTTAGGCAGCACCTTATGTAGGAGTCTTATTTTCTTATCCATTTAACCATTCTATCTTTTAGTTGTAGCACTTAATTTTTTTCCATTTGAGGTACTTGTTGATAGATATGTAGTTATTACCAGTCTTTATTTATGTTTTTGATACGTGTTTTTTCTTCTTAAAGACGTCCCTCGAAGATTTTCTGTAATACTGGCTTGGGTTGATGAATTCCTTTAGTTTATCTTTGTCTGAGAAGCTCTTTAACTGTCCTTCAACTCTAAATGATAACTTTGATAGATAAAGTATTTTTAGTTGTAGACACTGCGTTTTCATCACGGGAAATATTTCCTGCCAATACCTTTGTCCTGCACTTAAAAAAATTTTTTTGAGAAATCAGCTGCCAATCTTATAGGTGCTTCTTCACAGGTAACTAATGGCTTTTCTTTGCTACTTTTAAGATCCTCTCTTTGTATTTAATTATTTTAATTATGATATGTCGTGGTGTGATCCTCTTTGAGTTCCTCTTTCTTGGGATTCTGAGCTTCCTGGGGTTGTACGTCTATTTTCTTTACCATGTGAGGAAAGTTTTCCATTATTATTTCTTCAGATAGTCTTTCAAGTTCTTCTTCTCCCTCTTTTTTTTCAGGTATCCCTACAACACAGATGTTTTTGCATTTAATTATGTCCCATAGGCTCTTTAAATTATTATGATATTCTTAGAGTCTTTTTTCTTGCCATTCTGATTGAGTGTCTTTGGCTTCTCCATCCTTTACCAGTGGTTTGATCTTCTTCTTCATCCACCTATTTATTCCCTCTAATATACTCTTTATGTCAGATAATGTGTTCTTCATTTATGACTGGTTCCCTTTCATAATTTCCATTTCCATTTTTATGTTTTTTATCTCTTTGTTAAAGTTCTCACTGAGTTCATCTACACTTCCCCTAAGTTCACTGAGAGTCTGTATAACCAGTGTTTTGAACTCTGCATCTGTAGATTGCTTGACTTCATTATTCCTGGATCTCTGTTGTGATTTTTCATATGGTTTCTGCGTCTTGGTCTTCCTATTTTATCTGCCTTTCTGTGTCTGTTTCTATGAACAAAGCAAAGCTCCTGGGTCTTCTGGTCTTATTAGCGTATTTTTGTGTATTAGGTATCCATGGCACAGTCCTGAGAGGGGTTCAGCTCTAGGCCAACTTTAGCCCCAGCCTGTGTCCTACTGGGGTCACTAGTTAAGATTCAGCAAGTAATCTGCAGATGCTGTGCTTATAGTTGCCCAAGAAGCCATGCCACACTGAGGTCAGCTGCCACCAGTGTGGGTCTTGAGGCTGCTCAGCAAGGAACACAGGACTCACTGAGGACACAACTAGATGCAGCTTGGATAGCACCACAAGTTGTGAAAGGTGGAAATGCTATCAAAAAGCCATTATTAATGCTTATTTTGCTCACTTCTTTTTAGTGTTTGATTTAATTTACCAGTTTTTCCTGTGTGAAATAATGATTTTATTGCTCCCTCTTTGTGAAACATAATTTGCATAGTTCAACTCTTCTTTTTCTTTAACAGCTCTGCTCATTCTGTCTCAATTACACCGGTAGCTTATTTTCCTCTTCCTTTTCTGACCAATTTGTATCCTAACAGTGCAAACCTTCCCTCTTTCCTTTTATACAACTCATCCTTTCTTAGTAATATCATTGATCATATTACCAGCACTAAACTGCTAACTAAAATCTCATCTTTTATCTAAGATAGAGGAAAGCAAACTTTTTCTCTAAAGGGCCATATAATAGATAATTTAGGCTTTGTAAGCTTACGATCTTTGTTACAACGACTCAACCCTCTGTTGTAGAAAAAAAAAGGCAAGGATAGATAACATATGAACAAATGAACATGGCTGTGTTCCAATAAAACACTGGAATATGAACTTCATGCAACTTTCACATGTGCTGATATATGTATGCCTCCCATTCATATGTTGAAGTCCTAACTCTTCAAAATGTGACTATATTTGGAAATATAATCTTTAAAGAAGTAATCAAATTCAAATGAGGTCATTATGGTGGGCCCTAATTCATTATGACTGGTGCCCTTATAAGAAGAGGAAATTTGCACAGATATAGAAGAAAGACCAACAGTGAAATAACAAAGGGAGAAGACATCCATCTACAAGGCAAGGGAAAGGCCTCTGAAGAAACCAGCCCACCAGCATCATCATATAGACACCTTGGACTTCTAGTTTCCAGAACTGTGAGAAAATAAATTTCTGTTGTTTTTCCATCTCAGGATTTACTAACTAGTCCCTTGTCTCCTGTAACATTTATATTCCATTTTATCACTAACTTTTTAAATTTTCCTTCTGATTCTAAGGCCTGTTTTCTTTAGCCTTATAAAGTACTTTGATAACAGTCATCATAGAACATTGCATAACACCTGTTGGCAATTAAATGATCCAGGGCAGTAATGGTCCTTTGTTTGGAACTCTCACACCTCTGACAGTCTATCCTGTATTGCACACATGAGTTTTAGCATTTTGGAAGGTCACTGGACTTTCTGAGAATCCAGAAAATAGTGCCCTTTTTCTCAGAAAAAAATATGAATGTACATACACATATACCATCTACATGCCCAATTTTGCATGTAATGTGAAGAATTCATCAACCCCAACTTACCAGACTGTAAGTTATTTTACCTGTAGACAATATGTTATATTTTTCAATACATAGCCCTGTACCTGGCTGTTTAGTAAATCTTGTCTGAAATAAACAGAACCAAAATAAAGTCTTTACTAGACTATGTAACCTATATTTGTATTCCAGATAGTACTTAGCACGATGTCTTGGCTATAACAGTAACTTCATAAATATTTGTTGAATCAAATTGAATTTTGCTTCTTTGTATTTCAGAGAAATGCCAATTACAGTGATTTAGGTAGATGGGGCTAAATAAATATTTAGAATAACTTTTTCTACATTTAATCTTATTGTTTAAGATTCCACAGACTTGAATACACTAAATTAAATATATTAGTGTTAATGGATACACTCTGTTAATCTTTTCTCATGAGTGTCTAAATTTTAAAGCATTTAGGTTTAAAGAAACAAAGTAGAATTAATTCCTTCTTTTATAAATGTCACTACATTCTATTTTGAGAATATGTGAATAAGGACCTGGTCAGAGAATTCTAATATAAAGCATTTCTACCAGTGAAGGGAAAGTATGAGGCACCTTTTTCTTCCATACTCAATCCAAATGTCTCACCATTTAGAACAGATTATCTTCTGCTTGGGTAGCAATCCTGTTCTTAGCAGTTTTTGGAATAATGAACAACCCTCTTCATAATGACAGAAGGTGAGCCTTAAAAATAAATTATTAAAAAGGAGAAGAGAGATGACTGGAACGACACCGAATTTTTATTTTCAATGGCATTGTAGCTGCTAGAAGTGACATAATTTGTGTCAGTCTAGAAACTTGAGGTAACCAAACATAAATTGTAATTGACCAAATTAAAGTCAGAAGAATTGTAATTAGTTCATTAAATAATGTGGAGAATTTCTCAACTTAGCAGGGAGATACGAAACAATAGACCATCTACTTAATAGAAAACAAGATGAAAAGAGTTAAATAAGAATTAAAACTTAACTTTCTCTTCAAAAAATAAAAATAAAAGCAAAGACAGTGGGAAAAAATTAAAGGAAGATTCAATTAGCAAGGGAAGGAAGAAGAAGAGAAATCCAAGAGGGACCCTCTGGGAAAGAAAAGAATGTGACAAGAGTTTAGATCATAACTATAAATAGATTTTTATTTTAGAAACCTTTCATGTGATACATAGATTACACAGTAAGCCCTCCTTAGTATGTAGAGTCTCATGACACATAAATTTTAAGGCATTCTGAAATCGTAAGCACAAAGAACTAGTTCTGGAAAATGACTTGGGTTTCTTTAAAAAAAAATCAAGAAGAAAATTGATGAGTAGAGAATCTGGGTACATTGCATAAATCATCAGGAAGGCACAGAAGGGATAAGTCTTAGTATATTATGAAAAAATTTGAAAAAATAGTATGTACTGCTTCTACTAATTCACCAGTATGAGGAACAATTTTAATTCTATAATGAACATTTCTCTAAATAACACAGGTGAACACTTTGCCTGTCATTCTTCACAAATATGTCAGTTCTTATGTCTTTTTTGTCTCTTCTTATCCCTTTGTTCTGATTTTCAATTCTATAAGATGCTAGTGACTGTAAAAGGGTGCTGAGGACAGAAAAGCAGAGAGAGAAATGGGGCAGATATTTTATAATTAATTCTTTGAAATGTTTTGTTTTGTTGTATTTTCAAGGACTCCTTTTCATAACATTTCCAAACACTTGAATTGAAGAAGTAGTCTGTAAAATCCTATACCAAATATACTGTCTTCCAGTTTTTTAGCAGGGCAAGGAACTGAAAAATGTAACTATCATGATAGTCTCTAGAATACTCCATTTATTATTAGCCATTATGACTTTTCCTTTAAGAAAATATGTCATTTTAAAAGAATAATTAAAATATATCCTAAGACCCCTGAGATAGGAATGTGTTGCACACATCTGCATTCTTAATCCTCTCTTTCCATCTGTCCAGAATAACCAACAAGAATAAGGTAAAAAATGTTCATCTGTGGTTTGATGGGCATAGTCAATAGATTTCCCTTCCTGTAAGACAGGTATCAAGACATTTAAAAATCTATACCATCTTTTTAGGAAAATAAATATATCACATGCTCCTTTAGTCACTTAACCTGAAAATCACTGTCTTCTGCACATTTCTTGTAGCCAAAAAGATTATATAGAATATTGTTTTTAGTATTTTTATTACAAAAGAAATGTGTTGTATTTTAAGAATTTTAAAAATATATAATCTATACTCCCCACTTTTTTTTTTACTGTAAATCTCTTTGTGGTCTTATTGAGACTTTCAAAATGTCTATGGAAACAATGATTTAATATAATAATGTGTTACAATAATAGAGGTAGTATTTCTCTAAGGAATATCTTCCCTTTTCTTCAGAATAAAATATTGTAATTCTAAAGTTACTTTCTAGATTCAATTGCCTTGAATGTGACTACCCACCATAACTTGTCCTGCTTTTATTGTCTAGATTGTTTCATTGATCATAAAAATGTTGTTTTGTACACTTCTATTTTGGGTATTTTGGGTATTTTTGTCAAATTTCATATACTCTCACTGAGGAATCTCATTGTGTACCATAATTTAAAAAATCTTTGTATCAAAGAGCTCCCAAATCTACACTTCCACTCAAAAAGTCATTCTTTAGCTTTAATACTATAGGACATATCCACCTGCTTATTTAACATGTTCTTAAAGAAGGTCATCATTCTCTAGTAACCTAATTCAGATTGGCTCATCCTTCCAGATTTCATCTCTCAAGATATTACAGTTGAACTAGGTGCATTTTCAACACTTTCCAATGATTAATCAATACTTGTTAATTTTCTTTCTGATACGTCTCTTAAAGTTATTTCATCACTGCCATTATCACTGCTAGGTTCTATAACAGTGTTTTATCATCTCTTGCCTAGACTACTGTAAATACCTCTTAAATCATCTCTCTGGTTCCAGTTGTCAATGTCAGAAATGTCTCAACCTGTCAAGAATTTTTATAAAAGTTTATTTGAGCCAAACTGATGACATGTGCCAGGGAGAAAGGTCTCACATGCTCTGTAGAATAACAGATTTTCAGTTTCTTTTATTCTTTTGAAATTAAGATGGGAATGTAAGAAAAATTACATGGAGGTGGGTAAAGCAAGATGGGGATTGGATTATAGAATCATTAACATGGATATATGCTATTTTGAGGGTAAGGCAAAGATAAATACTTACTAATGAAGTTAAATGCCTAGGACATGACTACTTACCATGACCTGTCCAGTTAGAAATTTATAATCAGATCACCATGTGAGGTAACTTTGCATAAAACCCCTCCTCTTTTTCTTTGGCCCACACAGTAAAAATCTGTATGTGCTTTCATAGTTTTCATTCTAAAATGAAAATATGGTTATCCAATTTCTTTCAATTAAATTTTCTGATATATCCTTTTAAGTTCCTTTGCCTACCTATTCTGCTTCATCTCTTGACACTTTTTGCTTCACTTCACTGTTCTGGGCATAGTTCCATAGTAAATAAAATACCTGTGTATTTTAACAGCCAATATCAATTGTTACCTAGTTTTCATTTTATATATACACCACTATATACTCTAGTAGTCTTCTACTGATATATAGTTCTAATTTTTACTATTATAAACAATGCTGCAAAGACCATTCTTGTGCATATAGCACAATATATTTTCACATAATGTGAATATCTCCTTAAGATCAATTCTGTGACCCAAGTCCACAGGGTGGATACAAAGAGGGTCAGATGATACCTGTACACTGTGGACCAAAAAGTGGTACTATGATAAATCTAACTGAAAGCAATCCCAAGGGTGATCTGATCATAAATTTCTAACTGGACAAGTTATGGTGGGTAGTCACATTCAAGGCATATAATTTATTTAGTAAAAAAAATTATATTTGCTTTAAGCAAGCCTGTTCACTGTTTTTGTGCATCTAGGTTAACACATCTTTGAAATAAACAATAACCACCCTTAAGAGAGTACATAATCTTGTTAATAATCCTATAATCCTATAATCCTCACCTTCCTTTCTTCCATCTTTGTGTAATCTTTCTTATGTTCCTTCCTTAATTTTAAGTGTATAAAAGGAACTACAAATCTGTTATTCTGAGGAGTATTTAAGATCTTGCTCCCTGGTATATATCATCAGTTTGGCTGAAATAAACTCATAAAAATTATCTACAGGTTTGGACATTTTTATGTCAACAGCACCCAGAGGTGTATTGAAAAAAGGGAACTCTGAGATTATTGAACCCTGAGATTATTTAAAATGAATGAGCTGCTCTTTGTCCTTAGAGGGAGTCATTGTGTTTATCATACTGGAGAGCAAGCACACTTTGCCTTTGCTCTGGAGAGAGATAATACTTCTATGACTGTAAGCAAACTTGTTCTTTGTTCTGGATGGAGACACTATTTTTATCTTTTAAAGCTGTTCATTAAACATCTTGAAAAACAATCAGTGCCTCACTTTTTAAGACAAATTGGAATTCAAAAGATTGGTGGATAATTATCTCTCAACAATGCCCATTCCTTGTTTCTAAACCATCTGGACTTCTGGCAAATTTTCCCATGAGTACATAACTCCATCAGTCACTCATTAATCTGACCATCAGAGGCTGGGAACAAATCCTTTTAATTTGTCTCATATAGAATTTAATTAAGGTTTATATCAGTACAACTTCAAACAGGCAGGATGAGGCTAACTTGCAGTATTGATATCAACCATGGTCCCAAGGTCTCATACTCAGCCAGCTGAACAAATTCCATAACCAAATCATGATGTACCTCTAAATGCCAGGTGACTTTCTCCTTAAGTCTCTGTTTTGACCTTTCCACTAGACCTGAGGCATTAAGCTAGGTATCTAGAGCAAAATCTGTCATCTATAACAACACTCAAAGTTCTTCTTATGCCCATACCACAGGTACTAGTTGCTATATTTTGAGGAGGGTGGCAAGGTGATGTCTAGATTCAACACAGAGAACAGAGTCCTAGGTATGTACATACTTAGTGCCTATGGAAAGAATGTGCTATTTCCAATTGTTTATTTTCCCATAAGTAGGACCTACCATTATCTGGAGCAGAGTTTGACAGTAAGGGCTACTGTTTCATAGCCCTTAGAATTTTCAGTGTTGTTTGAATTTTTAAATCTCAGAAAGTCCTATACAATTCGATGACAGTAAAGTTCTCAAGCAGTTTCTTCAAACTGTCCTGTTTGTCTACAGCACCAGACAGGTGGGACATACCCCATGGAATGACTGACAGCAATAGCAGTGAGAAAAGGTAATATTAGGTAGTTAGGTAGCCATGAGTGACAGGAGTGAAGGCCTGGCTCTGTAATCATAGACATGACAAAGCTGATAGCTAAACCCAAGAGACCGTCCCTCAACTCTCCCAGAGAAAAATTCATTTTTTAAATAACAATACCCATACATTGTGGAGTACAAGAAAATAAATGACCATATCATACCACTAGTTTAGGCCAGCCACAAACGCTTATGCAGTACTCTGACCTTTTTTTCATCTCAGCCTCATGATACCATCATTACAATATCATGCATATACCCAGAAGTTTATGAATCTAATTATAAGAGACTGAATTCTAGGAAGAAACATATGCAGTTAACAGCCAACTGTATATCAAAATGAGCTCACACATCAATTAGCTAGCACCACCCTTGTTACCACCCATCACGGCCCGTCTAAGACAAACTTCCTCACCTCTATGAGGCTACAGCCCTTTCTGGTATATATACAGCTCATTTCTCTCTTGAAATGCACTTCAATAAATCTTACTTTCCCTAATCTTCTCTGATTCGCAATTTTTTACTGCATCAGTGGAAAGGACCAAGGCCCCAGTGCCACTGGGGCAACGGGGGACTTAGATCACCACCAATGGTGACAGTAAGATATACTGAGGTGTTAACAGATTTTTTTGTATGGTTGGTAGCTGAGTCAAGACCTTAATCTGCTTTTTCCTACAGATTTTTCAACTAGGTTCTAGAAAAGAGCAATCAAATTGTAATCAGAACCATCTGACAAGGCATGGCGATCTAGCAGTCAGTTCTATTCCAAGTACTTGCAAAAGCTTGGTCAAGCCTCACCAGGAAATTTTTCTCTCGTGAAATCATTAATGCCCTCTTTTTCTCATACTGTTTGGGGTCTGAGGTGTTCCTTCTTCAGAGGACAGAAATGTTATTTTTCTTTCACCACCACCACAAAAATCTGTGTATTGCTATAAATTCAACTTTATCCCAATTATTCCCTACTTATACTCAGGTATTTCACACCAAATAATCAGGAGAAAGCAAAACATAGGTATATTTTATATAAAATATTTAAAAAATCTGTATGTTCCCCATTTTGACATGTGTTGGTCATTGTAAAGGGACTGCCTAAGTGTATCCCACCAATTGGTTATGATTTTTATGTTTTAAGATCATGTCAAGTGGCTAACTTGTATGAATTTAGAATTCATTAGCTCCCACTCTGTTTGGGCTGCCATCAGGAGGGTATACCAATCAGGCCATCGTGGGGGTGCTGTTAAAGATAAGAAAAATTTATCATACCTAGGAATAGCTTGAAATCTCAAATTTTCAAAGTAGGTCTATATATTCTCCCCCACAACACACACTTTTTGTCTTAATTATTATGATAATTATCCAGGAAGTGGCCAAGCAAAGATGATCCATTTCTGAAGAAAGCTATATTCAGTGACCAACCTGTCTTTCTAAATTGTGTGGACCAGGACAAGGAGAGGGAGTTAGAGTCAGACGGTTTTTGAAGTCAATGTTTAATGAAACAATCCCCAAACTCAATAATAGCAGACAACTGTAAAATGATAGAGTAAATGGAAGATCATAAAAAATCTTGACTATCAACCCTTGTTCATAGGCTGTTGTGATAAGAGGTACATGATAGTCAAACTGCAAATGACTGAGAAGCTGAAAACCTGACATTTATTAGTGGCCAGAGGTGGCTGATTGGATTAGAATGGTAACATTGTAACCTGAAAAAGTATCAATGGTGGTGAGGTACCACTGATAACTCTGAGATAGGGTCAAAAGCCAAATATAGCCATTCTACCAGGAAGATGCCTACAATCTGCCAAACTATGTGAAAGACCAACTATTAAGACCATTAGCAACAGCCCAAGAATCATTAAGACTATAACTAGGTTCACCAAGGACAGTAATGGCCAGGGCTATGAGAATTTTCTTGAGTTCTCCTCAAAGAACAATCATAGTTGTTTTTTTGTTCTGTATAGCTGGCACTGAGGTTGAAGAGCCAGAGGAGCCCAGTGAACACCATTCACAAACAAATATTTAGGCTGCAAAGATAATAGAAAGAAATAGGTTAGGTAGTATTTTTTTTATCTCACTAGCATATCTATGGATATGTTTCTTCTTGATTAGTAAAATTCCTCTGGACTTTATGAACATTCACAGTCGAAGTATGTAAAACATCACTATCAATTTTATATTAGTGAGGAAAGCCATGACAACAGTACGTTGAATTAATCCAAAAAGTCCCACCTACAAGGTTACTGTAACCTCTTTTTTCCAATACAAAATTTGCCAACTGCCATTAGTTAAATTTTACTGTTCCTTATGCCCATGGAATTGTATACTATAGTGACTTTCTTTTTTTTAAATTAGTTAGTTAATTTTTTAATGATGACATTGGATAAAAACATCCAGTAAGTTTCAACTGTACGTTTTAACAGTAAGGAATATATATTTACATTGTGTGTTCACCTCCCATAGTTAGACTTCTTTCTATCAACACATATTTGACCCCTTTTACCCCATCTACCTTCCTCTCCCACTTTCTCCTAACCTCTGGTAACCACTAGTCTATTGTCCATGCCCATCAATTTCTGTTTGTTTGTCCTGTTTGTTTGCTGCTTTTAGGTTTATATCCCACATATAAGAGATATCATGTGATTTTCAACTTTTTCTATCTGGCTAATTTGGCTTAGCAAGAATATCTCAAGGTCCATCCACGGTGTCACAAATGGCAGTATTTCATCTCTTTTTATAATGAGTAATATTCGATTGTATATATGTACCACTGCTTCTTTAGCCAATCTATTGTAGGACACTTCTGTTGCTTCCATGTCATGGCCACCATGAATAATGCTGCTATGAACATCGGCGTGCAAATATCTTTTCAGATATGAATTTTCAAGTCTTTCAGGTAAATTGCCCCATTGAGGGATTGCTGGATCATATGGTAGATCAATTCTTAACTTTTTGAGAAAACTCTACACTGTTTTCCATAGCAGCTATACCAATTCACAGTCCTACAACTAGCATATGAGAGTTGCTTTTTCTCTGCATCCTCTCCAACATTTGTTATTATTTGCCCTGTTGATAATAGCTATTCTAGGTGTGAGAAGGTATCTCATTGTGGTTTTGATTTGCATTTCCCTAATAGCTATTGATGTTGAGCATCTTTTTATATATTTGTTGACCATTTGTTTGTCCTCTAGGGAGAAGTGTCTGTTCAGGTCTTTTTCTCATTTTATTTTTTAATTGGATCGGCTGTTGTTGTTGTTGTTGTTGTTGTTGTTGTTGAGTTGTATGAGTTCTTTGTATAGTTTGGATATTAGGCCCTTATTGGAGGTGTTGTTTGCAAATATATTTTCCCATTGAGATGGTTGTCTCTTTACCTTGTCAATGGTTTCTTTTGCTGTGCAGAAGCTTTTTTGTTTGATGTAGTTCCATTCATTTATTTTTGCTTTTACTTCCCTTGCCTTTGAGTTCAAATTTATAAAATCTTTAAGTCCAAGGTCCATGAGTTTAGTTCCTATGTTTTGTTCTATGCATTTTATTTTTTCAGGTCTTATATTCAGGTTCTTACTTCATTTTGAGTTAATTTTGGTGTGTGGTGATAGACAACAGTCTAGTTTCATTCTTTTGCATGGGACTTTTCAGTTTTCCCAACATCATTTATTAAAGAGGCTTTCCTTTCTCAACAGTATGTTTCTGGATTTTTTTTTGTCTAAAATTATTGGCCCATATAACATGGGTTTATTTTTGAACTCAAGATTCTGTTCCACCGGTCTGTGTGTCTGTCTGCCTGCCAATACTATGCTGTTTTGATTATTGTCACTTTGTAGTATAATTTCAAGTTGGGCAGAGTGATGCCTCCAGCCCTATTCTTTTTTTCTCAGGATGGCTTTGGCAATTCAGGGCCTTTTGTACTTCCATACAAATCTGATGATCTTTTGTTCTATTTCATTAAAAATGCCTGTAGGATTTTGATGGGGGTTGCATTAAATCTGTATAATGGTTTAGGTAATAAGGTCATTTTAACTATGTTGATTCCTCCAATATATGAACATAGATATCTCCATTTCTTTGTATCTTCTTCGATTTCTTTTAATAAGATCTTATAGTTTTCATTATATAAATCCTTCATGTTTCATTAGATTTATTTCTAGGTATTTTAACCTTTTCATTGCAAGTGCAAAAGATAATCTTTTTTCTACTTCTTTTTCTGAAAATTTATTATTATATTATAAGAAAGTTATGAATTTTCAAACATTAATTTTGTATCCAGAAACTTTACTGCACTTGCTGATTGTTTCTATTAATGTTCTTGTGGAGTCTTTAGGGTTTTCTATACAAAGAATCATGTCATCCACAAATAGTGACATTTTGACTTCTTTATTTCCTTTTTTGGATGCCTTTTATATCTTTCTCTTGCTTGATTGCCCTTGCTAGGACCTCCAATGTTAAATTGTATAACAGTGGCAATACTGGACAGCTTTGTCTTATTCCTGATCTTAGAGGGAAGGTTTTAAGCTTTTCATAATTAAGTATAATATTGGCTGAATGTTTGTCATATATGGCCTTTTTTATGTTAAGGTACTTTTCTTCTATACCGATTTTGTTAAGTGTTTTGATCACATATGGATGCTGTATTTTGTCGAAGGCTTTTTCTGTGACTATTGCTATGATCTTACGAGTCTTATTTTTTAATTTGTTTACGTGTTGTATCACATTAATAGATTTGCATATGTTGAACCATCCCTATGACCCTGGGATAAAGCCCACTTGATTGTGGTATATAATCTTTTAAACATGTTGCTGTATTCTGTTCACTGGTATCTTATTTAAGATCTTTGCACCTGTGTTTATGAAAATACTGGTCTGTAGTTTTATTTTTTGTGTGTGTTATCTTTACCTAGTTTTATATCAGGGTAATATTGAACACATAAAATGAGAAAATATAGCCTCCAATTCAATTTTTTCGGAAGCATTTGAGGAGAATCGATATTAAATCTTCTTTGAATGTTTGGTAGAATTCACAAGTGAATCCATCTAGTCCTGGACTTTTACTTTTTGGTCAATTTTTTTGTGATTGTTTCAATTTTCATTCTATTTATTGTCGTATTTAGATTTTCCAGTTCTTCTTGATTCTGTCTAGGAACATAGTATATTTTCTAAGTATTGGTCCATTTCTTCTAGGTTGTGAAATTTGATGTTATATACTTTTTAATGGTATTCTTATATGATCTTTTTTATTCCTGAGGTGTCTGTCATAATGTCTTCTCTTTCATCCCTGTTTTTGTTTATTTGTGTCTTTTCTCTTTTTTTAAAAAATGAATCTAGACTGAGGATTGTCAATTTTATTAAGCATCTCAAAGAAACATCTCTTTGTTTCATTTAATTTTTTTATTTTTTTTGTTTTGTTTTGTTTTCAATTTTATTTAAGTCTGCTATAATTTTGATATTAGCTTTTCTTCTGACTTTAGGCTTCATTTGTTATTCCTTTTCTAGTTTTTTAAAGATGAAGTGTTAGGTTTATTATTTGAGCTCTAGATCTATAATGATATGACTTTTTTATTATTACCATTTTTACCATGTCCCAAAAGTTTTGATATGTTGTACTATCATTATCATTCATTTCTATGTATCTCTTGATCTTTCTTTTTATTTCTTCCCTGACCCAGTTATTCTTCAGTAGCATGTTGTTTAAATTTCATGTATTTCTTCTTCCCTCTTTCTTCTTACAGTTGATCTCCAGCTTCAAAGCATTGTGATCAGAGAATATAGTTGGTATGATTTCAACCCTCTTATATTTGGTAAAGCTATCTATGTGTCCCAGTATGTAGTCAATCCTTGAGAATGGTCCATAAGCACTATAGAAGAATGTATAAGCAGCTGTTTGGGATTGAAAAGTTCAGTATATGTCAATTATGTCTAGTTGGTCTAATGTGTTATTTAAGGATGTTATTTCCTTATTGATTTTCAGTTTGGATGTTCCATTCATATCCGACAATGAGGTATTTAGGTTCCCTACAGCAGTGTTTTGGTCTGTTTCTCCCTTTAGTTCTTTTAGTAATTGCTTTATATATTTTGGGGCCCCTTAATTGGAAGCGTGGATATATAAAAGTGTTATATCTTCTTGGGGCATGATTCCCTTTATCATTATAAAATGTCTCGCAGTATCTTTATCTTTTTGATTTTGAAGTCTATTCATCTGATATGAGTATCGCTCCTCTTGTTTTCTCTAAATGCCCTTAGCTTGAAATATCATTTTCCAACCTTTTACTTTGAGTCTATATTTGTCTGTGGAGCTGAGATGTGTCTCCTGGAGGCAGCATATGGTTGGGTTTTGTTTTTTGATCCAATCTGCATCTCTGTGCCTTTTTATTGGTGAGTTCAGTCCATTTACATTTAGAATGATTATTAAAATATGAAGTTTTTCTGTAACCATTTTATATTTCACTTTCTGGTACCTTAGTTTTTCCATTGCTTCCTGTCCTTGTGTGTCTGTGTTTTGTTGTTTGGTTGGGTTTTGTGTGCTTTCTCTCTGATCCTTTTTGTTTTACATTATATATCTCAATTGTGAATCTTTGGTGTGTGGTTACCATTATGAATATGTAGATGATAATTATTTATATATAGTAGTTCATTTTCTTCTGCCTTATCTCCATTCTCCTTTGCAAATTCGAATTTTTTGAATCTTCCCGTTTTCAGTCATTATTGTCTCAATTTATTTCTATGTATGCTGAATATTCATTACTATCTTGCTATAGCAGATCTTTTCTTATTGTTTAAGCTTATAATGCCCTGTTCTTAGTAAGGGTTGTACTTCTCTGCTTCTATTGGCCTACTAGTGGCCTTATTCCTAGTTATATATATTTTTTGTCATTTTGCTTTAGGTTAAATGACCTCTTTCAATATTTCCTATAATGCATGCTTGGTAGTGGAGAATTTCCTCAATTTTTGTATGTCTGAAAAAGTCTTTATTTCTCCTTCATATCTAAAGGAAAGCTTTGCTGGATATATTATTCTTGGTTGGTAGTTCCTTTCTCTTAAAGGTTTGAATATTTGATTCCACTCCTTTCTGGCTTGTAAGGTTTGTGCTGAAAAGTCCAATGATAATCTAATGTTTTTTTTTAATAGATTACCATCCTCTTTTCCCTGAGAATTTTTTCTTTGTCATTTGTCATTGATTTTTGATAATTTTAATACAATGTGCCTTGGTAAAAGTCTTTTTGATTTGAGATAACTGGGTGGTTTGTCAACTTCTTGAATTCCAAGCTCCAGCTCATTCCTTAGATTTGGGAAATTCTCATCAATTATTTGTCTGCAAAAGCTTTCTAATCCCTGCTCCTTTTTTCTCTCTTTCAAGAATGTCAATTATTCTTGTTTACTTTCTTGATGATATCAGCTAGGTCTTGTATTTCTCTTTAATTATTTTTCATTTTTCAGTTTCTTCTTTCTGATTTATTTTTAGATTCTTGTCTTTGATATCACTGATCCTTTCCTCCATTTGGGTGACTCTATTTCCCAAGCTTTCTATTTCATTTTTCAAGTCTTTCAATGTGTCTTTCATCTGCAGAAGTTATATTTGGTTCTTTTTGAGGGTTTCAATCTCTTTGCTAAAGAACTCATTCTGCTCATCTGGTTGTTTTTTTCAACTCCTAAAATTGTTGATATGAGTTGTTTTGGATCTAAATTAGTTTTATCAGAAGTACCATCCTCAATTCTCTGTCATTTAAGTTGCATATGTCTTTAAGCTTATTTTCTGGAGACTTTTTCTTTCTTTTTGAGCTACTTTGTCACCTTGGTTGTTCATGGTGTTTAATGAACTATTTCTGTTCTTGGACATTAATAGAAGTGTATTCTGCTTTTTTCCCCAGAAAGATGATTTCTTATATAAAGGTCTTTCTTTAGCCTGTTGCAAAGAAGGTGCTTTTCTTCTGGTGTCTAAGTCTCTTGGATCCTTGCTTTATATAAAGTCTTAATAATGCCTTTTTTATCCTTACAGATATTCAATCATGCTTGGTACTCTTATTCTGAGTCTCAGTCATTGTTAGTGACAGTTTTGGTAACGTTTGCTCAGATACCCTGGGTTCTGTGGTGTTTGGTCCAGAGGATATGGGGGAAGGGCCTTCTGGGTTGGGGTGTTGGGGTTGGGGCTGTGGTTCTTCCTCATGTTTTGCAACCACGTTGGTAATAATCAACTGTTGTTTCTCTGCCATCCATGCTTCTTTGCCATCCCCACTTCTCTATGGTCCCCATTTTTCTGCTTTCGGCCCTAATTCCTGGGCATTGCCATAGGGCACATGGAGCTCACAGCTCTCAGTCAGGAATGTTCAGAGAACCTGCCGCATCTTCCCCCCTCCCTCTTCTTCTCCAGGGAGCTCCAACTGTGAGAGGCAGCTTCTTTGTTTCTCCCAGTTTACTGCCTGACTCCCTGGGTTCTGATCTGTGGTAGCTCTTATGCACAGATCCCATGTTCAGACATGCTGGTGTGCAATTTAAGCATTTTTATTGAGTTTTAGATGTTCAGCTTATTGTTGTTTCAAGCGGAGGGATCTGGGGACGTATCCCACTTTGCCATGTTTCTGATATCATTCCACATAGTGACTTTCTGCCTGTACTCAACAAAGCTGTAAAAGCTTGAGTCCTTACCCTCTCTAGAGTTCCACAGATTATTAGGATGTCTATGTATAGCCTATAGTTACCCTTATGGACATAGAAACTTTAGCCTTTCTCCTTATGGTATTTCTTTACAAGGCAGCTGAGATCAGGCTAGCAAATGAAGAAGAGAATGGGAGATATGAAGAATGAGAGCAGGGTTGTGTTACTAAGCAAGGTACATTAACTTTAAGTCTCCAGTGACATGGTGGCTTTTCGTGACTCATCCAAACAAAATTTCAATATTATTGGTCCACTAAAGACTTATATCGAGCATCAAGGTCATTATCACTTACATAAATATTTTAACTTTGGGATTCTGATTCAGCAGCCACAGACACATTTCTTTGAGACTGTGGCTTTTGGGTTTGTGCCTTTTGACTGATATGGACTTGAACAGCAGTTATCTTTTTAAAAGTAATCTACCTTAACTTACATCTTTTGCTATTCTATTGTCAAAATAATATATCTTAAGGAATTTTTTATTATATCAAGTCTGAATGTAATAACTTATGTAAAATTCTTTGGGTAAATTTCTCATCCTACAATGAGTAAGCTCCAATGGGATTGTTAACCTAGTCAGGGCAGTGAGAACCCAAATCTAGTCAATGCCTCTCCTTTGGTTTCTCAAGGGAATTTTTCTGTCTCAGGGAAATCTCCTTGAGAGAGAATAATCTTCTTTATAGTAGCTATGACCCACAGAAAACAAACAAACAAAAAACAATAACAACAACAAAAAACCTTTGTTATTTTTATCATCATCTCTGAATGCATCTAAGTCATGCTAATCTGTTGGAGACACTGAGTCATGAGACTGTTCAGCTGTTGTCATTACTTCTTAATGAGTAGTAAGTACCCTGCTGTTTATCCCATCATCTCCCAAGTAAACCAACCAATGTTCTAAATTTTGCCTGGGTCCTGACCATACTATTAACAATTTTTCTTTTTTTTTTTTATCTCAATGAAGTATACATTCTTTAGTTATTATCTGAAATGGGTTGAGAACTTTTGTCTATTCAAGATGACTCATAGTATTAGTTGTTAATTTTCACAATGGGGCAGACATGAAACTGATTGCCCTATTGTTAAGGAATCCTATCCTTCCACCATAGGAGAAGAATTAGCAACAATTAGCACCATTCATGCATCTCTGTGAAACTACTTCTCGATATTTGGCTTACAAACAACTCCATAATGCTTCCTTATTAATAGATAGTAAAATATAGGGCCATTTTCTGCCAGGCTGGCCATACAATTTGGTAAATATGTTTACTACTGATTCCTATGAACCCCCCCCTCAAACCTCAAATACTCTTAATTGTCCCATGAGGATCTAATTTTTATCTTCAAGAAAGCATGCCTTTGTCAGTATTCCATATTCACCACTAAACTGTCAAGAACTGTGGAGGGCCTGAGACTGCTCTACTTGTGAACTAACAGATTAACTTGTCACAGTTTTATGAATGTTTGCAGGCGATATGAAACTTCTTTGTCAAGAACTCCATTTCTCATGGCACAGCAACCAGCATGAAAGGCAGCATACATTGTGCTGAGTCTCTTACTTCTAGTTTTCACAAGACACACCTAAGAGGGCCAGCTGATAATTGTACATGCAGTGAGTTGAGCTCCAGGAGAGGAACTCTGAACTTGGAAACCCAAATCTTTTTCAATAGGC
Organism: Macroglossus sobrinus; assembly: GCA_004027375.1. Classification (NCBI taxonomy): domain Eukaryota; kingdom Metazoa; phylum Chordata; class Mammalia; order Chiroptera; family Pteropodidae; genus Macroglossus; species Macroglossus sobrinus. The sequence continues at coordinate 522,483 of PVKZ01000961.1, forward strand.
TGTAAGCATGCCTGACTATGCCTTGGAGAAAGACATTATCTTTATTACAATAAGCAAATTTACCTTTTCCTCTGCAGGGAGTTATTGTTTCTATCTTCCAAGACTATCTTCCATACAGTCTTGTTCTAAAGAGAATCTGCAAAAAATGTTCTGCTATCAAGACACTCAGAAATGTGTATGACCCATGGAGATTTTCTTATCACCTCTCTGCATGTTCTATCACAGATCAGGAACCAGGTGCCTGATTTCAGGATTCAGAATGTTTAATTATATCTCATCAAACCATAGTTAGCATAATAATTATATTGTAAATATTTCCTTTCTGAATTCCTGTTATATTGGAACATATGTCATTTGAAAAATCAAATTATTCAAAGAATAGCTATGCAGCATAAACTCTTATTCACTTTTCTAGATTTTTTACTTTTTTCACTCCTCCGCTTATCCTTTTCATGGAAAATGTTTCTTACTTGATAGATTAAATTTACTTGATAGATTAAATTTAAGTACTGTTTTAATAAATAAAATATATTTTATTTTATTAAATATTATGCTACTCAGTTTGTTTAGAATATGACGGGAAAATTAACTTTATTCTGGACAGCAATTTAAAAACTTAGAAAGAAAATAGACTGTACTCACATTAAATAAAGATGGAGACAATATTGTTAAGGTTATGAGTAAATGAAGATTTACACTCTGTACAAGATTTAGTATTTCCTTCAAATCTGAAAATTACATTATAGAATAAAGTTGAGAAGTGAGAAACCTATCTCATATTTCATTTGTTTGATTAAGTTTTTACAGTATAGAAAGAATTTCAATTTGATAGCTCTAAGGTTTGCTGTATTAGCCCCTTGCTTTCAGTCAGGTGTTTATACAAAAAGATGATAGAAAACCAGGGTTTTGGTATAAGATTAGAGTAAATGTTAGAATATCTATAGTAGAACAAACTAATGTTTGAATAAATTCATCCCAGTGAATGCACTTGAAATAAGTCTGGCTCTGTAATAGAAAAACATAAAAAATCTAGAATTATGCATGATTATAAAAATATTCTTTATAAAATAAATAATTAAGGACAAATATCACATTATCATCCTAAAAACGTATTGTAATGTAATTTAGAGAATTTAAAAAAATCCTAACTTGTTAATATCAACTACTTGTCTTTTGTCAAACTACTCTGAAGTAGGTTGCTTATTTACAAAATAAAAGAACTCTAAAGTAATAGTTATAGTTTATGTCTAATGAAGTGTTACTATTTCTGATTTACATATATGACTTTAGAAATACTTGAATAACATTTTTTTTAATACTGAGAAATTTCAGAATCCACTGACAGTAAGACAAAAGGAATTAAACTTTACACCATAAAAGTTGTTTTCTTTTCTGAAATGCAAGTGATATGAAAGGTGAGACCTGCGACGTGTCTTTTCAAGATATAAAGACAGAAAGTCATGGAATTTGGTCCTAATTTTCATTGTTCTAGTGATCAGTAATTTTTCAGCTCCCTGTCAAGGAAGGGAAAAATGGTAAATTAAGTTCTTACGTGCAAATCCATCCCAAGACCAGGATTCTCCTGCCTTTATCTAGAAACTACTGGGACATCACAGGGTGTACCTCAATCCTATGAAGAAAGCTATACAAACTCATGTCTGGATTGCACATGTGATCACATCTGTCAGTCTTTTGCAACTCTTTCTGTTTTTAAGGAATTTTTTGACAAGAGAGCAGTAATCAAGGTAAGCTGTGAACTAGAGTGTTAGCACCTTGTTTGTGATGCTTTCTCACTTGGCTTTCTGTAAAGCTCTAATAACAAGAAAAGGTGGTATTGGCCAGTTAATAATTAATAGCACTCTGCAAATAAAGCACTTCTGTCATAGGGCTTTATCAGTAAGGTCAGGTAAAAAAAAGGGTTGCAGATTCTGTAAGCATGAGGGATATTTGCATATGTCAGAACAGATCGAGCATGCTATCAGCACAAACACTTCACATCTGCTTCTGTTTACTCTCATGCTAACACCCTAAAGTACAGAAGTCCTGTGTTAATTGCTATTATATATTGACTGTTGATGTGTTCTCCACAGAGCTTTTCATAAGTGCACTGTTGCAAAAAACTGCTAATGACTTTGCTTATTCCAGCCACCCTTTTTAAGGAAATCTACAACATACAGATTAATGATTCCTCTATTTAGCAGAGTGTCTTGTGACTAGGTTTGCATAGAGCCAGTATCAATTAAGTAGCAATTATCTGCAAAGTGGAAAAAAAAGAGGGAAGATATAAATAAGTAATGAGTGTGATGCTAAAACCTCACAGAACAACTAGAATTGAACTCTGAAGCAAGTGCACCGACTAGTGAACATTTTCTCCCATCTGTTCTTGTAACTAAAATACATAGAGAACCTTGGAAACCAGAACAATTCTTAGGTGATTTTTTTTTACATTTAATTTTCAATGAGACACTGTTTTTAAAAGCAAAGAAACAAGGAAAAACATCATTAACAAGAACATTAACTCCCCTAAAAAAAAAAACTGGCCCTATAAATACTTATTTTATGAAAACATATCAGATTTTCTATTTGTCTAGTGACAGAGTTAGTATAGACTCCCAATTTATTTCCCTATTCTTGTCAGGCAATGGCCTGTATCAGTACCTTAGACTTATCTGGAAAACTCCACATTATCTGGCTGAAAAGACCAGGTGGAGTTTTGAGGATATACAAAGTGTCCAAATTGGTAAGATTGGTAACAAACTTTATAAGATCTATTTTTATTTACTAATCTTGGTTTGTAAGAGCCAGACAGGTTCTTTCAGCTCAGAATCCCATCAGAAGATAGAGATGCAGAGACCATGGCATCCATGTAGGACAAAGAGTTGGGGACATTTGGTTCAGGTCTTTTAAAACCATGATAGATTTGACATCTTCCTTTAACAATGAACTGGGTAGAAAGTGAACTAGAGCAGAGAGTCTAATGTTTTAAAGTTCCTCAGAGGATCTGGAGCCTAAAAAATCTTTGAATATATTTTTTTTTTAATTTAGGGCTGAATGAGTAAAATAGGCCAAAATTTTGTTTTATTTTTAGCTGTAGTGGTCATATTTTCCAGATTTTAAATAAAAACATATACTTTGACAAATATATATGGAGAAAGATAATTAGAAATATAAATCTATTGGCTAAACTGCAATTAGACTGCTGTGACAAAGAGACCCACTAAAACTGAAGTTTATGAAACACGGAAGTATGTTTTGCAGCTGTATTTTAATCTTGAGTGAAGATACCAGCTGTGTTATATGTAATAAATAAGTGATTATAGGGGCCATGGAGGTACACTACTCAGATTTTCTTAAAGAATAAGTACTATGAAACTAGGTGTTGTACCTTTAGATCTGCCAAGACATTCATGTTAAGACCATTTGAGCTCCCAGGCTATTCCCAGACAATGACTAAGTGTGGCAGAGGCACTTGAGCCAGTCCATTTCTGCCTAATGTGGGATCCTCTCATGGAAAATTTTGTTCAGGCAGTCCACATTGGCTTGGCTGAGACTTCTCAGAGATGCTTTGCAGTCTAGAGCTCACCCTACTCCATCCTCCTTCCCCGCTGCTCTCTTTTTACAAGTGTCAGAATTGCATTGTTGTGCAAATTCTCTCCCTAACCTCTTCTTTTCTCTTTCCTCTTTTTCACAAATATTCCCCTCAATAGTTGCTGTAGGTTCAGGTTCATTTAGGTACATTATTTTCTTACAATTGAAAAGTCTTTGAACAACTGCAGGTGCTGATTTCTTTATTTGAAACCTTTGAACCAAATGTGTTTCTGAATTTAGAATATGGTGCATCTACTTTATATTATGTACTAAACCCATTTGGAGTATTCTACAGTGACAGTGCAGTAAAACTCAAACACATACACAAAGTAGGATATATATCACATAAATATAGGTCTTCTTTTTTTTTTCTGACAACAAATAAGTCTAAGTCAGGTTAGAAATTACCTAAATAAATTACAAAAAAAGTTTTTAGTTTTTAGAATTATATGGATTTCAGAATTATGTACTTACCTGTCTTTTGCACTGTTAATAGCTTTACTCTGATTCATATTTTTCCCTCCTTACATTATTGATCTATTAGATTCTAATCCAATAGTTCTCAAACTTTAACTTCAGTAAGAGTCTCCTAGAGGCAGTTTTTAATTCCCAAATTTTTAGTCAGTAAATCTAATGGAATGCTTAGGAATCTGCATTTTTAACAAGTTGGACAAACTCCACCACCACCTGTAATTCTAATGCAAAAAAATCTTGGAATTTACACTTCTAAAATACTGTTCTAGACTTTGAGTTCACTCACTATGATAAATGGTAATAATGTACTTAGTTGGAGGTTTAATATGGATTTTGAGGCTTTTCTTTTTTAAATGTAGAACCAGCTAACTAGTTTATTCTCTTGATCTTCCTCTCTGACTCTGGCCACATTTGCAGCTAGGATATACACTCATCCACTTCCTGGTGATATTCACTTCACCAGTAGTTCTTCAGGAATGTTTATATTGGAATGGCAGGAGTTAGCTTTTTGAACTGAAATAGAGCTGAATAGCCTCTGTCTCACAAAAATATCACCTTTGAGCTTATAAAGTTGTGCAAGGAGTCCCTCTATTTCCATTATAGTTGAAGTCAGAGGTAGAAAAACTAGAGATAAACTCTAATGGGTAAATGAATTCACAATAGGCAAAGCAGGACAACTGATATGAAATGAATTTGTATGTGTACTACTTTCAGTTCAGCACTACTTTTAGGTTGGTTCTCTTGCAGAATCAATTTTATTTTGAACAAGTTAAAATTCATATTTCTAAAATTTTATTTTCTTTTTAAAAAATATTTCTGATTTCTATTTTAAGCTAAGTGCTTCCTGAAACTAGAGAATAATCAGAGACTGGAAAGGGATCTGTTAAGGGAAAAGGTTGAGGAGAAAATCACTGTCTGTAAAAGGGTCTAGGCATTTATATGGGTACGTTTTCTGAAAACAAATTTTTGCTTCCCTCTGAGTAAGAATTTAAAGTTCTCTGCTAAAAAAAAAAAAAAAACAGCTTGAATAATCATTAGTATTACTATTAGGAAGGAGAACACACACAAAAAAACTAAGTCTAAAAGCATCCTCTAGAATTACATGAATACAATTACTTCCACAGGTTCATAATTATCAAACTGGGGATTATGCCATTTTGCCAGGAATTTACTGGAATTAGAGGTTAAAATCAGTGCATAACCTTAGAAAAACAAATTTAAGAAAATGTTAGAAAAAAACAATCATGTTTATCTAAAATAAACAGGCATTATGGTATAGAATAATAGTTCAGTGTTTTAGTTAGTAAAACACATGTCTATTAAGAAAAAGAAATGAAATTGTTTCTTTAGACTAAGATTTTATATTCTACAGAGGTCTGTCTTCTTTCTTAGTTATTTACGGTAGGTTGGTGGGAAAGTTTAGAAAACATTGCAGTTCACTGTGATATGTATGGTTAAGTATTTCTTGTAAAGTGTTTAAACATGCCTACTTTGTTATTCTAGTGCCTGCCATTAAATTTTCCATTTCATCTTGCAGTATATGGAGTTGTAAGTTGTATGAAAATTGTGTTTTAGTAGTGCTATGAAGGATATGCAACAGGACATTAAAATTTAACTATTACTGACTCAGTTTAGAAATAGCCCCATGACAATATTTGCCAACTATTCCACATTCTAAAATTAGACCACATATGTAGGACTTGCAAAGAAATAGAGGAAATAGAGAAGGAACCCACAGGCCCTTTTCCCCCTTCAGGTAACAACCTACAGCAGGCCAACTTTGCTTTTTTTAATCTTACATGGACTGAACATTTTAATTGCTGAGATGTGATTTTTTTGTGTGTGGCTAGAGGTAATCAAAGGACTTTTTATTACCTGTGACCAAAAAGTTGTAGGATTTCCTTTAGATTCTATCTGCTTAGTGAGAAAATAACCCACAAAGTAGATTTAAATGGGCAATAGAGGTAAAATCAAGTTTTACTTTCTTACTCTATACCTGTGACTGGGACATGAATTAGGAAGAAAGAAGCTATTTAAGGAAACATTTAGAGATTTCTACCAATTATTTTATTTTATTTCTTTGTTTATTTTTAAGGAGCTATAATCCTTTTGTTTATGAACCCTAAACTTCCACCCAAACATTTCTTTTCCACTATACAACACTTTTTATCTCCTTACGTCAGCTGTATGTCTTGAACTATTTTCCCATTAAATACTGTTCTTGAGGTTCATTTTACACATATTTCACTTGCTTTAAATTATTGGGATGATTTTGTATATTTCACGTAAGGTGAAAGCAGAAAATTATATTCCAAAAAAAGTATAAGTAAATAAATAATGGTTTATAACTTTCTCTAAAGTTTTTATCAGTGGGCTTAAAAATTTCTGACATATCTGTCAGTTTATCTAGCCAATAGAAAAGACTGAGATCCAGGATATATAAATCAATTTAATCTTATGAGAATTCTAACACCCAGATGATAGGACATTTTTCTACAGTGAGCAAAGAAAGAGTTCATTTTTATCATCAGAAAAAACATTTTTTTAAGAAAGTCTTTTGAATTGTATGAGAATTGTTTTACTCTCTAAAGCCAGAGACATAAATTCACACTAAGATACTTGCTAAAAGTAAATTTCAAATACTATTAATAAATGCAAATGTAAACAGATATTTACTGAGTTATCTATTAACATTAAGCACTGTGCTGTGTTCTGGCCATACACTGGTAAATAATAGATGGTTTCTAATTTCTTGATGCTTATAAGGGTAGGAAAAAAACATATGCAAACAAATTAGTATTTAGAATTATAATAAAAGAATATGTAAAATATAAAATGAGAGATGACCACAGGAAAGAGTTTTATCTCTGTTAGGAAATTATTTCGAACATCAAGTCAGCACTGGCTTTGAGGAATAGTCCAGGAAACAATGAGAACTTCACACAGAGTAACAGAAAGTGATGTCCACAGGAAAAGCAGGATTGTGTGCTCAGGAACCACACTAACAGATTGGTACAGCTGTAACATTAAATTAAATGCATGTTGACAGGAGTGATTAGGGCCAGTAATGGGGATAGCATGGGGAAAGGGGGCAGGTGATAAAAGGGCTTTGGTAAGGAACTTTATCTTGAGAGTGATAGAAAGTCAGTCAAGGATTTTATGAGAGATGAGTAGATCAGTGACTTAGAATAATTCATTTTGTGCAAAACAAGATACTAAGCCTACAAATAGAAAGAAACTAGGTTCAAGGTGGCAGAAGTAGAGAGAGGAGAGAAAGGACAAGAGAGACATTTTAGAAGCAGAGCAGTCAAGAAAGAGAGGGAGAGAGCAAAGGAAAGGAAAGAAAAAGAAAAGGAGAGAGAGAGAGAGAGAGAGAGAGAGAGAGAGAGAGAGAGAGAGAGAGAGAGAGAGAGGAAAATAGAAATAATTTACTTAAAATTTTGGAATCTAGATGTATTAAGCCGAACAATACTTCCCTCTCCCACTCCAAAAGGTTCTATCCTAACCCCTAAATCTTGTAAATATGTTACCTTACTTGGCAAAAAAGGATTTTGTTGATATAATTAAGCATTATCCAATGGGAAATTCTAGACTTTGTATATAAAAGAATTGAAACCAAAGTATGTTCAGAAATGTGTTCAACTCTTTTTTTATTAGGCTGATAATATGGGTCTGATTCAGTTTACCTATATATTGTTGCACAGGCTTTAATTAATTCAGGGAGCAGACATTTGCACCCTTGTGGGATTCCAGAAAGTTTTTCTCACTGTTCCTGTTCTACATTTTGTTTTGAGGATGCCCTGCACATTTATACCACCTATTTTTCTCCTTGCTATTGCCCCTTCCAAAGACATAGATTATTGTCTTTTGTTACTCAAGCAGCAAATGTATGGTTTATGGAGTAGAGTGGTGGTTTTACTTCTTATCAAATCCCTGAGATTTCCCCACTTTGGTTTCTTCACCCCCTTAATCTACCACCAATCAATTTCATCTAATCCTCCTTACATCTCCTTCTTTAATTCTAACGTATAAAATAAGCGGCAAAATTACCATTCCCAAAAGCATTTTCTCAACCTGTTGGGATTTTGCTTCCCAGAAATTACTGTCAGTTTGGCTCAAATAAACTCATTAAAATTCTCCACAGGCTTGGACATTTCTTATGCCAACATTACCAAATAACTGCTCTTTTCATCTGCCTATGAATTACCCTCCCCCTCCTTTGAGGCACTCCTCCCTTACCTATTTCCTTAGTTCAGGGTGACATATAAGCCTCAGTTGTGTGACTGCCTTTGAGTCTCATATTTTGGGGGGCTCTCATATTTGCAAAATTAAATTTGTTTTTCTCCCATAAATTTGTTGTATGTCAATTTGATTATTAGACCAAAGAACCCAGAAAGATAGTGCTCTTTTAAGTACTAAAAATTTGACTATATCTATCAGTAACCAGCTAGGAAAACAGAGATTGCTCAGTATAGTTTAATATAAATTTTAATATAGAGGGTTAGTTAAACAGTATTGGAGGACAAAAAAAGGCAAAAGAAAAATGTGGAGATAATACAGAAGTAATAATTACAGGAAGTAGCCTCCACTTCTTAGAGCCATGACAAAAAATGGAAGAGATTGAGTTATTAGGATTTAAAATTCTAGAGAAGGAACCCTAAAGAGCCTAGGCTCAAAATGCTGAGCAGATATTGCTCAGCCAGGCTGATACTCTGAGATTATAAAGGAGGTTGCTGAAGGAACTGAGATTCAAACTTATGAGGAAGGATAACTGCCAGTTGATGTTAGGATTTCAGAGGAGTTCCATGAGACTGTTTCAGGGAGTGTGGGAGAGACAAGAACCAAGTGCTGCTGCTAGGGTAAAGAATTGTTTTGTGAAGATGCTGATTGGGACAAGCAAACAGAAATACAGAAGTTCCTTCTCTTATCTTCCTGGCTTCCAGTTTCTCCATAATATCCTTTGTTGGAAGAACCTGACAAGGAGCCAGGTGCCAAATTAGAAATTTGGTTTGTAAACAAAATGAAAAGACATTAGGTTTACTGATCGAAAAACTTGTAGAAAGGAGGTGCTCCTGAGAAGGCTATGCCCCCTATGATGTCTACCCTTACCTTTACACACACTCAGCTCTACAGTATATGAAAAAATTAGAAGGAGGCAAAAAGTATCATTGAATTGACAATCTAATAATGGTATATCAGTCAGAGTACAATCAGGCAATAGAAACTTCATTAGTTTTTTGAACAGAGATATTTAATGTAAAGAATTGCTAATTCAACCTAAGTGTCCATCAATAGACAAATGAATATAGATGTGGTACATATATTCAATGAAATATTATTCATCCATAAAAAGAATGAAATCTCTCCATTTGCAACAAGGGTAAACCTAAAAGGTATTATGCTAAGTGAAATAAATCAGACTGAGAAAGACAAATATTATATGATTTCACTTACATGTGAAATTTAGAACAAAAATGAACAAACAAAATAAAAACAAACTCATAGATACAAAGAACAAACTGATGGCTGCCAGATGGAAAGGGGCTTAAGGAGTGGGTAAAAAAGGAGAAGGGATTTAGAATTACAAATTACCAGTTATAAAAACTGTCACAAGGAAAGAGTATATCATGGATAATATAGTCAATTATGTTGTGATAACTATGTATAATGCCAGATGGGTACTAGACTTAAAAGAGTGATCACTTTGTCAGTTATATAAATGTCTAATCACTATGTTGTACATCTGAAACTAATATAATATTGCATGTCAACTTGAAAAATTGAAAAAAAATTAATTTTTTTTCAAAATTCAAATTGAAAAATAAAAAAAATTAAAAGATTGCTAACTCAGTAGAAATTTGTTAGCTGGGCAATCTATAGAATAATAGATAACTAAGATGCCACTGAGTTAGCAATTATAAGATGAGTTGCTAAAGCCAAAGAAGGAAAATGGTTTACATTTGGTGTCCTTAACTTCCAGGCTGCGGACTGGTATTGGTCCATGACCTGTTAGGAACCAGGCTGCACAGGAGGGCAGTGAACAAACTTCATCTGTATTTATAGCCACTTCCCAGTGTTAACATCACCACCTCAACTCCACCTCAGATCATCAAGCATTAGATTCTCATAGAAGCACTGTTCCTTGGTAGCAAAATTTTGGGGACCTCTAGTTTAAATCATTAAAACTTAGAAGAGGGGTTCCATGAAGTAGTGAACTCAGACTACAGAAGAAGCTCTCTATAAGCCTAAAACCCAAACTTCTGAGGAGGAGATGTTATATTGCTAGTATTGTTGTTTCATGGTGAATCTGTTTTAACAAGTGTTTGAAAATCTGCAAACAAGATTCACCTGTTTCTACAGGAAGGAATCACCACTACCAGCATAAAAAGGTATTGCCAGGATGATATTCAGAAGAATAGGAAGAAGACAGTAAGTAAAACAGAAGAAAACATGGTCTTCTTCCTCCTTTATTCTAGCAGGATCCCTCAAGTGACCCCTACAAGTATAGCCCAAGAATCTTCACCATGGGAGTGAAATGCATAAATGTTTTGCAGAGCCCCAGCACTAGCACCATAATGTCGAGTATAAAATAGTGGGTTTGGAACTAAGACAATAGCTTGATAAACAGTAGGAATAGAAATAGCAAGATCTTAGGCTCTATGTTTAAAGGTCAAGTCTTGCTAGAGAAATGAACCTTCTAATTTCAGTTGTCAGTGACTTGAGGAGTTTGCCCATCAGCTTAAGATTTGATTTGACATTGAGCAGTTTGTCCAGATAAGCCAGATGGTCCGGAGAATCGCTAAGGGCACCATTCAGCAGATGAATATGTCCATTTCTTTAATACTTTTTGCAAATTTAATAATAATGATGATGATGATGATGATGAAGATGATGATGTAAAGGTGGGATAGTAAAAAATGCACTCTCAAATGTTCAATCATATCAACTACCTATTTTAAAAGAAAATCTGAGTCTGCTTTATTTGTTTCTTAAAGGCCTCTTTTCTTGAGGAACTGAGACAAGATCTCTTGCTTTAAATAGTCTATTGGAAAGATTAATCTAGCAGTAACATATTGGATGAAAAGGAATAGGGAGAATTTAGAGACAGGAAGGCCAATTAGACAACTGAGACTATGATCTGACCTATAGTTGTGAGCAGGTAATTGGAAAGACAGAAATATAAATGTCAGGCAAGAGGAAAAAGAGAAGGAAGTAAGATTATAGCAAATGAAACTTATCACATTGTTTTATAGCCTGTTGTTAATATGTCCATTTCTTTTGCTAGATATTGAACAACGTGCTTCAGAGACATTTTCTCATCACTGTTTTGGGAGGTGGAGGGAGACAGACTCTGGTAGAAAAGCCTTAGCATTGTTTAAAAACCAAGAGAGCAGGATTTCTCTGAGAACAGCTTAGTGAAAAGACAGGCATTTGTAGTGATAATGCAGCATCTAAACTTCATGAAGTTCATTCTATGAGCCAGAAACCTTGCTAATGTTGTGCATATATTATCTTATTTAAGCCTTCTAGACCTTCCATACAGTAGGTAGTACTATTATCATTATGCCCACTCTGCAAATTATGGAATATGGACTTAGAAAATTAAAGTGAGTTGGGAAAGATCACATACATATAAATGGAAGACCCAGATTTGCTATCTCAGAAGACTATAATGTGAACTACCAGGTTTTGTAAAGAATCTCAAGACCAAGAATGCCTTACATTATTACCACAATTACTCCTGCCTTTGCTCCTGCCTGGCCTCCTACAGGCTGAAAGTTGAAGATTCTCTCTAATGGCTATAAAGATGATGGACCAGGCTTAATAAACCTAAAATTCCTAAATATATTTGAAACTGTAGTGAAAAAGAGTGTTTATAATTTGTTAGAGAAGCTATCATAGATTTTTTAGAACCCAATAAATTATTAGACAAAATGAAAACAAGTTACTATTGTTTTGCTTTATATGTAGATATGTTCCATAAAAGTTATGAAGTACAAATACTAAAAAATAATGACACATATCTTATAGAAAAAAAGAATTGAACATAAGTTAGAGAATAGCTGTGGCCTCCTCCTTTTGACCTCGTAATCATTTATGACCCTGAGGTGGCACTAAGCCTTCAAATATAAACTGATTTTCTTTGTTGCCTAATTGCAATTTGTGGGCCTTCATTATGACTATGGCTTTGAATATATCATTTCTTATCATCATCAATCAAGGGGAAAAAGCAAAGTGAGGATTAAGGATATCTTTAATTGATAGACTTAACAACGGTGACATTTTTACTGCCTCAGAATTTCTGTGTACAACATTATACATACTGCAAAATATTGCCAAAACACTCTGAAAAATAGATGTTATAAGACTGGGGAAAATTTGAGTAGTGATAGAGAATTCATGACTGAATGCAACATAAGTGGCACTTAAAGCTGAGAACCAACAGATTGCTTTAATCATCACTTAGCATAGATCAGAGTGCCTTTTTTAGTTGGAAATTGCATTCTTTCTCTCAAGTGGACCTCAGCATGCTTAAGAATAACAGAAATGATTCCCCCTTTAGTTTTGGAAACTAGGTCTGAGATGATAGAGAGAAAAATGAGATAAATTGGTGTTCCCTACCACTTCCCTTTCTTTTTACTTTCCTCCGCCCCCATTTTTTTAACTTTTGTTCCCTTCAGGAGATTGTGTGACCTTAAACACATTGTTCACTCTCAGTTTTAATTTTCTCAGTGCTAAAGATGAGACAGTTGATAATGTGTTTTAGTTCTATGACTTCTACCATCTTGTGATTTCCCTTTTTCATTCCCCAATCTGTAAAGCTGAGATTGGTTTAAAAAAATAGCAGAGGAATAAAAGAGAAGGTTGAGTAAAAATTCTGTCTCTTTGATTCAGGAAAATATTTGTTGTTATTTGTTAAGCAACATTTTATTAAAATATAAATTATTTTATACAAAACAAATACAAAGATTAACTACTATTTTTTTTACAATATTAACTAGCTTCTCTTCTTTAACTGTTCCTTTCATTTTTTTTTTCAATTATAGTTGACAGTCAGTATTATATTGCTTTTAAATGTACAGCATAGTGGTTATACATTTATGTAACTTATAAAGTGGTCCCCTGATAAGTCTAGTACCAACTGGGAGTATACATAGTTATTACAATATTATTGGTCATATTACCTAGCTATATTTTACATTGCTATGATTATTTCATAATAGCCAATTTATATTTCTTAATCTGTTCACCTTTTTTCACCCAGCCTCCCAATTACCCTTCTATCTGGTAACCATCAGTTTCTCTGTGTCTATGAGTTTGTTTCTGGTTTGTTTATTTTTTAGATTTTACATAAAAGTGAAATCGCATGGTATTTATCTTTTGCTGTCTAACATGTCATGTAGCATAATACTGTTTAGGTCATTCCATGTTGTTGAAAATGTTAAGATTTAATTCCTTTTCTTATTAATGAGTACTATTTTACAGTACATAAGTATCACCTCTTTTTTATTCAGTTGTCTATCAATGAACATTAAGGTTGTTTCCATATCTTGGCTATTGTAAATAATACTTCAATGAACATACAGATGCATATGTCTTTTCAAATTAGCTTTTTCAGTTTCTTCAGATAAAAAGTGCAAAGTGGTATTGCTAGACCTCAAGGTAGTTCTCCTTTTAAGTTTTGAGGAAACTTTATACTATTTTTTATAATGGCTGTACCAATTTGCAATCCCATCAACAGTGCATGAGGGTTCCCTTTTCTTCAAATTCTTGCCAACAATTATTTGTTGATTTATTAATGATAGCCATTCTGACATGTATGAGGTGATACTTCTTGGAGGTTTAATTTGCATTTGCCTGATGGTTAGTGACATTGGGCATTTTTTCATATGTCTATTGACCATCTGTATATCTTTGAAGAAATGTCTATTCAGGTCCTCTGTTCCATTTTAAATCAGAATGTTTTTTTTTTTTTGGAGTTAAGTTTTACGAGATTTTTATATATTCTGGATATTGATCCCTTATCATTGTATATGTGCTCTTTGGTGAATATTTTCTTTCCTTCTTCCTATCCTGATACTTTAATATAATTTTCATTTCTTCATATATCTCTTTGATTGTTTTAAAATTCATCATTTAGCAGGTACTTTGAAACTGTCTCTGGCTATTATAATTTATTTTTAAAGACCCTTTATGTTAATGTAGCAGCCTTCAAGGCAGTGATGTGTTTTCAGGACACTCAGTCCTAACTACTCTCCTTGCACTGGGATAAGGGTACATTGTTATTCTCACACTAATATTAATAACTCATTTTTCAGTGCTCTGGAGCTGTGTCATATTTTATTCTCTTATGCCCTGTGTTGGTTGGTATCAGTAGCATAAATATGGTTTTGAGTGTACTTTTTAGTTTGGGCAAAAGAGAATTTTTTTCCTCTATTCTGTTCTCCGCCCCTACCCTTTTTTCCTTCTCTCTCTCTCTCTCTCTCTCTCTCTCTCTCTCTCCTCTCTCTCTCTCTCTCTCTCTATCTCTCTCTCTCTCTCTCTCTCTCTCTCTCTCTCTCTCTCTCTCAGCTTAGCTATGATTTATGTGTTTTGGTTTTATTTTGTCTAGTACATCTGTATATTTCCATGTTGCAAGGAAGCATGATAAGTTATTAATGCAATAATAAATATTTTTCTATATGTTCTTTACACACTAATTTAATTTTTTTTTTAGAATAAATTCATACATATGAATCTTCTGGTAGAAAAAATACAACCTGAGCTTTTATGCTCAACCAAATTATAATTTTAGTTTAAAAAAATATTTGGAAGATGTTTTAATTTAGTATATTCCCTAGAGAAGTTATGAATAGAATAATTTTTAAATCAACAATACTATATATTGTAACTTAAGTTTTTCTACTTACTAGTGAATTCTGGGTAAGAGTAGAAGAAAACACAATAAAAATGTCAGTATTAACAGAAAAGTATCATTCCAAGTCCACATAATGGAATTAATTCAAACATTTCATCCATATCCAGTTTTTTAGCCATTTTTTATGTACTACTTTATTATTTTTACAGTGTAATCCTTTAGTACTACCAATATATTTGAAAAGAAAGTTTACTCAGATAATTTTAAAAATACATAAATAAAATGACAAAAAATACAGTATTTAAAAAAAGATTGTCAGTTGTATGGGTGAAAAAAGTCAAAGGTAAGTTATAATAATAAAACAATGTATTCAATGTGAAGTTGAATACATTTGATACCCACTTTTTCCATTTGACGTTTTTTAGATTTTAGGTTAGAAGAGAAAATAGAACTTAAAATAGTGAACTGAGATATATGTCTCAATTTCTGATTGTTGAAAACAAACTAATCATGGTAGTTTTCATTTACTCCTCTGAAAAATTACTCATCTTAGCCATTCATTTACTTTTTAGGAAGTCATTTTCACACCTGGATGATTTTAATACCCTCTAGGGAACTGATAAAAATATAGATTCTAGGATCCTTTTCATGTAATGAATACCTGAGTAGAGGTAGAGGAATTTGCATTTGAAAAAAATTCAGCAGATAATTTTCGAAAGACAAGTAAATTTTTTGAGATATACAGATATACAGATTCGAAAGAAAGAAAGAAAGAAAGAAAGAAAGAAAGAAAGAAAGAAAGAAAGAAAGAAAGAAAGAAAGAAAAGAAAGAAAGAAAGAAAGAAAGAAAGAAAGAAAGAAAGAAAGAAAGAAAGAAAGAAAGAAAGAAAGAAAGAAAGAAAGAAAGAAAGAAAGAGGGAGGGAGGGAGGGAAGGAGGGAGGGAGGGAAGGAGGGAAGGAGGAAGGAAGGAAGGAAGGAAAGAAGGAAGGAAGGAAGGAAGGAAGGAAGGAAGGAAGGAAGG
>PVKZ01000962.1:0-385517 GCA_004027375.1 Macroglossus sobrinus
AGCTTCCCACCCCCAGTGGTAGAGGCCTCTCCACCCTCATCAGAGAAGATTAAATCATGCATTGCCTGAGGGAACTCTAAAGGCCTACCCTGAGATAGTTGCTATACAAGATAATGTAGATTTTTCTCTAGTTTTCCTACCTAAAACTAGACTGAAGTCCCAGTAGTCCCCTAATGGGGAGGTATAAAGTGTGATCCATGAAGATATGTGCTACATTACAAAAGAACTACCTGAGTTTTCCAATTTAATCAGATAAAAATCCAGGGCATGCATTTTGAGAGTATGGGATAATGGTAGAACATAAAATTTCTGAATCTAGTGATATGAGCTTATTAGGCAGAGATTCTGCATTGAATGCTGCAGTTCAGAAAGTTAGAATGAGCTCTAAAAGTTTATTTGGCTGGTTGACTGAAACATGATCCAAAAGATGACTCATAGTGAACAAATTAAAATGTATAATCTGCCTTGGTTTAATGTAGAGGAAGGGATTTAAAGCATAGGAAAATAAGAATGGTAGACTGGATTTGTGATTTAAGACCACTCACTCATGCTGGGAGGTTCTAAAGACATATCTTTCACTGCTGCTGTGAGAAATCAAGTTGTGAAGGGAACTCCAAAGCTCTGTGATCACTCTTCTCTGTAGGTCAGACTTCAAAGTTGGAACTGCAGTCACTGAATAGAGAAAAATATAATAGAAGTAATTCGTTCCCCAGGTGGCAGGGACCAATGACAGTAGTCAACTGTCAAAGGCAAGATGAGTATGGATACTGTAAAAGACATCAGAGTCAAAACTGCAGTCTTAATAATCTGACTTACACAGACCTAACTTTGGCTAGTTGTTCATGGTGTCCCTAGAAGTGAAACAGATATGAAGCCCACTCATTTTTTACTTGGTCTATATAAGCAGAAAAGTTCCAGGTCAAATGAACACAAATCTAACCTGAAAAATAAAAGTAGAATTGTGCTACCTCATTTAATTCCGGACTTCAACTACTTTATAAACCTAGAACCCCTTGAATAAAGAAGAGGCCAGACTTTCTCTCAAAGAAGGACTCCTGTACACTACCAAAAATGTATACTGTTAACCCAGTCTTTTCTAAAGGGACTTATAGCTTTTTAGAAGAATGATTGTGAATTGGAAAAAAGGAAATAATCAGACCTTTGGGAGACTACTAGACACTGACTCTGAACTGATACTAATTCCAAAGTGTCCAAAAATGTCACTTGTTCCACCACTCAGAGAGGGACTTGAGGAAGTCAGGTGATCAATCAAGTTTTAACATCAGTCTATCTCTAAGTGAATTCAATAGATCTCTGAATTATATTGGCAATTTCCTCAGTTCTGAAATTCATAATTAAAATAGACTTATTCAGCCACTGGCAAAAACCCCACATTAGTTCCCTGACCTATGGAATGAGGATTATCAGGGCTGGAAAGGATAAATGGAAGACACTAGAATTCCCTCAGCATGGGGAAAAGTAAATCAAAAGCAGAACTGCAATCCTGGAGGAATTACAGAAATTAATGCCCTCACCAAGGACTTGTAAGATTCACGGTTGATAATTCCAACTACATCCCCATTCAATTCAACTATTTGGCATGTGAAAAAGTGAAGTGGGTTTTGGAAAATGACAGTGAATTATAATAAACTTTACCAGGTAATGTCTCCAGTTACAGCTGCTGTACCAGATGTGGTTTCATTGAGCAAAGTTAACACATCTCCTGATACCTCGTATGCTGTTATTGATCTGCATATGCCTTCCTCCCCATCCCTGTCAATAAATCCACCAAAAGTGAATAGAACTTTCCAAATGGAAAATCTATAGATGGATAGCTAGCTAGCTAGCTAGCTAGATAGATAGATAGATAGATAGATTTAGGTCCAATGTGAATGCTCACTGAAGGAAGACTTAAGCTGAGAAGGATTTTAATAATCAAGTAAATACAATGACATGTTCTGTGGACACCAGTCACACTCTCTCCCCAGCTACTCCTGTCATTGACCAATGGGCTCATGACAAAGCAGCAGGGATGGAGGTTATGCCTGGACTCAGAAGCATGGACTTCTAATTACCAAGTCTGACCTGACTCTGCCCGCTGCTGAGTGCTAATCCATTAGGAGGAGAGACCAACACTGAGTTTTCAATATGGCATTATTCCCTAGTGTGATCACCCAGCTCTCTAGCAGCAGGCAGATTGATTACATTGGACCACTGCCATCATGGAAGGGGAAATGTTTTGTTCTGCTTGGAATAGACACCTACTCTGTATTTAGATTTGCCTTGCCTGCATGCAGTTCTGCCAAAACTACCATTTTGTGGACTTACAGAACGTTATAGCAACTGTCATCATATTCCACAAATCATTACTTCTAATCAAGGAATATACTTCACATCAAAGGAGTATGGCAATGGACCATGCCCACAAAATTTACTGATCTTACCATGTTTCCCACTGTCCTAACTTGATAGAATGGTGGAATGGCCTTTTTAAGACTTAAAAGTTGTTGTTGGGTTCACCTACACTTTGTTCCTTAAGCACAACATTCAATCACAAGAATTTCTATTCTGTCATTAGCTGATGATAAACCTGATGTGAATATTTGAGAGAATATGTAACATATAAAAGTATACATTCTAAGAATTGCTAAATGTATTAATTCCCTTCATAAATTAGGCTACTTATACCAGACATTCTACATTTCGTGCTATACTACTCAGGATAGCATTTACCAATAAATTAGCCTCTGGTAGAAATCCCCTGTGGGCTTTACTTGTTTGAGTTTTTAATTAAATTGTAGAAAGCAAACAATAATCCCTACTATATTATATGAGACTGCTCATTACACAAAACAATGAATCTAGGTCCTGTTTTTAACTGAAAATCACCTCTCCCAACAAATGTTTCTCTGGCTTTTTTTTTTTCTCACACACACAAAAAATAATAATGTAAAGGAAACATTCTTTGACAAAATGCCATTAAAAAGGGAAGATATAGAAGATGAATATTTTCTTGAAAAATATTATAAAATGAAGTTTTTCTTTCACCTAAAACTATGTCTCCAGGTTCAAGTTTTATGTCTATAAATTGTTTGTTTTTTAATTATTATGTATACTTTCTATTTGAATAATAAAATCTAATAATTAAAAAAAGCCTCTGAAAAAGTGATTTAGGACCAAAGTCTGAATATTCATGCAAAACACAATACACTAAAAAATACATTTAAAAAAGTAACTAAAAAATCACACAGAAAATATAATCAGAGTATCAGATCATAACTTGACAAGTAAAATTCTTTTAGGATTGAAATCATTTATTCTGCTCAAGATATCAGCTCTTTATTATATTGCACCTTCTCTCAAATATTCATCTCAGGTTTGTCCTCAGCTTATGAGAGGATAGTTCTTAACATTAAATGTTGTGCTTGAGGAATAGGTACGGTAGACTCATTAACAATAATAAGGTAAACTGAAGGGGGCCTACTTTTTTACCCAGGCTAGCCCCCATGATGGTACTGACAAATATTATATAGGTCTTCCTGTTTTAGCTATTTCTCATTGATAATATTATTACCATTAGAGCCAATCAGAGTTCAGTGTCACCACAACTAGCATGGAAGAGGGAGAGGGATAATGATGGTCCAGATGTGTAGTTAGCATTTTCCCTCTGTTTTTCCTCCAGTGAAGAATCACAGGTCATTGAAAATTAGTAGTTATATTTTAGAAATACAGAGAATGCCTCATGGGGGAACATGGAGAAAGACAAATCATGCCCTAAGGAAGCACATGGTAACAGTGCTATAACCAAAAAAAAGACCACACACACACACACACACACGAGAGAGAGAGAGAGAGAGAGAGAGAGAGAGAGAGCGAGCCCAGAAGGAAAAAAAGGGCCAAAAGGGCCATAAAAAAGCAAAATAGGCAAAAAAGGGCCAGGAGTGAGAATATCTGCATATATTTGGGCAATGATGGGTGGTTTCAAAAGCATTCCTAGGTGATTGGCAACAAAAGTCATTTTGATTGACACCCAGATGTTATATAATTCTTTGCTTAGAGCTCATGTGCTAACCCAGATATAGTCTGTTATAATTAGATTCACGAACTTTCAGGAATAAGCATAGTACTATAATGAAGTTTAAATTATAGGCAAATTGGGGTAGTACCTTCTACACAGATCTCTGTAACCAGATTAGGCCAGATAAGATTATTACCCTCCTGTCCTTTGTCTCTGGGGATGTAGGAGGGATTCTCTAACTATCAATAGGGTGTTTTTTGGGTGGTCTCTGGGCTGGGCCCCTATTCCTTTGTTCCCCCTGTTGCTCATGTCTGACTACAGGTTAGGTGTACTCATTAGCAATAATAAGGTAAACTGAAGGTGCCTACTTTTTCCCCCTCAGCTAGTCTCCAGGGTGATGCTGACAAATGTTACATAACTCTTCCTGTTTTAGCTATTTCTCATTGATAATGTAACAGAGAATTTTGAAAGTTCATTAAACACATACCTACAAATAAATAAATAAATAAATAAATAAATAAATAAATAAAGCGTAATTAATTTAAAATAGATAAATCTATAGAATGGAGTATTTAAATTGGATGTCATTATTCAACATTATCTACATCACACAGTATCCTCAATGCTATGCAAGAACACTGTTTATAACTTCTCTGTCTATAACAGAGAAGTACTAAACACAAAAGGATGAGAAAATATAAAAGATAAAGAAATGCAAGTAAATTACAGAAGAAATTTAAGGCAAAAACATTTAATGAAACAAATAAATACATTTGAATAATATAACTACTCTTCATAATAAATAACCATTATTATTTTTTTTAAATAAAAGATAACATAAAAGATAACATAAAAATTAAGATATTGAGAGAAACAAAATAGCACTAGTAGGTTTAAATTTGCTTTTCTTGATAGATGAAATAGTCAGAACTTTAGCCACTACCTATATAAGACATACATATATGTGTGTGTAGGCATGTGTGTATGTATACATATGTGTGTGTCTGTATACATATTTACATATATACACTTATTCACACTTTACTCAGAAAATTTAATTGCTTACTTCTTTATTTTTTTTAGTTTATTTATTTATTCTACAAAATATTTGTCACCTACTATGTACTAATGATTTCTAGACTGTAGAAATGAAGTTTTGAAAAAGACAGATGAGTTCACTGCCTTCATGAAGCTTAAATTACAGTTGGAGATAAGAAGTAAGCAAGTAAATAAATAAGATTATGATAATGTGCTCTTGTAAAAATAAATGGAAGAGATTATAAAACTATAGTTTCCAGAACCAGCAGTATCAGCATGAGATAGGGCATTTGTTAAAAATATACATAGTGCATGGGGCCCCAGTCCAGACCTACAGATTGGAGACTGTAGTGGTAGGCTTGGCAATCTGTGCCTTAAGTAGACCTCAGGTGATTCTGATCCACTCTCAAGTTTCAAACAAGTAGTTTGGAATCTATTGTCATAGCAATAGTTTAATAAATATCTATCTTATCCTGAATGGCATTTCTACAAGTCAGGAATTCATTGACAGAGTTCTCCCAGTTGCTAAAAGTTATCTATAATCAATCTATAATCAGTTTTGACTCTATAAATCAATAATTGGGATAATAATCAAGATGAGTTTCAAGTCCTACTAAATCTTCCAAGATACAAATGAGGGTTAAAATTGCTTGACATTATAATTTCCTCTATTGATAGTGAGACCACAGTGGCACTTTCAGATATAAATCCAGAGATTCTTAAAAGACTTGGCTTGTCTCCTTGTCAGAACAAATGAAAATACATGAAAGGCGACAGGTATCTGAGAAGATTGGAATATTGTCAACATCCACCATGTTGTTATGAGGGTCCTTCCTTAGGAATACTTAACTTCCTCTTTATTTAGTAGGGTCTGAGTTTTTAGAACTGACTCAAGGGTGAGAATTGGTTAAAGCGGAGATCCCCAGATGCTGGGCCACCCACCAATACCAGTCCCGGTCCTGTTAGGAAATGGGCCACACAGCAGGAGGTAAGCAGTGGGTGAGTGAGAGAAGCTTCATTTGTATTTATAGCTGCTTCCTGTCACTAGCATCACCACCTCAGCTCCACCTCAGATCATCAGCCCGTTAGATTCTCATAGGAACACTGGTCCCTGGAGCCAAAAACGTTTGGGACCACTGGGTTAAAGGATTACAGCCCTATTATGGCAACTCAGTAAATTCCTCTTTAATCAAATCCAGATTTTTTTTTTTTACTACAGGTCATTAACTTGAGTTTTATGTAATGCTCATAAGTTTTGTTTCTGAGGATCTCCTGCTTATTAGCCATGACCAGAACTTTTTTTTTAATTCCTGTGTATCTTTAGTTTTCAAATAATGCAAATTGAGTAACTGACTCTGGTTAGCTTAAACCAGTTTTTGATTGAAATGATCTTTTATTAATCACAGAATCAGCTAAAAAAAATAATTTTAAAAATGCAGTGTATCCTCTATATAGTTTTATTTTCTTTAATTATCTTTTTATTAATTTTTTATAAGATCTAAAATACCTGAGGAGAGGGTATCATATTGGCTTAGCTTAGTATATTCTTTTGAGGAAAAGGATGCAGGACACATTGAATTGTAGCAACACTGAGAGTGCAAGAGTTGGAGAGAGAGAGTTCTTCAAAAGAAATCCCCACTGTAGTCAGGAAAATGAGAGGAAATTGATGTTTGTTAGCAAAAAAATAGCAAATACCTACTAACTTTTCAGATAGACTACTAAACCAATTATTTGAGTGTATACACATACACACACACTTTTGGAAGAGCTGAGTCTAAAAATATCTATTTTTTATGATGCCATGAGACAAAATTTTTTATATTATTTTGAAATACAAGGAAAATATTATACTGTACATAAACACATTGTGTTCTTTTTCTTTTGAAGTTTTTCAAAATGTCTTAATCTTCACCACTACTTTGGGAAAGAAGAAAGTATTATGATCATTTTTCAAATGAGAAAAGCAAGACAGAAAGATTAACTTGCCAAAGGCTAAGGGAGATTAGATCCAGGTTAGGATTTGTGAATTTGAGCTCCTTTCTCTGTTATACTCTTTCTCAGTAAAAGCAAGGGCAGAGATAGAGTATTGCAATGTATGGAGCTTTTTTGTGTGTGTGTGCTAATCTTTACCAACTTGTCATTAAAATTCTGATTTTGTTTCTTGAGTACAAAGGCAATAAACATAGTAAAAAAACGTTCCTGCCAAACACATCTCAGGATTGTAGCATTATCCTTTGGCCCAGTTTCCACTGGCAACTTCTTTGAAAAGCCCTGAGGTCATATCTGCTGTGTCACAGAGCTGCAGTGCCCTCTTCTGTACAGATTTCTCAGGAACACATTTCTTTTGTAAAGATTACAGGTTCACCTCCTGCATTTAACACTTTTATTTTTGTACACTCCAGCTGTTCTTGGACTCTGTGAGGTACATCACCAGGTTGCTCTTCAGTTTTTAGAGCTCAAAGACTATTACTCTTCTGTGTTTAGAGCTCAGAGACCGTTGGAAATTATTTCTCATTCCTGTAAATAATTTTCAAATCTTTGATGAGTTTTACTTTAACAATCATCTGATCCATGGGAACTCATTATGTCATAATGTTTGAACATGATAGCATCTTCTTTTGCTCATCAGGAAAAAGTTACATAACATAACATAGCCTGTACAAATTCTCAATTGAAATAAAAATAAAGGCAGACAGCAATTCCCTTGTTGACCTCTAATTCAGTTGCAATTTTATACCATTTCCTTTCTATCTTTTCTTGGTTTCCAAGGTTTTAATCTGAGTAAGCAAAAATGAAAGCTGTCAATCACTTTTTTAGATGTGGATATTCAAATCCAATGTACTGGTGAAGTCACCATAGGATTTTTAAAACAATTTAATTATAAATTGTGTTATGATCTTCCAAATGCCGTGAAAAGAATTTCAAAATAATAATATTGAAGATAACAAATGCAATAGGATCCAGATTAATTTACCATTTCATTCCTGTCTTTCAAAATAGACAAGAATTATTGAAACAAGTTTCATTCTGATGGATGAAAGTGTTTCTGGTCTTATCAGTTGATTTATTTAGACTGCCTTATACAACCTTTCTAAATTTTCCTTTTCCATTTTTTTAGAGAATTTACTGTTAGATAAGTACTTTATCTATAGAGCATGGACTCCAGTATTTTTTCCTTTTGCTCATATCTCATTTCTATGATTTACAAGTTTTGCGAAATTAGACAGGCGACTCAATCTCTCTAAACCTCAGTTTCCTACTATGTACACTGAGGGTGATATTTATGACAATCGCAAAGAATCTGAGATCAACTGAGATATTGCATTAAAGTTCTTGCTGAATTTCTGGTACATAGTAGGTACTTGTTTTATGATAACTATTAATATTAAATCTTATAATAATTCTACAAGTAGTATTATATGTGTCATTTCGAAGATGAAAAGTTTTAGAGAGATTAAATGATTTTCTTAAGGTTTCACATATGCTTAATTTGTGCCCAAGCCCATAATCTTACTAGTTATAATAGTTTACTTTCTCTTGGAGTTTGTAGCTCTTTGATCTAATTTACTGCACCTGGTTCTAGGATTCAGTTTCCTTGCCCTTATTCTGATTACCTTGTGTGGTACTTTTATTTAGACTTTCTTTTCCAGCTCTGACCTCAAAGCTCCTCTACAATATGAGTCCGTTTTCAGCCTTGTGCTCTCTCTCTGGATGTTGACTGTCTTGATACCTGCCTCTCCTTTGACAGGACCACCTTGAGCTCTGTGAGACTGAGAAGTAAAGCTTGCTTTCTGACAGTCATCACTTCCCTTTATTAGAGGTTAAAGGATGTGAATGATGGGTCCATCTATTCCAGTGGTTCTCAAACTTTAGCCTGCATTTGAATCAGTTGTATGACTTTTATAAAACATGGATTTCTGGCTTTTACCTTAATGTGGGTTCCAAGATCTGATATTTCTTAAGTCACAGATGATGCTATTGTAGTTGATCTGGAAACCAGATTTTGAAAATCACAAGTCTATGTGCTTCTATCAAAGCCGCAATAGAACATGCATATCAGAAACACTGGTTTTCTTTCTAAATTAAGAAATAACCAAATTATTTATCGTTACAAATGTCTTAACGATAGTTTATAGTGAGTGCCAATTATCATCAGCATGTGGAAATATCAAGTTACTAATTTTTATACTCTATAGTAAATTACACAACTATGTTGCTAGCATGGTTAAAGAGCAGTTATTTCAACGTGAAAATAAAAACTGGCTTGAGTTAAATTGCATCTTTCTACTGAGAAGTATAGGATATTCCACATCTAGATTTTTCTTCCTCTGGAGAGAAGATAATAAATTAGTTTTATTTATAATATTTACAAGGCAAAAGTGAACTTTTAAATATATCATTAGTTTAAATAATATTGAAACACAACCTGACGTGGTTATATTTTAAAGATTTATTTCATAGAACTTCACTAGTGATCTTAGAATATGTGTATTACTTTGAATCTCACCTCTTTAAATAGAGTTTCTGTTGAAAATAGGCCAATAAAATGATTATTTGTGTATAAAAACAACTTAATTTTCAAGTATATTTGGTAAATAATATGCTTTGGCAGTCAAGCTTATATGTTTACAGGATTTATTATATATACATAATTTGAATTCCATCCATTTGCAAAGCAGCATGATATAATAGAGTACTTTATTAATAATATGATGAATATAAACTTCTTTTTGTGCATTTTCAGATCTTGTGCTTTATTTTGAATAACCATAACAACTGTCCTAGCAAAGAAATATGATTAATACAGATCCATAAATAATAAGATATTAGATAAAATAGCTTTAATTATCCATTATTTCAATATTTTTTCTAAATATTTATATCTCCTATTTTGGTATTTAGCTAAATTTAAATTTTGAGATTTTAGGGGCCAAAAGTTTTGCTAACAACATAACATTAACACCATGTAAATATAAATGATACCAGAGACTGAATAATGAGTATTACATTTGAGCTCATTTACTGTGATAATATTTTTCTCTGCACAATCTATGAAAGGTGTGCTTCTGACATTTTTTTCCATCAAAATGCATGATTGAAATTTCTTTTTCCTATTATTTTACCTTTGATTCTTAAACTCATATATTTCTTTAATATTTTGTGTTCAATATTACATTGTTAAATTAGAAAAATAATATGGGATTTAAATTTTAATTAAATCAAACATCTGAGGCAAACTTTACACAACTTATTAAAGTAATATTTATGAACTGATTATGGGATATAGCAGTTAATTACTGCAGCTCTCATTGAAAAAATAATCAAAGTCTAAGCTTTCTATATATCATGATAGTGAATTATATTCACTCATTTACTTATTCACTCTCCACTCAAAGAGTCGGCTGTCTTCTAAGAGATCAACATACCATGCAATATATTTTTTAAAAAATTAAAATGAGCTATTATAATATAGAGAATATCTCATATTTATTATATGACTATTTAATTATTTGTCATATTTTTATGTAAAAAGTTCTGCTTTTTGCCAGACTGCTTTTTCACTTATTATTCTTTCATTTATCTATACAACAAACTTCTACTGAATGCCAATTATCTGTAAGGCACTATTTTGGCTGAGATAAGAATAATGCATTTGTCAAGATATGGTATGAACATAGTTACCCTAAAACACAGTAAACTGTAAAGCCGTATAAGAATTAGATTAACAGCTACTTGAATTCATAGGAAGGGACTTCCTTCTGTTGAAATGTTTAGCATTTAAGAGCCATCTAAATCCTGTTGTTTTAATGACAGAAACTCCATGGTACTTTGGGTCTTTAAGCCATTACTCCATTTAAAAGTGCTCAGTTGATCCAGAGATAGTCAGTGCTTTAGAGAAATTGTCTGTAATTCCCAGCACTCATGGTTGCCTCTGCAGACAAGGAAAGAAGGTCACAGAGATAAAAATCTTACAGGCTTTCAATTCTCATTCTGATGACATTCCTGCTAGTACATACTGCTCCAATTTAAAGAGCATTTTCTCCATAGAAGACTTACATGGGTTGCTCAGGGAAATTAAGATCAAGTGGAGATCATCTTGCTGTAACCCTTAGACCCAGAGAACTGCCTTCAAAATCTCTATAGTCATATAGGATGCAGCTTACAGCAGTCTTATACGCTTAGCTTGGGTTAGAATTTGGTCACTGATGTTTGAGTGTTCAGGTGTCTCTAAGGTGAATTTAGGACAGTTTTGTTCAACTATATAGTTTCTGTTTAAAAGACAGCTATGACAGTATTCTAGAATTGCATCATTTATTCCAGAATATTCACCAAAAGTATTTTTTAGCACTGTCTATGTTTTAAAATATAAACCTAAGTTATAGGGAGCTCAATAATATTACCTTTGCATCAGTACTTCAGATGTCTTTTATTTTGAAAAGAATAAGATATATTATCTAATGTAAAATTAAAACTAATTGGACTTCTATTCTTCATATCATTTTCCTCAAGGATTAACCTTGAGCTACTTCATATTATTATTAAACATAAAGGTTTAATTTGACATGCTGGTAAACATAATTTACCAGCAGAATTTAAACAATTTCATATCTCAGTGTCGAGTTATATCTAATGATTCTTTTATTGAATTTGTCATGTCTTTTAGTTTAAAGCCAAGAGTAATAGACAAGTTTAAAAAAAATGTATTCACATTTTATATGCAATGCATGCAATGAAGCTAGTTCAACTTTATTTCTTAAAAAATCAAATATTTATGCTTCCAATACATTTTGATTGCTTAACGGAGGCATGACTTATACTTAATTTAAGTTTGCTTTAGGTAAACTTTTAATTTATTGGAGTAATTCCAAAGCTGTGATTTAACATTAACTGAGATTGTTTCTTTAATGTTTTTAGTGCATGAATTTGTCAGTGAGCTACAGACAAATTACTATTGTTTTTTTTTATTTTAAAATTTATTGGGGGTAATATTGATTAATAACATTATATAATTTTCTGGTGTACAACATTTTAATTAGACATAAATTGCATGCTTACCATTCAAAGTCTAGTTTCCTTCCATTGTGGTATAGTTAACCTTCTTTACCAAATTCACCTTCCCCCCATCCCTTTTTCTTCTGGTAACCACCATTCTGTGTCTGTATCGATGAGTTTGTTTTTGTTTATTTTGTTAGTTAATTTGTTACTTTTTGTTTTGTGTCCCACATATGAATGAAACTTTCTGACTTACACATGGTAATCTTAGATCCATCCATGTTGTCTCAAATGGCAATTTTTCATCATTTTAATGACTGAAAATTATTCCATGTATATGGAATCTTTTTTCTCCAATCATCTGTTGATAAACACTTAGGTTGTCTGTATGTCTTCCTTGGAAAAGTATCTATTCATGTCCTATGCCCATTTTTAAACCAGATTGTTTTTCTATTGTTGAGTTGTGTTATTCTTTATATATTCTGTATATTAGCCTTTTGTCAGAAATATCATTTGCAAATATCTTCTCCCATTTGGAAGACTGCTTTTTTGCTTTGTTGTGAAGAAGGTTTTTAGTTTGATGTAGTATACTATTTATTTATTTTTGTTTTTGTTTCCCTTCCCTTTGGGGCCAAGTTCACAAAAGCATCTCTGAATCCAGGTCTGTAAATTTAGTGCCTATGTTTTCTTCTATGTATTTTATTGTTTCAGGTCTTACATTTAAGTCTTTAATCAATTTTTAGTTAATTTTGTGTATGATGTGAAATAGTAGTCTAGTGAGATTATTCTTTTAACTCTTTTTTTTAGACTTTAAATGTTTGTATTAGAAGGCCATGCATTGTCTTCATTTATTGTTTAACATTGTTTTAATATAAACCAAATGCCAATTTCTGGAGTCCTTACTGAATAAATGACTCATTATAATTTGTTAGACTCATTTTATATATTTATAAAAGTTTTCATTAACAAAGTTTTTTTTTTTTAATGTACACATGGTAATCTTAGATTAACAAAATACTATTTTTTCTCAACTTTTACAAATAATAATGAAGCCCATCAAAACTAGTGCATAATATCAAACAAATGACCTTTAATCTTAAAAAAAATAATTTTGGTGAAAGAATTCTAAAACTATGCAAAATATTAAGATCCCATTTTAAGTGTTACACAAAATAGAATAAAATAAATAATGCTGTATTTTAAAAATAAACTTATTTTCAAAAATGAAGTGAAAAAACATATTCTTGGTGAGAATGCTGTGATTCTAGGAAGCAAAAATAAGTAGTCAAAACAATATATATTTTACATATACTCATAAATATTTCAAAACTTGCATCTTTAAAAAAAAACAACAACATGTTTAAAGGTCTTTCTAATTAAATATCTACAAATATATTTCACATGTTTAGCCATTCCTCTCTTTATAGACATTTAGGTTAATTCTAACTTTTACAATCACAATTCTGCAGTGAAGAAACTCATATATGACAATTGTACTCATTTGTGCTTTTGTTTTAGGGTAGATAGAGAGAGTCACATTTTATATTTTAAAAGTACTAACAAATTGACCTTCAAATTGGCTTTAATAAATTTTCCACACAACTCCAGCATGGTTTATTATCAACATCACAATTTTTGCCTAGCTAATAGATAAAATATTGAGATTGCTGGACTTCTTCCAGAAATGATCAACTAGATAATTTGAACCAACCCTCCCAATAAAGAAAACCTAAATACTTGAATGACATATCTATCTATCTATCTATCTATCTATCTATCTATCTATCTATCTGGTTTATTTTATAATAAATCTTAATTATATTTATTAATTTATTATATTAGTTTTTATTTTTACATTTACATATTCTTAAAAGCATAAAAAATATAACAATATAGTGTAGATCAGAATCCAAAGACTCATAATCCAGTTTAAAGTGGCTTTCATAGAAATTTGGGAAAAAGATTATATATGGAAATACAACATTTTTTTGTATTTTGACCTTGCATCCCACAAACTTGTTAAACTCTAATTCTACATCTTATAAACATATTAGTTGGTATATTATACTTAATTTCTTTTCTCCTCTCTTTTTCTCATTAATCCATAAGCTAGAATGTATAGGACAATAGTTAAAAGAAGTGGTGAGAGCAGAATTCTTGCTTTTTATCACCATCTTGGAAAAAAATTCAGTTTTTCAACATAAATATGATGCTTTTATCAGGTTAAGGAAATATGCTTTCCCTACTTGAATAAAACTTTTATCTTGAAACTTTGTCAAATATTTAATTTTCATCAGTAAAGATGATCCTACCATTTTTATCCTGTTGATATGATGAATATATTATGGTAGGTTGTATGATTCTTTTAAAATACAGATATACCAAACATACACTATAGACTGTAACCTAAAGATATAAAGCTCTTTTCAAAAATGAAGTGTCACTCAGAAAGTGTTTTCTTTCAGCCAACAAAACAAGTAAAAAGTTATAAGGATGCTCATTTGTATTAGAAATCTGAATGTTCTACTTATAAGAGTAAGTTCTTGCCAAGCAAATTCATAATGCAGAGAATTTGTCAGGTGACCTTATTTGAGAATGGATAACTAATGGCATTAAACATTTGAATCATATAAGTAAATTCTTCTGTTCTAATCTGCTCAGGAAAAACCTTATGAATAAAATGTCTCCTGTGTTAGTGTGCCTACAGGGAGAGAATATATGATTCCTGCAACTGAGAGACTCTAAATTGTTCATAAACTGGCATGCGGACATCATTCATCAGCCTCAAAAGCTCAGTGAATGAGAGCCATCTGTAAGAAATGCAGATTACCCGCTAGGTGCTGGCTTTTACGGTAACCGATGCCTGACTGTGGGTGCCTTGGAAAGAGGCCAGTGGCCCATTCCAGGCTACATCCTCAAGTGTTCTTGGACACTGTCTTTTTCATTCTTCAAAATGCAAGAAGTATTTTGTCATGTCTTTTATCACTCCATGTTTAATGAATATTTTAGTTATAATAATCAGCTTATATGACCTTGAGCTACAGAGATATACAATGCCATTTATCTTTCCATTAATCTCTCCTTCCAATAATATGATTGTACTCATTATTTATTCTCTAAAATGAGACTTTTACTATTTTAATTATTTTGTATAATTTTAAATCTTGAATACTTAGTCTTTCTAGGAATAAAATTCACAGTCTTCCGTGAAACAAATATCCCTTGAATATACAACTTATGGAAATTTATTTTATAAATGTTATTTATATGATTTTACTTATTAAATATTCAGTCTTTCTTTTCATTATTTGCAATGAAAGAAGTACCCATTTGACACTGGGTTTATAATAACTAAGACATCTATTATTTATTTATATGAGGAATAAAATATCCTGCTACATATTTAGAATTTTCTGAAAATAAATTTTTCTCATTGAAATAAAAGGCATAGTTTAGAAAGTGAATTTTTCAAGGCAAATTTTTTGGTAAAATAAGTGTATTTTCAAGTGTCCCTTAAAATAAAAACGTGACAGAAAAATAGAAGTTTTGTATATACCTCACACTCAACAGAAATGAAAAAATTTTACTGTACTTTAGAAATAATTATAAATTTCTCTTTACACAGGAATATATAAGTTATGCTGGATGCCTCAACACCTACATTCTTTTGGGGAAATATATTCAACATGTAGTGAGATGTCACATTCTAATTTTTAATTCTACCTTGCATCATATTAGTGGTACATATCTTTTGGAAAGAGAACGCTGAGGAGATCTACTGCCCTTGACGATTTTAGGTTCCCTTTGCCGTTTAAGTTTTGGATGTTTGGGTTGACTTTTGAAAATATGTCTGTATAAAGCCTTCTGAGAAATTAAAGTGTCCTGGCTAGATTTGTGGTTGGACTCACATGAATAATTTCCATGTAATTCATGCAGCAGAAATGTCTTCTAAACTTGGACATGTCACAGAAATACAATGAGTTGCATCCCCTAACAACTGAAGGTTTTGGAAGTCTCCTGCATCTCAGTTATCATGAAACTTCCAAAAGAGTTAGCAATTCCATAAATTAAAAATAATTTTGTTTTGGTAGAACAATAGTCTTTCGAATATGTTAATTAGTTGATCTAAGAGAAAAAACCCACTATCAGTCTCCCATTGTAAATTATCTTCTTTATAGACAAGTTTTGTGTGTGGACTAATTTTGATGTTTAATATAATAAAATCCTGACTTGAAGTTATAGCAATTTTCTCCTTCCTTTCTTTCCTTTCTTCCTTTTATTTCTTTTCCTACTTACTTTGTGTGTAATTCTGCTAATTTTAGCAGAATTTGAATAAGTAACAGAACTTGATCTAATTCCTATATCCCCAATCTGACTTGTGGGAGTCACAGCTCTTGGACTTGAGAAATACTGAAATGTAGGGAACTTGGCAGCATAAAGTAACAAAAGCTGATATAGAGTTACCCTGAAATAGGTTTGAGGTTGCTCTGATGCGTTCAAGGAAAAAATATATCTTCTGAGATTATCATTGGTCAACTAGGTTAAAAATCAATGGTGCAATTTTATCTGCCTTTAAACCATCAAGAAAGTATATCATTTTGTTAATATTTATGCAAAAAAAATATTATTCTGAGTAGATGAAGTTCCCATTAAAGAGTGACTTTCTTATTTCCCAGTAAAGAAAAAATTGCTTGTTAGGCATGGATGCACATACAATGGAACTCTCAGGAGACAGAAGCATGGGATGGAGAAAATTAGGCTGTCTGGATATATAACTCTAAAAAATCTAAAATATGGTTGGTGTTATAATTCCTAATACCTATAATAAAAAAAATATTATGCTCTCTGGCTGTTTGGCCAGTTTTAAATCTAAAATTTTGGCTTCAAACAGACATAGCCATAAACCTTTCAGAGGTCTGAGTATATGACAAGGAAACATTTCTAATGAAAGTACTAAAGCACAATTTTTCTTTCAGAAATTGCTATGTCTGCTCTTTTCAATTACCATTTCCAACACTTTAATTCATTCTCTTATCAGCTGTGGTTTGAATGAATTATACTGATCTCCACACCTCAAGTTTAATTCCATCTGTTTCATTCCTCACATTGCCTCCAAAATATTTTTTTTGCAAAATATGCTTTAGTCCAGTTTACTTAAAATAAATCTTTAAAATAGACGATTCAAAAACTTTTACAGTAAAGAACCTATATACCATTTTAATCCCATTTTTTTTTTCTCTTCACATGCACTCAGTCTCCAACCAAGTTTAATCAGGGTCTCATTGATGTTATTAAATTTGAACACTTTATTTTCACAATGTTAATACTTTTCTCAATTCTACAAGTGTCCTCTATTTTGATATAAATTTTATCCTTTTCAAAATCCAGTGTAGAAACATTACCTATCTGAATTTTTTGTCAAATACTTAATCTAAAGATATCCCTTTCTTGTCTATTCTCTGAGAACATAGCTTTAAATTGCCTAAGCCTGCCCTTTGTTTGCCATTAGTCAAACACTAGTGTCGTATGTGTGACTTTATAATGTCAGTTAAACTTTTCAAGTGTTTATTTACCTTCTGCACATTAGGATTGCATTCTTAAAGTCCAGTGCTTTGCACTTATTAAATTCTCAGGGTGGTTTATTAATGTATGTATTAACCAATATAATTGTGGACACCATCAAAAACCATGAATTGTTGATATTTATATTATGCCTTATCAAAAGTCTTATAAAATACTTTATCAGAGTTCTCAGTGTAAAAATATGAAAGCATGCCTGGATTTGGTTCAGAATTTTTTATATTAGAAATGTGTGATTATCTGAAATTAGTGTATTAATATAGTGTGCTTCTAATTAGGATCCTCAGCACTTGTTTTGTTTTTCTGTTTCAAAATTTTCTAAACTAAGTTTTAAGTTCCCAAGAATAAATAAATATCCAATAAAAAGAAAGGTAATAAAATATATTTCCTTATCATATCCCTCCCCCCAAAATTATAAAGCCACTGTATTCACATCATTTAGGATTGTCATGGGAAGAAAAAAAATAGTTAAATGGAACAAAATAAATACAAATTATTAAGTGGAACAAAATCAAAATAATAATCTGAATTTTCACATGCTTTTAATAAATATTAATTATAATATTTTAATGTGGAGAAATGATATTTTAATGATTAAATAAAGAATTCTGGTATCAATCTGGATGAAACTAAATTTATACCTATATCTTAAAAAAAGGATATTAAAATAAATTAGATTGTTAAAACCTAAATGTAAAAAATAAATCAATGAAATTTTAGAAGAAACCTTAGAAGGCTATTCATACTATTAGAAAAAATTCTTTACTAAGACTAAAAGCTCAGAAGTTTTAAATGACAAATATATTTGACTATATAAGTTCTAATAAAATGTATGATAATTGATATAACAAAATAATATGGTAACTTTTATTAATATACAAAATATATAATTCAGCTCTATTCCTGATCACCCATTCCATAGAAAAAAAAAAGTATCAGTACTTAAGTTTCTGTATATTTATTACAGTATTATACTATTGGTCAGAAATATTCAAAACAAAGTGAATTTCTACTGATAGGTAAATAGTCTAATGTATTTTCCTATATTCTAGAAATATTAGGAATTTATTAAAAAGAATTAATTAGAGCTTATCAGGTGACAAAGATATTCTCATGTATATCTACTAGTGGAAAGAACAAGATATTGTAAACTGTGTATAATTTGACATTGTGAAGAAGTAATGATAATATGTATATATTTATCTGCATATATGTATATTCTATATTTTATGTTGTAATAATTTTGTAAGTTTTTAGAATATGGAAAAATAAATATCACTTTAGTAATATGAGATTCTTAGGTGTTTTAAGAAAAAGAAGAAGGGTTGAGAAAATAAGCAAAAAGGTAAATGAAGATGAGGACAGTCTTAAAAATACTTCAACTATGTATGATATAATCATATCCATGCTTTTGAGATCAATTACGTATGTGAAATATATAAATTACATATTCACAACATACAATTATATGTCATATACAATTATATATGTAGAATATATATGTATATATTTGTGTATATGTGAGAATTTGTGTGTATATATATGTAT
This sequence comes from Macroglossus sobrinus, assembly GCA_004027375.1. NCBI lineage: Eukaryota > Metazoa > Chordata > Mammalia > Chiroptera > Pteropodidae > Macroglossus > Macroglossus sobrinus. The sequence goes on from PVKZ01000962.1 coordinate 19,178, forward strand.
ATATGTGTGTATGCATATTACATATATATGAAGAGAGGAAAAGAAAGAATTTTATAAAATTAAATGCACTTAGGAAAGTATAAAGTGACATCACATTTGAGAGACCATCTACTATATTTGTTTAAAATAGATTTTCACCATATTTATCAATATTCAACCATTAAAATGTATAATTCAGTTCTAGAAATGCATCCCTTGGAAATTCTTTTCAATACCTTTTAGTATTTCTTGTAAACATTTTACATATATGTGTAGCAGCCTTGTAATAGCAAAACAAATTTTAAAAACACATGAAAGCAAAAGATACATATAATTAAAAAATTAAACATATACAAATAACTTTAAAGTAAATTTTAAAAATTCATTTGTACAACTGGTGCAAATACAGCCATTAAAAAAGGATTAGGTAATTAAATGCATATATAAGAGATTGGACAAAACAGAAGTGAACCAACAAGAGCTATATTATTGTAGCAACTACAGAAAAGTTAAGAAGGTAAAAACTGAATAGTTAAAACATAAACAAAAATAAAAGTATTTAAAAACCCCACTTGCACGTATATTGAAAAGAAAAACCAACATCTAATTTGAATTTGAGGTAAATAGGTACATGCCTCATTTGAAATTTTACTGAGTGTTTTTCACGATGCTGATGGTTATCAGATTCCTTGAAAATGAAACTGCACAGCCTTTTCTATATCTCCACTGCTTTATGTAATTCATTTATATGCATGTGTGTGTGTGTGATAATAACCTAAATTTTTCTCTGAAATAAACAAAGAAAGACAGGGATTATAAAGGCTCAGGCTGCACTACTTGGTCCAATCCTCTATGTAAACAGATTCTGGCTAAATTAGCAGGGATCCTTTGAAACCTATATAAAAACAAAAGATACTGGTTGGCAAAATGGGTTGTATTCTTTTAAAGAAGGCACTCAGGTGGTTTGGTTGTCATGGTGAGGAAGACATTAAAGTTCAGGCACAGCTGGAAAGTTCAAATGTTTGTGGAGAAATGTGCTGGGAGTCATGTGTAAAACAATTTCTTCATGGCCTCCTGGCTTCATTTTAATTCTTTGGACATAAATGACTCTGCCTTGTCAATCTCCATTCACACCTTCACTGTATTTCTCCTTCTTTATCACTATTCCAAGCCAAATGGAATTTTGGACATCAGCTAGGAAGATCTATGTTAGCAGAGAAAACTCTGCAGAGCTCATTCTCTACTATGTTACTTGTCCAGTAGAAGCTTAGTGTTAGCCTAATAGTTAATTTTACATATTCTAGTAGCCACACTAAAAAAATAGAAGGCAAAACTAATTTTAATAATATATTTTATTTAATTAAATATACCTAAAACATTATTATTTAAATAAATAATGAATATGAAAATTATTAATGAGATGCTGTACATGCTTATATTATATTAAGCTTTGGAAATTCAGTATATATTTTATACATCTGTTTCATTTCAACTTAGACTAGTTATTTTTTAAGTGTTCAAGACTACATATACTACAATATTGGCTAGTGGTTATCATATTGGACAGTGCAGGTAACTCAAAAGGTGGAACTGGTCAAGCAATCTAAAATGCATTCTTCACAAATAGCCCTCAGATCTTCAGAGGAAGTGGGGGGAAAGTTGTGTAGCAGGAGCTGCATAATATAAAATCTCAGGAAATTTTGACTGTGCAAGAGTCTGTGTTGTTTTATTACCACGTCTTTCATGGTAGGATCTGGAATCTATGTCTATTTTATAGTTCTCTTGTCAGGAATTTCATCAGAACTTTCTTTCTTAGCAGAGCATAATTTCTATTATTCCCTAAATGTCTCTAATGTGACCCCAAAATAGGATTTTATTTGTAGATAAGTAAAAAAATTCAGAAACATATTAATTCTAATATATTTGTTGACATTTCCATTGATATTTCTAAAACTGTTGCCTTCTCTTTATAAAACTCTATAATGTGACTCCTCAGATCATTTTATTCTTTCTCTAAATGGGAAATTTCTGTAAAGTATGTTTGTTTCAAGGCATTTCTTCATTAAGAGAGTTATTACTGCATAACAAATAAAAATGTCAAATGAATGAATGAAGCTTCCAAAATATGATGAAACATCACAACCACAGTTCTTTCATATAAAAGGCATTTTCAAGCCTCTATAAGCACCTAAAGTTATTAGTAATCACAATAGGCAAAGCAAGGTAAGTTTTAATACTTCAAGCACATTTCAATCTCTACACTTCATTTATTTCACAAATTAGTTTACTATAAATCCATCATCAGTAACAAATTTTATATACTGTTTCATTAAAAAAAAAGGTTTCTTTTATTGTTTTTAACATTTGGAACACTTTTTTTCTCCTCTGATTTTTCATACTCAAGTAAATGTATAGATTTTACCATTCCATTAAAATGGCAATTGTACAAAATCTGTCATTATCACCAGAGACAATTTGACACCTTCAATTATGCCATATACCATGTGAGTGCCTTATGTCCTTAACATTTATAGATTTTTTTTTGTTATAATCAGCATGATAAAAACAGAAGTCTATTTCACCAAATAGAAGCAAATCAACATATTCAATGACTTTAGAGTGAATTAGCTGGAAAGTAATTAACTAAAATCACCAGCCTATTGAGAAATAAGAGTGACATAAGCCTCTTCCTCCTGAATATAAATATCATTTGAAATATAAATATTAATCAACAGACTAAAAACAGTCTGAGACAGAGATTCAAATGTTTCTTCTGTACTCAGTAACCAATCTTACAAGAATTGATGTATATAATTTTATAAATCAATATCTTTCTAATTTTTACATCTTTCAGGGTAAAAAGAATCATAAAAACCTTTTTAAGACATTCCTCTGGAGCTATGGAGTTATAGATAATTTATTTTGTTTTCTTCAGCTCAATGAAAGTTGTTGTTCAGTTATTTTCATTTTAATTTAGTTGCATATAAAAAGGCAAGAATAATAAAATGGCATGATGGTGTTATTAAAATTGTTATCTATTAGAAAGTTTAGATTTTGATTCTGAATCATACACTTGTGCTTACAGAAACTAGTGCGATAGATGCTTTATAATTTAAATATGTTGATGATCAGTTCAAGTATAGTTTATCTTCTATAAAAGTGTCTTTAGATAATAGTATTTATTTTAAACCAAAGTATAATCCAGTCTAGTGATTCTTAACCATTACCATATTAAATCACACCAGTTACTTATCAAGGTAAATGATGGAAATGAATTATTTTTTTCTGAAGAAGACATATTTGTGAAAACATTATTAATTAATATTATAAAAGCCCTCCTTTCCATGGAGATGACATTTCGACACCAAGGGCAGCAAGTATATCACTTAGTCAGAACAACTTTTCCATTGGCATTTATAATCTTCATCTTTTTAATATAATGAGGAATAATATAAAATTTCTATTGCAATGAAAAAGATAATTCATATGCTGCTTCTGGAATACAAATTGATATTTCTTTCTGAAGATTGACTTGAACACATTTATCAGAATTATAATATATGTGCCCCCTGACTCAGCAACTCTGCTTTTGAAAAATTTTTCTTGAGAAATTAACCAAAGATAGGCACAAAGATAGGCAAAGATAAGCACTCATGAAATAATCATACAAATGTACAATTGAAACTGTGGTAAATCTCATGAATATCTATGTGTGTCCATAATATAAAAAGGTAGACATGATGTTTTTTTAGAGGCCAAAGAATTAGCCTTAGGTAGATCTTAATCTGATTTCTGAACCATAATAATAAATTTATAAATCAGGAGCACCTGAAACAAATGCCAGAGGTATAATAGGCACTGAGGTAAAAAAGTATAAAAAACACAAGTAATTGAAATAAGTCCAGTGAAATCAGAATAAATGAGGCGACATGAAGGTATGGTAAAGGAGTATTGAATTACAGAGAAGGATTGAGTCTTTTAGTACTTAATGGGAGTTAGCTTTGAAAGGTGGAAAGACAGAGAAGGGCACTTATATATTTGAATTCATAATTTCAAAACATACTTCTGATTGCAGTGGTAAGTTTAGAATGGAGAAGTTTGTAGTCCATTGATAAAAGCCCGATAAGAAATTATTGTATTTAAACAAATAAAGATGATGGTGGCTTGTACTAGAATAGAGGTAGAGAGATAGGCCAATGAATAGATTTCTAGATATATCAAGTAAAAAAAATTCACATGCGAATGAGGAAACAGAAGTGTCCAGGGTGATTCCTAAGTTTATGGTTTATGAACAGGGTTTTCTGGAGTATTGCCAGAGAGAACTGATTGGAGGTTATAAGTTTGCCTTTGAAAACAAGATTATGAGAAATTAAAAAAGATATATAAGGAAGGCAGTTGGATATGTAGAATGTGACTTCAGAAAAGGATTAGTGCTAGAGATACAATTTCTTATTTTTGTTAGTAGGAAATGAACTACTGTGTGTATGATACACAATCTAAGAAGAGTATGAAGAGCAGAGAGTATGAGAAGGTGAGAAGGTACAATGAAAATCGCAAAGAAATTCTAAAATTTCATGTCAAAGGAGATAGAAAGGCTGGAAGAATTCATTGTTTTTTGTTGTTGTTGAGCCCTGGCCCCTCTAGGCATGCAGACACAGGTAGAGGCCATATCTGAGTTCCATTAACGTGGCTAACACTCGGCGCCCTGCCCTGGTGATTCCTACCCAACTTTCAGACCCACCCCAGCACTTCCAGTGGCTTTCCATATAAATGGCCTACCTTGGCTCACTCTGTAGATTTTCCTAAAATCTCTCAAAGGTTCAAGTCAGGGACAGTCATCACAATCAATCAGCCCAAGGTTCAATCCCTCTTATTGACACGCAAATATTAACCAAAGCTCAATATAACAGAAGGACAGACACAACCCACACAAGAAACACCCACCTGGAATACCCAGCTTAAATGAACAGAAAGACTTCACCACTGGGCCCCATAGGACCCCTTAATACAAAAAGCCAATCTACTAAGACCTGGAGACATAACAGTTCTACCTAATAAACAGGAACAAACACAAGGGAGCAGCCAAAATGGAGAGACAAAGAAACGTCCCAAATGAAAGAAGAGAACAAAGCACCAGAAAAAGAACTATACAAAGTGTAAATAAGCAATCTACCATATGCAGAGTTCAAAATACTGATTATAAGTATATTCAATGATCTCAGTGAGAACTTCAACAAAGAAATAGAAAACATTAAAATGAAAAAAGAAAACATGAAAAAAAACAGTCAGAAATGAGAAATGCAACAACTAAACAAAGAACACATTAGAAGGAATCAACAGTAGATTAGATGAAGCAGAGAGTCAAACCATGATTTGGAAGATAAGGTAGCAGGAAGCACCCAATTAGAACAGAAAAAAAATGAGAATAGTTTAAGGAACCTTTGGGATATCATCAAGTGTACCGACATTTGCATTATTAGGAGTATCAAAAGGAGAAGAGAGAGAGCAAGGAATTAAAAACCTATTTGAAGAAATAATGATGGAAAAATTTCCTAACCTGTAAAAAGAAACAGACATAAAAGCCCAGGAAACACAGAGAGGCCCAAACAAGAGGAACCCAAAAAAGCCCACATCAAGATATCTATAATTAAATGTCAAAGGTTAAAGACAAAGAGAATCTTAAAAGCAGCAAAAGAAAAGCAATTAGTTACCTACAAGGGAGCTCTGATAAGATCGTCATCTGATTTCTGACAGAAACTTTTAAGGTCAGAAAGGATTGGCAGTAAATATTTAAAAAGATGAAAAGCAAGGAACTGCAATCAAGATTACTCTACCCAGCAAAGCTATAATTTAGAATTGAAGAACAGATAAAGAACTTCCCAGACAAGAAAAAGATAAGGAAGTTTATCACCACTAAACCAGTATTACAAGAAATATTAAAGGGACTTCTTTAAAAAGAAGAAGAAAAAAGTTGAGTATGAATAATAAAATGGTAATAACTACATATCTATCAACAATTATCTTAAATGTAAATGGTTTAAATTCTCCCATCAAAAGACATAAAGTGGCTGAATAGATTAAAAAAACAAACAAGCAAATAAAAACAAGCAAAAAAACCCTTACCTATGCTGCCTACAAGGGACTCATTTCAGATCAGAAAGCACACACAGATTCATTGTAAAGGAATGGAAAAGATATTTCATGAAATGGAAACAAACAAACAAGCAAAAACTGGAGTATAATACTAATACTAGACAAAATAATCTTTACAATAAAGGCTATAACAAGAGACAAGAAGGACCTGGTAATCCTACTTCTGTGTATTTAGCCAAAGAAACTGAAAACACTACTTTGAAGGGCTATGTGTATTCATATGTTCATTGCAGCATTATTTACAAGAGCCAATGTATGGAGGCAACGTGGGTGTCCATCAGTGGTGAATGGATAAAGATGATACTATACATATATACAACAGAATATTATTCAACCACATACACATACACAAAATCTTACATCTACATCAATATGGGTGAACCTAGAACTTATTGTGCCAAGTAAAGTAGGTCAGAGAAAGACAAACATCAAATGATTTCACTTATATGTGAAATCTAGAGAACAGGATAAACAAACAAAAGAAATAAGCTTATAGATAGAGAGCTTTTTGATAGGTGAAGAGGGGAGGGTATTAAGAAGTACAAATTGGTAGCTACAAAATAGTCATAGAGATGTAGAGGATAGTATGAGAAATATAGTCAATAGTATTGTAATAACTACGTATGGTGTCAGATGAATACTGGATTTGTTGGGGTGATCACTTCATGAATTCTATAAATGTCTAATTACTGTGTTGTACACTTGAAACTAACTTAATATTGTATATCAACTATAATGAAAAAATACATATAAAAAAACTAAATATAACCAGAATGTACATGAAAGGAAAACAGACAATACTTAATGACAAAGCAATGTCCAAAATGTGCCACTTATAGAAATAAGATAATTGTGCCACTTATAGAAATAAGATAATTGCTTATAGATTATTCAGAAGAAAGTTTTCCAAATATTTAAATCATATAAATTATCTCTCAGAAAAAAAAGACTCCAAATCAAATTACCAACAAAATTATATTTATTTATATATTCTTATAAATTTTGTACATACTATTACAATGTGTTGTGGTCTTTGTAGAACATACATAAGAGTAAAAATTCTAAAAGGTAAATTAAGCAACTTAGTATAGATATTTTATTTTTGAACTGTAAGAAGCATTTTAAAATTTATTTTTAATAATATATTTAATAGTTTTAGTGAAAAAAATCTTCTAAGATTAGATTTTTACTCCAGTTTATATTAATGCTTAATGGTCTTTTTCATAGCTAAAAATATAATCTTCAGAAAATTAATAAATACAGTACTTAATAACCACTTTGGAAAAGGCTCATTATTATTGAGAATGTAAATTCATATGTTAAAAATGTAATTTCTAATGTACTACCATTTTATAGGATGCAATGTGCTGCCAAAATGCTAGTTCAGGAGTAGGAATCAAAAGTATTAATTTGCCACCCTCTTGTTTAATTAGTGAGCTTGCTTTATTAATGCTATTTCAGATTTACTATTTCTCTAGTCAGAATATTTTTTAACTGTCCATTTTCTTATAATTAATGTAGTTAAAAACTAGATAACTAAACACATGAGTTTACTTAACTGGCCAAAGTAAACAGCAATATATTGGAAGCAAAAGGAAGTAAAGGCACCACTGCCCAGAGTTGGAACTTTTCTTGTTCCCTTGTTCTTTATGTGTTTTGACGTGTGATTATCTATGAATGAATTCAGTTAGTTTTATTGCATACATTAACATTATTTTTTCTTATTTAGTTTAAATAACAATAAAATAGGTATTTTTATATTCTCTTTTATTATCCCACTATTTATCTTGAACGTTCAGCTTTGGAGAAAAATAAGTTTGAATAGCTCGAAGTTGCAAAAATATAATTTAAAAAAGCAAACAGTGATATAGTGCTTAGGAGAGTATTATGAACAACAGAGATTTTTATTTCTACAGGTAAAAACCTCTCCACACTTTTTGCAATCTCTTCTTTTTGGCTTAACCACTAAAATATGCAAGGATCTGATAATTAGCCAACTGTACTGGTACGTGAATTTGGTAACAAATTCAGCCAAATGAAGATGCCATATCAAAAGAGTGTTTGGTTTGTTTTAAAAATTTATTTGATTCATTATTTAGACTAGTTTATTTAATGTAGCATTATCCCAAAACAGCTAACAGACACAGAACAAGAATCTGGCATATCGTCTAACTCTGCACTGATATTTTAAACTGTGTGGGGAAAACACACTGACAAAACACACATACACATGCACACACGCACACACACACACAGTAAAACAAACATTTTCTAGTATTCTTCACTAAAAATAACAGAAACATTTTGAAGAGCAAAGAAATGGAAATAAATTTCCTCATTTATTCTTAAATTTCCTGAATCTTATTGTAATCCTAGTTTATCAGTGCAGAAATTTGTTCTTTTTCTGGTCAGTTACATTAGCAATTTTCAAAAATATTTAGCCTATTAACCCCTAATGTAGATTTGAAAGAGTCTTAAAATATCTTTTTTCCTTCTTTTAAAATTGCAACTGTCAAATAAAATAAGCCCACATCTACTTAGAATCAATTGGGAGGAATCTTATTTCTCTGAGATTCTGCCAATATAATGCTATCATGTTAATATTAAATTTAATAAGTAGATTATGAATTCATAGCAGAAGCAAAAATATGAGAAGTGAAGGCAGTTGAGCAGGTTTGATAAACACAGCACTTTCAAGTCAAACTGCTTGGGCTCAAATCCTGACTCTGCCATTAAATATCTCTGTGACTTTGGACAAATTATTCAAATTCCTGCAGTTTAGTTTCCTTGTCTGTATATACCTCTGAGAATTGTTGGAGGGAAAAAAGTTAATATGTGGAAAATACATTAAAGAACTTAAGTGTTAAATGCTATTACAATATAACTTTATTAAACATTATAATAGGATTTCTTTTTTAAAGGAGCTTAAAATCTTCACCTTCTGTTCCCTCTATATGAAAATCTAATATATCAACAGAATTTTTTGAGTAATAAACAGAAACTTTTGTACCACACAAAATAATTTAATTCAAAAGACTCATGTGTGTACCACAGAAAATAATTGAAAAGACTCCTACATGTGATATCCTTTATAAAAGAGAGACTTGTCCACATAATGTCTCCCAGAGGGATCATTTTGTTTATACTCTCCTTTAATAATGGAGACTACAAAGTTTGCTCCAATGAATTCAGAATAACAAAATATTTTTGTGTTGTTGTTTCTAATTAGTATTTAAATTCTATAGCTAAGTGGAAGATTTCTAGCATTTATATAAAGTAACTATACCAACCAATATTAATATTTATTATAATACAACATTAAATTTTAAAAAGCTTCTGGAAATTTTTTTATAAGCTTTGGACATAATATGAGGGAAAAGCCAAGTTTTAGCCAATCTTTTAATTAGATTTAGAAATATATTTATTAGAAAAATAAATGGTATCAAACCATTGTCAAATGGAGAAATCTATTTTTAAATTTTATGTCATCAGAATTAAATGATATATATGTATAGTAGCTAATGGAAAAATCATCATCCTTCAAAAGTTAGTATATTACACCTATGTTCCATGTTTTTATTTTTAATATTATTCCCTCTGTGTTAATAAAATCAGCTTAAAGCTTTAAAATAAACTCTGTAATATTTCATATTCACTCAAAATGAGATATGACTACATAACAATTCAATTAACTAAATTGTGTGAGATGTTAAAAGTGCAAAATATGACTACATTCAGCATCTCTTAGAATGCTACATTCTTTGCACCCTCTTAGAATGTTAATCACATTACACACATGATGATATTTAAAAAAAATATGAATATACTTTGTTGCATTATTCATAGAATTTATTTATTATCTATTATCTATCTATCATTTATCTATCATTTATCTATCTATTCATTTATCCCTACATATATCAAAAGAGTTGTAGAATGATCAAAGATCCTTTAAGGCTTTTGGTTCAGAATTATTAAAATAAATCCAGCTTAGAATATTTTATCAAAAGCTGATGACTTCTTAGATTTGCATAATACTTTGAAGTTTGGAAAGACTGTTGGTAATTAATACATAAATGTATATTTTAACCATTTGATAGTCCCCTAAACCTATAATATAATGAATGTGGCAGATATAATTTAAGATAACAACCAGTGAGACAAGTTCTTGTAAAATCTCTTACCCTTCAGTACAGAAGAAATTTAGAACTTGCTATTAGCCAATAGAATAGGACAAAGGTGATGGATGTCACTCCCTTGGTTAGGTTTCATTGTAAGGCATATATGGGATGTCACACACATGATTACATTATGTTATATAGGTTCCATCTCTGAAGACTGGAGTGAGAGATTTTGCTCCTCTCCTTGAAGTAATGTTGTGAAAGGATCAAAGGAGAAGGCAAGGTCAGATGGCAAAAGACTGTGGGTGGCTTTTGGGAGCTGTGAGTAGTTTTCACCTCATACCCAATAAGAACTCAGGGCCCCCAGTCGCATAACCACAAGGAAATAATTTCTTCCAACAACCCGAATAAGCTTGGAAGCAGATTTTTGCCCAGGTGCCTTCAGATGAGAAGGCAGACCAATAGATACCCTTATTGCAGCCTGGTGAACTCCTGAGGTGAAAACTCTGTCTATTCATGTGTGGACTTCTGATCTAAAGAATTGTAAAATAATAAATGAGCATCATTAAATGGCTTAATGATTAATCTACTAACTCTGTGCTAATTGCATATGCAGTAACAGAAAACTAATATGATTAGATATAGTCATCTTCATCTTTATGTGATGTGAAAAACTTAAGGTATAGAGAATTCAAACACTTTGTCTATGATGACTTTGCTATTGAGTTCCAAAGCTATAGTTATATTGTGTCTATAAGTACTCTGAATTATCAGCATTTTGTTTTAATAAATACTAATCCATTAATTCTCTGTTTTACCTTATTAGAGAGTTGTAAAGAAAAGTTGGAAAGCATTTTTATTCACATTAAGTGCTAGGTAATCTTGTACTTTGTAAATGAGATATGATTTGTACCTTTATCTTTCATGTGGACATGGTGTTAGTCATACAATTCTCTAATGTTAACAATTGTCTTACTGATTTCTTGCTGTTATAAATTTGCTATTATCTTCTCTTTTTGCAAAATGCTGTTATCCTTTACTTTCACAATTAGTTTGGCTTTTGTTTGAAAAAATCAGTAATAACATTTATTGAGTATCCAATTTGTTTCAAGTGTGTAGGTTATGGGTGCTACCTAAGGATGCTGTGTGGAAAACATTAACACAGCAAAGAACAAACTATGGGGATCCTGGGTTTCAGTTCTGTCCTTATCATTCTCTAGCTACTTAACCTTAAATACATCTTTTCACATGTAATATGCTGTTTCTTCACCCATTAAGGAAATTGAACCAGAATTCTTCCACTCCTCTAATTTCTAAAGGAGTGAGACACAGAATGAGGGGAAAGAATTTCAGATTTGATTTCTGGTTTAGTTTCTTCAATGGTGAGCTGCTGCTTAAAACACTTTTCAGATTGTAGTTGAAAATATGGCACTGTTTTATTCTTATATTCAATTGAATATTTAAATACCTAAAAATGGTCTAGTGTGGAAATGGTCGCCATCCTACCTATTTAAGGAGCTAAGTCAGCATATTGAAATTTTAGGATACAAAGAAAATAGTGTATTCTCTGTCAGCAAGGGAGAAACCACAAATTTGAGCTGTAGTGCCATCGCCAGGTAAACAAAACAGATGTCAGAAGCCAACCTGGTACATTTAGGATCTAGGGAAGACATAAGCTTAAGAATTCTGATACAAGAGTGAGCAAGAAGTCTGAAACAGATATATGTATCTGTTAAAGGTATGAGAAAGCCTCAGTCAGAATGAATAGCAAAAACAACAAATAAAACCTACCTGGAGGTATCACACTTCTTGATATCAAACCATACTACAAAGTTATAGTTATCAAAACAGTATGATACTGACATTAAAAATAGACACATAAACCAATGGGACAGAATCAAGAGCTCAGTAATAAACCCCTTCATACACAGTTAGCTAATATTTGACAAGGGAACAAATAATATTCAATATGAAAAGAATGATCTTTTCAATGAATTATGTTGGTAAAACTAGATAACCACATGGAAAAAAACAATAAACACACACACACACACACACACACACACACACACACACACACACACACACACATAGTATTCCTATCTTAAATCATCCACAAAAATTAACTCAGAATGTATTAAAAATTTAAATATATGAACTGAAACACTAAAACTCCTAGAAGAAAATATAGAAAAAATTTTTGACATAGGTCTCGACAATGACTTTTTGAATATGACACCAAAGTTACAAGCAACAAAGCCCAAAATAAAAAAAGTGGAAGTACATCAAACTAAAAAAAAAAAATTCTGTGCGGCAAAAGAAACAATCAACAAAATCAAAAGTCAATTTACAGAATATTATTTGCAAACCATACATCTGATACGAGGTTAATATACAAAGTATATAAAGAACTCACACAACTTAATAACAACAAAAAAACACAAATAAGTAATTTGACTAAAAATGAACAGAGGACCTCGATAAACATTTTTTCAAAGAAGAATACAAATGCCCAACAGGTCACAAAAATATACTTAACATCACTAAACATCAGGACAATGCAAATCAAAACCTCAATGAAATATCTTCTCATACCTGTTGGATAGGCTATCATAAAAAAATTAAAAGAGCTAACAAGTGTTGCAAAGGATATAAATTGGTGTGGCCGGTATGAAGGTTTCTCAAAAAATTGAAAGTAGAAATACCATATGATCCAGCAATCTCACTTCTGTATATACATCCAAAGGAAATGAAAATAGGATATCAATGAGATATCTGTATGCTCATGTTTATTGCAGCATTGTGCATAATAACCAAGACATGAAAAAATCTGAGCGTCCATCACTGGATGAATGAAATAAGATTTGGCGCACATAGATAATCATATGTTATTCAGCCATAAAAAAAAAAAAAGCAAAATCATGCCATTTGTGACAAATAAATGGTTCTTGAGGACATTATGCTAAGTGAAATAAGTCTAACAGAGAAAGACAAATCCTATTTAGTATCACTTACATAGGGAATCTAAAAAAGTTAAAATTACAGAAAAAGAGTAGGATGGAGGTTACCAGATACAAGAAGGTGGGTAAAAATGGGAATTTCTTGGTCAGAGTAGATTTCCAGATAGAAGTAAATGTTTTGGAGATTCGATATATAGCATTTTGCTTATAGATTATAATACTGTACTATATATTTGAAAGTTATTAATACAGTAGACCTTAACTTCTTTCATCACAGAAGAGAAATGATAATTATGTGACAAAATAGAAGTGTTAGCTACCACTAATATGGTAATCACATTATAATATATGTGTATCAAAGCAACACAAACACATTAATGTTATACATTGTTATATGTCAATTATATCTACATAAAGCTGAAAAAAGAATGTAAAAATTAATTAAAATGTTAATAGTTTTAAAATATGATATTCATCTTCTCTTCTTTCAAACTTGGACTGTGATCACATATTTAAAAATAGCATTTAACACTTGTAGAGTCAACATTTTGTAACTTTTAAGATGTTTTTTCTAAATATTCTGACTATAAATTATCTCAGAGAAATGTATTAGTGTTTATAGAAAAAATATACAAATAAAGACAAAATGTCATACTTTTTAAATTGTTTTAATATTTTGAGAAGAATCATAAACACATTTCTTATATCTTTCCTTTTCTGTTATGCTGGTTTTTGAAAAGCTGTAGTCATTTTAAATGTATTAATTTGTTCTGCTACAATATAAACAGGAATTGACCAAATTGTTGTTGGCAGAATAAAAACAGATCTATTTCAATGTTCAATTAGGAATAACTGTAAATATAGAGATACAGTTTTATGTACAGAATCACAAAATCTCCTCATATTTAAAAATGAGCATACTCTACTAAAATGAGTACTGTTGCTGCAGACATATTATAATATACTTTAATGATCACATACATATTGACGTATCATCATCTTAGGTCAAAATAAAACAGTAAAATAACCATTTAAATTAAATTATTCACAGTATTGATTTTACTGTTTCTACAGATATAACAGAATACTTTAATTTTAGGTCCAGCCATAATAGGACACTTTAATACTATTAGAATTAAATTGTCTAAGGGTGCTCTGTGTGGGTGTTTGAAGTCTAAAAATATTTTTAAAACTGAATTTCTTCCTAAAGTTTACCAATCTGGTTTTTTTAAACCAGAAAGATATGTTCTTAAAATAGTTTTCTAAAATATCATTTGCTTTCTTTTCCTACTAACTTCTCTGTTCATTCTGACTTATAGAAAGATTTAATATATATATAGTTTCCACTTAGAAGTGAATATATATGTGAATAAGTTTTTTTCATATTTTTATTTGATTTTTCTTTAAAAAAAGTTATTTACTAGAGATGGTTGATGCTGTAAATAATCTTTCATATTTCCAAAAAAATTTTGAAGGCAATTTTTAAAGGAGTCTAAAGTCGGCAACCTAAAATACATTTCATAATTCCTTATAATTTATTTTTAAATTCAAGAATGTTGTTAAATTTAAATTTCAGGACTTATCTCCTTAACACTTGCTATGGACTAAAATAGGAATCATGTTTAAACAAAATAGGATTTGCTCCCTTGAGAAGGACTTCTGTCTCATATACTCTTTTTGACAGCACAAAATTATTGTCCAAAATTTTAGATTTTAGAGAGATTTATTGTCTATTGTTCATTAAACTCCTCTTAAAACATTAATACCTATCTTTCTAATAATTTTTTTTAAATTAATAACACTGATGTTGAAGTTTGGGAAATATTAAGGAAAAAAATTTTCCTTAGCCTCAAAGATTATCATCTATTCAGAAACACAGTTATGTAAACATTTAGTCATAAAAAACATTAGTGTAAATTGATGTTTATTTTGAGAACTTTTTGTCTTCCTCCTTCTCAGTTCCAGAGAAATTTCTTTAAAAAGTAAGAACAAATTTCTTTAAAAAGTAAGAACAGAGGCAACTCAACGTATTTCAAATGCGAGGAAATTAATTTTGATTCTATCTAATAACAATCAACCTAAAGATAAATCTTCTAATATCAAAGTGAATGCTAACTCTATTCGGGGCTCACTTGTTTCTCTTGTTTTGTTTTGTTTTTAAATACGAATTCATTGTAAACAAAACTTTCTCAGATTTTAATGTGTCCATCTGCATATAAAAAAGAGATCTCTTTCTTCTTCCAATCTGGAAAGAACTAACCTCAGAATAATTTCTATAAGGATTTGTAATTCCTTATAATTTGGAAGCAAGACAAGGTACAAGGGTACAGAACTTACTATTTATTATTGTGATTATTTGAAATCACAATGTGTTTCCTAGACAACCAGTAGGGACCAGATGTAAAATGGTGGCAGCCAAATCAAAATTGGCTATGGTGAGAATCCCAAGAGAAGGAAGAAGAGAATAATATAACGAAATGCAAGAGAATCAGACATCTCTGTAATACTCTTGTCATTAATTCAAAAATGTGCCAATCTTTTTAATTACAAAGCTAAGGGAAAGTTGTAAAATGGTTTTTCAAATTCATATACTAAAGCAGCAAAGCCATGAGTAGTGTTCTGAGGTTTCCCTTCCACGGGAGGGCCCAAAAACACTAGTTACTACTCATTCCTCTACTCTGCCTATGAAGACGATTCAACATGTGGTCAAAGTTTTATGAAAAATTTGTTAGGAAATTAGATGGCTGTGTCCCACTTTCTTTACATGTGACCATGCATTCATTCATTCATATATAATAACAGTTACTACTTAAAAAAAATAAAACAATGTTTCTGCCCTTATGGAGTTTCTGTTCTCGCAGTGAGTAACAAACAGACAAGTTTCAGATAGGAACAAATGCCATGAAATGAATAAAGCAAGGAATTTTTTAGGGATCTGACCATGAAAAGAATGCCGTCTGCTTTTGCAGTGAAGTATGCACTAAAGATTGGCAGACAAGTGCAAACTTTTAAAAATGCTTTATAAAAACACATGACTCACAGAAATGTCTCTCTAAGACTCAGCATTTTCCAAAGAGTGGTAATTACATATATTTTAATGACCCATTAAAATTATAAATGCATGATTTTTATGACTTTAATTACAGAGTAAATTTCACAATATTATAAAATCCTGGATAGCTGTTGAGAAGAAATCCTCATAATAGTGTGATGGTCTTCAGACAATACACAAAATGGCTATTAATAAGTTCTATGCAAAATGCATTCCCTGATTACTTGCTTGCTTGAGGCAACTTGATGTGGAAATGAAATTATTAACTGAACTGGGTTTTAATCCTGGCCTTGGCCTTAGATAGATGAATGTGAAATAGCTGATCTGGACTTTAGTTAATTATTTATGAAACAAGAGGACTGCTTATGAGGGAACACTCACTGTTCAGTCTTGTGTTGGAAAATGGTCAAGTGAAAAGAAAAGAGATATGGTGGTGACTCCAGCATTTGTTTATAGTAGGAATGCAGAGGAGTGGCAAGGTGTGATTAATAGGAATGAATACTGGATTGGCATTTCCAGGGTGGTCTAAAGCACCTGATTTGCTAATAAGATTTTGTGGAGATAAAAAATGGTCTCATTCAGGAAGAGCATGAGTATTTCCAAGTAATAGCACCTTCAATGTGCATTGTAGGACTACATATTCTAAAACTATTCCATTCTATTTATAACTTTTAGTAAAAAAAATCTTCTCTGTGTTTAGGAACAGGAACAGTAATAATTATTTTCTGAGCTGATTCTTAAGTCCTGTTTCATTTCAGTTTAAGTATCTTTATAATTCAAAATCTATCTGAATATTATATCATGCAACTAAAACCTTACAGATGATATTGTTTAGCCAGGAAAAATATGAATATGTAAGAATGTGATTTCACAGAATGTCATATTTTATGCATAATTTAATGTAAATGAAGAGTGAATGAGAAGACACGATTGGTTTGCTCAGATGAATTACATTCTGTGCTTTATAGAATTTAGGAGTGTGTGTGGGAACTTGTGAGCCTATGGTACGATGTAGGTCATGGACATAGACTGGTTTATTACCAAATTAGATGCTTTCATTGCCCCTTCTCTTACTCACCTAATTTTTAAAAATGTATCTTTATGAATTTCCTATCTTCTAAGTATAGAATTTCTTTTCTCTTTATTTCTCTTGGTATTTAAAGAACTATCTCATTCCTAACAATTTCGTCCTTATCATTTTTGTAGCTTAATTAAAATTTGGAATTTCTTCTTTTTAGTTTAAAATATGTATAATATACTTTAAAAATCATAGCATTAATTAAAGAATATGTTAATAAAACAGCATATACATTTCATGAAATTATATTTTTCAAATTCACAAGTTATATATAAGGAAATACTTTTCTCTTCAATTTTAATCAGTGCACTTAGTTGAAGTTGTTTGATGCAAGTATCAGAATGTCTTGAGGTAAACTGTGTTGTTGTTTGACTATAAAGTATATACTATTTATTATGTCATTTCCAACTAGATAGTCTACTTGACATTTTTTGAAATTTCAAATATAATGTAACTTGTTGTGGACATGATTGTCCGTCTTCCCAAAAGTAAGCCTCTTAAATTTTCCTTGATTTTAAAACACTGATTTCTGTCAAACCATGTCAAATTGTCAACTTTGGGCCTCAAAATGACAACATTTGGAGGACATATCATCTTCTATCTGGTTAGTTCTCTAATTTTGAATCCTAAAATGAATACAAAATAAAATGAAAAGCAGCAGTTGTCTTTTAAAATACTAATACAATCATGTCCATAACAAGTTATATTAAATTTGAAATTTCAAAAAATGTTAAGTAGACTATCTTAGTTGGAAATGAAATAATAAATACTATAGGTTTATAAAAAAGAGCCAAGTATTAAAATGATCAAAAGTAAGACTAATTAATCACTCTTTTTTGGATGTCATGAAGAACAATTACAGATTAATGATACTGGCCTATAATTTACAATTAAGAAGTCATCATTTATTTTTTCTTGTTGTCCTAAAATTACAACTCTTTACAACTCTTGGAAAAATACTATCTTTTATCTAGGTCTAGAAAGATTGTGTTTCACAGGTCCATTTTGTGTTCCAGATTTTAGTAAAACCAAGGAACCTAGTGCAGACGCTGGAATAAGGTGAGGCTATTGTAGGCACAACTCCTGCAACATCAAAAATTCATTCCACATATAGCACTCCAATGCATGGGATACCAAGAAAATATATATGCTCAAAATATACACTATGTTGCCCAGAAGAGCAAAACTTTCTATCCTTGAGGGTAGTTATAATTTTCTTATTCAGAGATATCACATTTACAAGAACATATTCAAAGACTTTTTTTTTTTCTGAAAAAGGATAAATTCAAATGTCATGTTCCCACTATGTATTGGATGATACTTGTCATATTATCACATTCTCAAAACAAACTTACAAGGTATAAGTCTAACAAATAATATAAATATCATCATAGTAAGTACTTTATAAGCATTATTAAGTGGAATCTGCACAAAAGGACTATTAGATAATTATTAACATCTCCATTGTGCATTTTTGAAAAATATTGATTATAGATTATAGATTAGGTATATTTCCCAAGAACATTCAACTAAAACCTTGTTTTAAAAAAACCACTGATCATCTGCAACCTGCATATTGACTCTTTAAAGGAATTAGTATTTTAAAAGACAACTGCTTTTCATTTTATTTTGTATTCATTTTAGGATTCAAAATCAGAGAACTAACCAGATAGAAGATGATACATCCTCCAAATGTCATTTTGAGGCCCAAAGTTGACAATTTGACATGGTTTGACAGAAATCAGTGTTTTAAAATCAAGGAAAATTTAAGAGGCTTACTTTTGGGAAGACAGACAATCATGTCCACAAGTTACAAAGACAATCACTTTGACATGAGTGAAATGGAAAGTATATTTTGTTTAGTTTAAATCAAGAAAAAAACTCTAAGTTAACTCAAGGTCTCGGTTAACCTTACAATTATATAAATATTTACTTAGCCAAGAAGACCCTTATTATACTGTGTATCTCATAAGTAATTCAACTGGTACTCTGAAAATCCCTGTGGATTTGAAAATTTAAACATATTAAATAAAGAAAGCTCCATTAATTGCAGTTTTATTTTAAACTCATCACCATCTTATTTTCTATGTATTAATTTTTGTGATTACAAACATAAATCCAGTTATTGACCAGTGTCTTTTAATTATTTTTGTAGTTTCTTTCTCTCTAGTAATTCATATTCATGTTTTCTTTAATGTCTAGTGTGTTAGTTTGTTTAGGGAGTCATAACAACATTCCAGACACTGGTAGTTTAAGCAATATAAATTTATTTCCTCACAGTTCTGAAGGCTAGAAGTTCAACATTAAGGTGTCAACAGAATGGTTTTTCTGTGAGTGTCTCTCATTGGCTTGTAGATAGCTAACATCTCCCTGTGTTTTTGTACGTTTTTCCTCTGTATCTATTTGTGTCTTAATCTCTCTCTTCCAATAAGGATACCAGTCATATAGCATTAGGCCCACCTATAGCACATCATTTTACCTTAACTATCTCTATAAAGACCCTCTCTCCAATAATATCATATTCTGAGACTTCAACATCAGAATTTGGGAGGAAAACACATCACTCATAACACTTAGCATATTCATTTATTTTTTACTGTTGTTAAAGAATATTTTACATTAAATTTTGAATAGAGTAAGAATAACAAAGCTATCTGCATCGCTTTCCTCAATGTAATGACAGAGCACATATAGTTTCTGCTAAAGTTCTGAATGAAATTAGAAGGACTGTGGAATTTGATTCTCCCTTCTTGAAATACTTGGTGCTAGTGTTGAAGGGTCATATGCATACTTATTCACCAACATGTATTTTACAAATTTTAAAGCAATTAATTATGGAGAAAAGATAAGGTTTCTCAGTGTTTTTTGAATTAAGGTTTTGTAAATAGTTACTCAGATAATTCTTTGTAATTTTAAGCATTAAGAGAAAAATCATTACAAATGGGGCTTTACATGAGCAGGGATGTTTTCAAATGCAGATGGTAAAACAGGACTTTTAAATAAGTTTGCAAAGTAGAAAATATGCATATACTAATATCTGAGCTGGGAAAAATCACAGTCCTGAGTGCCAAATGGTTAATTCTGTTCTCAAACAGCTTCCAAGACTGGCAAGCACCAATTTTCATGTGCACTCATCTATCCAAATATGCAATACTTAATCATGTGTAAGCATTCAGTAATACTTAATACTTAATCATGTGTAAGCATTTCTCTTCTCTTCTCTTCTCTTCTCTTCTCTTCTCTTCTCTTCTCTTCTCTTCTCTTCTCTTCTCTTCTCTTCTCTTTTCTTCTCTCCTCTTCTCTCTTCTCCTCTCCTCTCCTCTCTTCTCCTCTTCTCTCTTCTTTTCTCTTTTCTTCTCCTCTTCTCTCTCTTTCTCTCTCTCTCTCTCTCCACCTCCCTCTTTTCCTTCCTCCCTCCCCCTCTCACAGTATGGCTCTTTGTCTACTCCATAGGAAATGTTATGTACATTTTCTGTTGGCCTTCTTATGTAAAATTAAAGAGAAAACTAGCAACAGCAAAATTAATATTGAGAAAATAAATAAATAAATTATAGTTAATAATCGAGATTCCACCTAAGAAAAATCTGCTAACCCATCCTATCTGAACATTCTTTACTCAGTAGGTGAACTTTAGTTTCATTCAACTGATATGAATTTAAAGGATCCCTTTTTGGAGGTGAGGACACTTTAAAGATTACCTGAATAGCACCAAGCTGAATTATCAGCATGCATGTCTGGACCATTTTAGTTAATAATAGGTTGTTTTTTACATGTGATTTTGTAGGGTGCCAGCATCTCTGGAGAGGAGAAACTGAAGTGACCTTTGAGTTTTCTCCTGAAAATGTATGTTTTAATGTATTTTTTTATATCAAAACTATTTCTATAAATGACTTAACAATTAAACATAAATAAGTAAAAAATTACTATTATTAATTTATATTTCTAATTTTAATAATAATGCCTTTATTATAATTAAGGTTTAATCAATAAGATATAGCTTATTGTTTTTAAAAGTTTAGGCTCTTTTTTATAAACAAGGCAAACTGAATGTATATGTTTATCTCTCTGTCTTTTAAAACTACATTAAAATTATGGCAAAAGCAGAAAATAAACTCATTATTTTTATTTCTTTACCGTCATTTTCATGAACTATTAGGAGTGAATAGTAATCAGTTTCATTGTCTGGTCTATAGCATTTAACCAGAAATACTGAAAGATTTAAAGTTACTTAAAAGCATATTAAGCCACACCAAATAGTACATTTTAAAGGTAGAAAAAGAAAAGAATACATACCTCAATCTTCACAACACTTGTCTTTGTGACTACAAATTTAGCAATAACTTTTCCAAGGGCTAAAGTGTGAAAGAGAAGGTTGGTTGATGATTTAGGAAATGTACAATGCTCCACAAAATAAAGACTAAAAACCAATTACCAAGGAGAAATACAACTATTATGGACACCAATTCTGGACACAATTTCTTTCACAGAAACTTCTGAAGAAGCTAGTGAGTAAAATAAATAAAATGATATTCTGAAAAGCATCCTTTAAATAAATATATTAGTTAGTTATATAGAAAGAAATTACAATATAGAATTTGTAGTATCTTAGAATTCAATAGAGATAGTTTCTCAGATGGCAATAAGATATGATCATTGGTGACAAATTGGCTTTAAAATGTTATAAACTTTGTCTATTGAGCAGTTTCCCAAAGTTTCAGCTATTTTAATTCACAGATACATGCTGATATATTTACCCAAGAACACAAAACAATGTCAGATAGCTTGATCCATCACAACTTTCATCTTTAGTATAACATATTCCTGGAGCTAACCATTTTCCCACAAACCTTAAATGCCCTGTTGTGTCTGAGTCAGTAGATCAGAGTCCATCTTTTCATATTAAGAGGGTCTCAATGACCTTCTTGCCATCAGACCTCAATTAGAACTATCCTAATCAATCTGAGGAGTTTTAATTATATTGAACAACCAAAGAAAGGGTACTAGGGTTTTAACTACTTCTCCTTGGAGCTTGTCACCATATGCAAACTTACCCATTTTCTTAATAATGACTAGATCTGTATGACTAGGAATTTGAGTGAAAGTGTTTTTTTGTCAATAGTGAGCCCACATAAAGAAATTTTAAATGAATATAATTTCCCTATTAGCTAGGTCTTCTGGTAGCAGTGAGTCTTATTTAGGACCTGAAAATTTGTTCTCTTTACTCTAAGGCTTTAATCTTCAGTGGAGAAGACCTTTTTCCAGAAGTACAGATGAGACATTTTATATCCATAAACACACCACAGGGACTTCAGCAGGTAGATAAACATTTAAACACTAGTGAGTCTTTCTCACCTAGAAGTATATGACTACATAATTACATTTCATCTAGATTTCTCTTGTATTTCCAGTCAAATTTTGTAATATTTCCTATGGAAGAATTTTACACTACTTTTTAAAGTTTATTTTTATGTATTTTATATTTCTGTGCTTATTATTCATATACATTTTCATTATATTTTCTGTAAAGAAATATTTTGCATGTTGTACCATTACTAAATTTTCTGTTTTCTTCTAAAATTTTATTATTTCTTTTGAACATTTAGGCTTTATCATTATATAATCATACACACAAATTTTAAATTTTTAGATAATAATTTACTGTCCAAGAAGATGACTTTAAGTGAAAGCTTTTGTGTAACAAACAAATGAATAACCAGAGATGCATTTTAATGAGAAGCAGGTCTTTCAAAGTTAAAAGGCCCAGCAGACAGCTAATAAGGATGTTAAAAAAAATATTTCTACTTGTTTCTTGTGATTAGATCTTAGATGTAATGATGAGTTTGCCTCCTTATAGCTTATGTTCCTAGATCTCAGAGTTACTGTCATAACATAGTATTTGAAGTCGGTCCTTTAAATACAAAGATGAGTAACTGTGTGATTTAAATAAAAAGTCTTTTGGGAAGTTTGGAAATTTTTTTAAGACTCAGAGAAACTAGCATTTTAAATATGATATTGAGTTATTCCTTCTCAAGTATAATAATGGCATTTCATCTTCTGTTTCAGCAACCTCCAATCTTGTAACATTTGTAAATACTTTTTATGAGATTGTAAAGGTACTAAAGCTACAGAAAAAAGAATTATTTCTTTTTTATATTTTGATGAATTATATATTACTGTTTCTTGCTTCATTCTCTTAATGCAGTACACATTAAATAGTTGAAAAATACCATATACTAAATGCCAAACTTAAAGCTATTTTTAAAGTGATTTCTGTTTATAAGTTATGCTTCAGTCAATTAAAACTCATAACATGACTATATTATCTCTATATTATCTCAGCTTTTATTATAGTACGTATAGTCAAAGTATTGGTATCTGCCTTCAGTGTATTATGCCTACTCTAACTTTAGAGCTCTCTCATCAATATGCCTTATTTGAATTTCTTTTGTGTCTTTGGAAAACTATCTGTCAATAAATTATAGTTTGGAGGGCCTATGGAACTAAGAATTACATAAAAAATGTGGTTTTATGAAAAATGTAGTTAGTTAAACGGTTTTTTAAAAGAAATAAGATTTTTAATGCTAAAGGTTGATATTCATTCAAATAATTATTGGAAGGGTTTTACTAATTTCAAAACTATGTTTTTTATAAGCTTAGTTTGAAAATCAGAGACAGGTATATATAATTGCTCTACTCATTTTTGTCTGATTAATAAGAAAATGCTGTGATGACATTTACTAGTTTATTAACTGATTAAAAAATATGTGAGAAATAGTTGAAAAGTTCTTTAAGAGTCTAATTATTTAATACTTTCCTTTAGCTGAATTTATGTGCACACTTTATACTAGATAAACAATTATACATATATAAATATGTTTGTCTCTGAATCCCAATTTAAATTTATATCTACCTAGAATCTGTTAAAAATAGGAAAATACTTTTTTTATATATTTCAAGCTGTCAGGCATAAAAAATTTACCAGTGTAAAAAATTGTTCAAGATACTCAATTTCACATAAATTTTTCTGCTTAGAAAAAGACTTAAAATTCTCCTTATCAAGCATTGATTGCATGGTATTTGAATTTCTTAAGCAGAAGAGGAGAGACAGTAAATCCAGATTGCTTTGCAAGTCCCAGATCCTTTCTAAGCAGCTGCCCTTAGAAGAGGTGAGTTTAGTTAAGGATAGGTCATGATAGATGGGAATGAATAAGAAGAACTAGGCATACAGTTATGGATTGAATTGTAATAGATATTGGCTAAGAGTTAGAAATCTTGAGTTCTGGGTACATGTCTATCAATAGCTATAAATCTTAAGCTAAAATGTAACATACATGTTTTTCTTTTTTAATACATAAAATAAGAATACAATGTTACAAAAATTTTGAATGCTTTATAAACTGTAATATATGTGTAATAGGCATTATAAATAATTATAAACTCTCTTAATCTGGGCCAATAACTGTAAAATAGGGTAACAATTCAAAGCCAATGTTATTATCTTGTTTGAAGAGCTTGCTCTGTCTACACCACCTAGACATATAATTTTGGGGGTGGTTATTTTACTTTTTGACCAATTATTATAATTTAATTATCATTAAATTGATTTTTCTCCTTTTTGTCACTTTGTAGCGAGTTAATTGAGGAAGCAAGCTTCTTATTCCTTCTTCTCCTTATTATTAACTATGTCATCATTATTATATTAATAATCATTTATACAGGTGCAATATTTTGTGAATGACAGAATGGTTTGTATTATCATGGTTGTCTTTACATTTTTTATAAAATCTACTTTGATAGATTTTTGGACCTTTTAGTCAGTTTGTCACTATACAGATGGCAATTTCACACTGAAGGCCATACTGTTGCTCTGGCCTTTGGTCTAATGATGTCAGCTGCATACAACTGTGATATTCTCAGTGACAGTCACAGTGAATACAAAAAATTTAGAATGAGGTGTGAATGGAGCAATTAGAAAGGGCAGCAACATTCCTGCTGCGGAAAAAAATAGTAAAATCCTAAGAAAAATATAAAGATTATCTATGGGTGGGACACTAAATGATAATGTTTGCTCTTGCTTATATTTTGTCCCCATAGCATCTGATAACAGCATGATTTTAAACATCTTGCATTTACAAATTCACTATTACCTAATCAATTACAGATTTTGAAATGCTAAATGAAGTATGTTTAAGCAGAATTCTGACCAATTCATTTCACTATTCATTTGATTATCATAACACCAATTCTTCACAGAAAAGAAACAAAGCTGTTATATGTATTAATTAGATTAATCCCAGATAAAGACATCCTTACCACTAGAAATAAAATTAACAGTGGTAAAACAGGAATTAGTTTAAATCTATAAAAAAGGTTGTAAATTTAATTAAATTATGTTGCTTGTAACATAACTTGGTAGAAATACTTTGAAAAGAGTATATATTTTTTTTAGAAATGTACTCAAAATGAATTTAAAACATTCATAATGACTTCTGGTTTTAGATTCTATATATAAGGTGCTTGGAAGTTACCACTTCATCTTTGCAACAAGTAAAAAACTGAATAGACTAAAAAATCCACAATTCCATTTGGATCCATAAAAGTAGAGGACACAGGTCTGACCACTGGACCAAAACTAGAGCAAAAGGCAGGCAAATACAGGGAGTCATGGTTCACAGTTGAAATCCCTGTGAACCAGCACAAGGGTAGGAAAATCTGAACTGTAATTGACAAACTGCTGAATTCTCAAGAATATTGTGAGATTTACCTCCAGGATCTTGACCAGATTCTCACAGTAAACATCAGAGAAAACTCTTTCCCTGCTTCCTACAGGGGAAAGGGAAAAGGAACCATTTTGAAATGCCCTAGAACACTCTGTTTTTAATAAGCCTGATAACAACAACAATCACTAAAGTTTATTGTTGTTTATTACATGCCAGGCACTGCTAAGTGTTTTTCATGAATTATTTTATTTTTAGAGATGAAAAAAGTGAGTTTTTAAGAAGTTATAACAGAAATCAATGAAATTAAAAACAAGAAATTAATACAGAAAATTAGTGAAAGCAAAGCTGATTCTTTAAAAGGATCAATAAAATTGATAAGCATCAAACTAGTCTACGAAGAAAAGAGGACACAAATTACTAATATCAGAAATGATAGAAGGGATGTCACTACAGGTTCATGGAAATTAAAAGGATAATAAAAAAATATTATTACTAAATCTATGCCCACAAATTTGATAACATAGATAAAATAGACATTTCCTTGACAGACACAACTTGACAAAAGTCGCATAAAAAGAAATAGACAGTCTGAATTGGCCTATATAAATTAAAGAAAATGAATCAATAATTAATTGCTTTTCCTAAACAGAAAACGTCAAGCCCAAATACTTCACTGGTAAAAGAAATTATACTCATTCTCTACAATCTCTTTCTGAGAACAGAAGTGGAAAAAAATATTTTCTAATTCTTTCTATGAGGCCATCATAAACCTAATACAAAACCAGACAATAATATCACAGGAAAAAAACTATAGACCAATATCTTTCATGAACATAGTTGCAAAAATCTTCAACAAAATATTAGCAAATTAAATCCAAAACAGTATTAAAATAATAATTACAACAACCAAGTGATATTTATCTTGGATATACAAATCTGGTTCAAGATTTGAAAATTAATGTAATCCATTACATCACAGACAAAAAAAATTATGTCAATAGTTGCGGAAAAAATATTCAACAATATTTAACATCCATTAATAATAAAAACAGTAATAATTTAGAAATAGAGGGCAACTTTCAACATTTTATCAACACTATTTACAAAAAAATAACATAGTTGTTGGTGAGAAACTCAAAACTTTCCTTCTAAGATCAGGTACAAGGCAAGAATATCTCTTCTTCACACTGTTTTTCAACATCTTACTGGATGTCTGCACTTGAAATAAGGTAATGAAAAGAAATAAAAAGCATACAAATTGGGAAGGAAAACATAAAACTATGTTCACAGATGATATGATTAGCTACATAGAAAATCTAAAAAACAATTGACAAAAGAACAACTCTTGGAATTAGTAAGCAAGATTGCAGAACACAAGGTTAATATACTAAAGTCATTTGATTTACTATATTAAAATAATAAACAAAAATAATTTGAAATTAAAAACACAATACCATTTACATTAGCACAACTTAAAATGAAAAACTTAGAGATAAATCTAACGAAATATGTACAAAATCTACAATAGGAAAACTACAAACCTCTGATCAATGAAATCAAAGAAGAACTAAATAAATAGAGAGAAATTCTATGTTTATGCACGAGAAGAAAGACTCAACATTGTCAAGATGTCTGCTCCTTCCACTCAATTTACAGATTCAATGAGATTCCAATAAAAAATCACAGCAAGTTATTTTATAGATATCAACAAAATGATTCTAGAGTTAAGGTGGAGAAATAAAATAGTCAGAATAGCTAACACAATATTGAAAAAAAACAAATTTGGAGGACTGATAATCTCAACTTTAGGGTGGATTACTATAAAGCTACAAAGACAGTGTGATATTGGCAAAATAATGGACACATAGATCAATGGAACAGAACAGAGAGCCCAGAAATATATCCACATAAACATGATTTTTTAGAAAGGAGTAAAGACAACATAATGGAGCAAAGATTATCTATTCAACAAATATACTGGAATGACTGGGTATCTCCATATAAGAAAAGTGAGTCTAGATACAGACCACACACACTTCACAAAAATTAACTAAAAATGGATCACAGAGCCAATGCAAAATGCAAAACTATAAAACTTTAGAAAATAACATAAGAAAACCTAGATGACAAGTATGGTAATTTACTTTAGATATAAGACCATAGACATAATATATGAAATAAATAATTAATAAGTTGGACTTTATTAAAATTAAAAAAAAACTTCTCTCTGAAAAAGATAGTATAAGAGAATGAGAAGACAAACCACAGATAGGGACAAAATATTTGGAAAAGACAACTGATAAAGAACTGCTATGCAAAATATGCCAAAAAAAAAACACCTCTTAAAACTCAACACTAATAAAACAAACAACCCAATTAAAATATGAGCTAAAAATCTTAACAAACACCTCACTAAAGAAGCTACTCAGATGAAAAATAAACATATGAGAAAATAGTCCACATCATGTTATCAGGTAAATTCACATTAAAACAACAAATAGATGACATCACTCACTTATGAGAATGGCCAAAATCTGGAATACCAACAACACCAAATACTGATGAGGACTTGAAACAACAAGAACTCTCATTCATTGCTGACGCAAATGCCAAATGGTACAGTGACTTTAGAGGCAGTTTGGTGGTTTCTAATAAAACTAAACATTATCTGACCATATGATTCAGCAATCATGTTCCTTGATATTTCCCCCAAAGGACCAAAAGACTTATGTCCACACAAAAATCTGCACATGGATGTTTATAGTAGATTTATTTATAATTGCCAAATCTTGGAAGCAATCAAGCAATCTGAGGTAGGTGAATGGGTAAATAAACTATGGTGCATTCAGACAATGGAATATTATTCAGCATTAAAAAGAAATGAAGTATCAAATCATGAAAAGACTTGCAGGAACAATAAACATATATCAGTACATGAAAGAAACCAGTCTGAGAATGTTGCACTGTGTCTGATTCCAACTACATGACATTTTAAAAAAGATAAAACTATGGAGACAATAAAAAGGCCAATGGTTACTAAGAGTAGTTGTGGGGAGAGGTGAATTTGTAGAATACCTCGGATTTTAAGAGGAGTAAAACACTCTGCATAATACCATAACAATGAATAGATGTTATTATACATTTGTCCAAATCCAGAGAATGTAAAACATAAAGAGTGAATCCTAAGGTAACTGTGGGTATTGAGTAATATGATGTGTAAATTCAAATTTTTCCTTGGTAAAAAATGTACCATTCTGGTGAATGATACTGATACAAGGGAGTCTACACACGTGTCAAAGTAGACATTATATAGAAAATATCTGTGCCTTTCTCCTGATTTTGTTGTAAACTTAAAAAAGCTTTTTAAAAGTAAAGCATTAAACAAAAATATAGATGTGGAAAAAATGCTTATACCATAAAAGTTGTAAAATTATTATAACACTGAAATGTAAAAAATTGTTCAGTAGTGGTGATCAAATTTGCGGTGATATGATGATTTAATTAAGCATCAAATTGTGAGTTTTAAATCAATTGATACTAGAGTTGTGATCTTTAACTCTTCATAAGGTAGTCTGTTAAAATGTTGGAATTCTAGGTCTCGACTCCAAAATGCCGAATTAATATTTGTGATGGGTTTTAGAAAGTTGCATTTTATATAGATCTCTCAGATGATTATGGATAAAGTGTCCCCATAATATTCTGAGAAACACCAATTTCTTAGACAAACTCAGCTAGAGCCATTAAATTCTCAGCTGAACTAGTGGGTATTAGAGTTTTATGGATTATAATTTATTACTGGGATCACCTAGAAAATCTACAAAGGAACTTTGAGAATTCCTAGCAATGCCATTTAATATGAATCCTCATAAACTAAGATACTAATAAGTACTATTGAATTTAACCAAGTTCATTCTGTCC
The DNA here is from genome assembly GCA_004027375.1 of Macroglossus sobrinus. Lineage (NCBI taxonomy): Eukaryota > Metazoa > Chordata > Mammalia > Chiroptera > Pteropodidae > Macroglossus > Macroglossus sobrinus. The sequence continues at coordinate 49,159 of PVKZ01000962.1, forward strand.
TTTTTATGACTGTTCTGAGAAAAAGTGGATAACACTCATTAATCCCTTTAATTAAAAAGTGTTTCTTTTTTTGTGAAAACTGCTTGTTTTCTTTTTTAATATGTATGTCTCATATACACGTATTATTTATCTTGTTTTTCATAAAAGAAAAAATGTAATTGAATTCTTCTAAAAGTCATATTTTTTATTCCAGGAAGAATAAGAGATATGGGGAGGGGAGGACTTTCTTAGCTGGAAGAGTGTTGGGAGCCATTCTTGCTGAATGCCTTACAGACGGGGTTAAAGTTGCCTGAAAGCTAGAAGTTTGCAGGGCAGGTAAACTCCTTACTGAAGGAGGAAGATTGGCTTAATGAATAAGCTCATTACTGGAATTGTTTGCATATCTGTGGGTGTTGCTTCTCATGCACATCCTAGCGTATAAATATACTGTTCTTAATAAACTTGGGGCGTAGTATTCACTGTTAGACCTCCCGACTCTCTCTATCTTTTCTCTCTTTCTCTCTCTCTCAATCTCTCTCTCTCTCTCTCTCTCTCTCTCTCTCTCTCTCTCTCTCTCTCTCCCTCTCCCTCTCTCTCTTTTTTTCTTTTTTCAATCCTCACTCCCCCTCTCGGGAACTGTTCGATCTTAGCTGGTGGGCTCCGGCAGAAGAGCTTTCTGGTGGAACCTGTGGAGAGTTAAAAAACACATTTGCTTCTTTTCCATCATTCATACACAACTATGAGCAAACAGAGCCAGTCAATCAGAAGGTCCAAGATTATTTATTAGACTACTGATTATGATATTTAGGCACAAAAATGAGAACGGTACAAATAATCTACATGTATTGTAAATAATCTACATGTATTGTTTTGGCCACTGCATTTGGTAAGTACACATGAAAATTTTTTGACTGGCTCTGTCTCTTGGTGTTCATAAAGTTTCATTTCATCTGGCAAAAATAATGATATTTTCTGGAGTTAGTCTCATTCCAAACATTCAAACACAAGGACATTATATTTATCCACAAATAAATTTTTTTAAAAAAGCGAAACAAATAAATGTGTTATAATCCATGTATATATGTACAAAATAATAAACATATCAGACATGATGTTGAGTCCTAGGTAGGATACAATGATGGACAGATAATGTGATGAGAAAAGTAAATATGTAACATACTATTTATTAAGATAGAGATAATAAAGTTCAAATGAGAAGCAAAAAATTCTCTGATATTTCAAAGGACAAGAAAGATTATATCTACTGGGTGAGAATTAGAGAAAGACACATCTAAAGAAGATAAATGTGGCTTTTGTAGATGGAGATGACAAGCCACTTTTTTCAATCAGGAGGAAGAATTAAAAAAGACAACAAAGCTATCTAAGGCATGGATGGAGATGAAGAAATCATTTATTATGAGGAATGATGGGGGAAATCTGGTTGAAGTTTAAGGTAAATATATGGGCACAACCACATATTTCCTAAAAGTCCAGTAAATATTTAGTTGGTTGCTGATAATAACAAAGATATATTATAATCCTCACCAAGTTGCCTGGAACAGAGTCAGATTTTTCTATTAAAGAGTTAGAAAATAAAATAAAAAATAAAAAATTTTTTGATGAGTTGAATGGAAACATCTGGGAAATTGGCTTGACTATTAGGAATATAATAATTTGTAGAGCTTCCAATTTTGATATATATGTAATCTCAGGTATGATATACATATTATATCTAAGACTGGAAAACTACATCAGGCCCAGATAAGATATCTCTGCTTAAAGATAGAGTGACTTAAATCTGGAACTCAACAGAGACTCACATAATTAGATAGGTTTAATTATATATGCCCCTCACTCACTCCAACATTATCATCCACGACTGTGGCTTCTGATGATATTCAGGATACTTCACCTTTCTTGGACAATCTTGCTGATTCTGGCTCTGAACTGATTTTGGCTCTGAACTGATTTATTTCTACGTGTTTTAGATAAAAAATCCTATTTGCTTTTATTACAAAGTGTGTACAGTATTTCTTTAAATTTGTAATTTCAATTAATATTTGTCATCAATGTGGTGTAGTAGTAGATCTGTGTTCTGAATAAATTTATTTGAATTGGCAGATTCTCTAAAAATGGTATACTATGCACTTGTAAGTAGTTCCTTGGCAATTAAAATTACTAGATATCTATATATACTATAGACAGGTGTGTGAAGATGCCAGAAGCAAGAGGAAATAGGAAGATTTTCTGTTTGCAGGAGTGTCCGTTTAGCACTTAATCAACTAAGCTTCCTGACCTTGTTAGAAAGAACAGGACAATATATTGCTCAATCAGAGATTAATACTAGACTAAAGATTCAAGTTTGAGAAAGCTAAAGCTTCTGATCACTCTAGCATAATTGCTTAATGGCAATATAAATCTCCATTTTTTTTCTATTCTAGTTTCTTAGAGATAAACTCATGGAAGGAGTGATTACTGAGCCTTGGTTGATTATGAGAAATAACACTGTCACAATCTGTGATGAGAACATATGCTAAAAATTAGCTTTTCCACCCACAGCTCAAAAATAATCATTTTATTTTTAGGAACTGAAAAGTAGGATAGGAAATTTAAAGTATTCTAAGGGAAAGGGGGATCTTGATCAAGCCTGAATATCATGGATAAAGTATCTTTTTTCCATTTATAGTCAGTCTCTCCTCAAGTTTGCTTAAGTAGGCAGCTAATCTAAAGCATACTAGAAAAAGCTAATTGTTGTGATAACACTGGGCTCTCAGGAGATGGCGTTATGTTGTAGAAAGAGCGCTAGTAGTTAGAATTCCTTGGGTTTAAATACAGCAAAATTGTGGTCAATTTTGATTCTGAGGGAGGAATAGAAAATAATGAGTGTCACATGAGATATATGAGAGACAAGATAGTCTAGATTGTTATATATTTTGAAGAAAGAGAATGGAGGATGAAAACATGAGATTAACAAGGCTACATATTAACCCATTAAAATGAATGGGCTGGTTAGCACTTACTGTTTATTGAGTGAATCTATCAATAAATGAAACCATCAACCACATTTGTATTATCTCTTATTGCAGAAAAATTACTTCTGCCACAAAAGGGGAAAGATTTAAGATGTTAAATAAACATATTCATTTGTCCATAGTTTATATCTTCCATGCATTCTTTATAGTACACTGAGACTTGGGTCAATCATTTGCAAGGTCATTGTGTATTCTTGATCTTCAGGATGTCTCTAAACATATTTAGGTTTAATTGCATTTATTTAATGAATGTGTGTGTAAGATTGCCTAAAAACAGCCTGCTCTAAATGGTTAAGGTTTCAACCCTGCTTGATTTTGGCTTCTTTCAGAAAATTGATTAATGAGACCTCACTGACATTTGCCATGCCACCTGTGTGTCACAGGAATTGAATGGATATTTATTTTGTTCTACTTCATTCACTTTTGAAATTATCAAAAAACAACAAAACAAAACAATTCTTGATAATGGGACAAGGTAGCAGCCTGCTTTTTAATCTTGATTAGGACTGCCAAATATGCTCATGCAATATTTGCCCTGCACAGAACTGCCTGGCCTAGGAGACATAAGAGAACAAAATGCCAGCCACCTTCTCTTTGCCAATTTATGTGCATGATCTGAAGTCATTTTACTAAAGGAGCAACTTTTTCCAATTTTTACAAAGGTGAGATTGATTTTGTTTATTAATTCCTACACAATTGATATAACTTAAGTGACTGATAAACTATACTCTCTAAATTAACTGGAATTTTTGAGCCATATTTTTTAATTTCACTTATATTAAAGGCACTCACATCTCACAGTTGGTCTGTCACTGAAGACTCCTAAGGTGGCACCATCAGAAAAATATTTTTATTAATATCATTCTCTTTACTACAGATATTTTTTATAAATTGATTTAATTTTATGTTTGTTACCTGGTTTTCTATGTTTATGTTTGTATGCATGTGGCTTTTTAGTATGTGTATGTACATACATATTACATAATAAGGGTTTCTCCAATCACAATTGACAGGATGGTGGAGAGAAAACTGTTGAGGGGAAGTCAGATCTGTTTTCTTATTCCACCAAATCAACCGCATAATTTTATCACTGGATGAGTGAAGATCATCCAGATTTCTGTGTACTTTACATATACCTCATTTTTCTGTTTCTAAGAAAACAAATATTTATTGTTTAACATCTTGCTTGCAAGATAAAGTGGGCAAAGTCTGTATAGCATGACCTGCTCATAAGAAGCTTTCAATCAAGTTAAAGTAAATAGAATCATATGGAAGTAAAATGAATAGCTATGAAACTCACTGATCATGCTCCAATTCAACCTTACATTTAACAGAAAATGAAATCTGGCTGAGAGTGGTCGCTTAATGTGTCCAAAATCACACCAATGTTAGTGTCAGAGAAAATGCATTTTAATAGAACTGGACTTCCCCTCAGACACCCTCAGACATGTCTTAAGTAAATCTAGTGTAATAGATAAGATCGCAAACTCTAGATTCCAAATATTTAGGTCAGAATCTTGGCCTCACCACATACTCTCTATGTTACACTGAGCAATAAGGTAACTTCGCTGTGCCTGTTTTATTTTCTGTAAACTGGGAAAACCATTAACTTACCTTCTTTTCTACAGATTCACTGAGTTAAAGTTTCCGAAGTGCTTAAACCAAGGCCTATAACATAATAATAAAAGAAAATAAGAACATTTTATAATAATGAAAATTATTATATTTTATTTTGATGGCTTAGAAATAATGGTATATTCTTTTATAGGGTAGTTGTATACTCTAGTATTCTCATACACATTGTAGTTAATTGCTTAAAAATAAACAAATCAACAGGACTCAAAAATGATTGTGTTAATATGATGTTAATATGATGAATCTTAAAGTTAATAAATTAAAATAATATTTTAAATAAATAAATTATAAAACCATCAACAGATTATTTATAATGGCATGTATCTGAAATATTTGAACTAAAACCAGTCTTTGAGATTTATGGAAACCAGTAAAAGTCCTCTCTGCACATACCAGAAAAAATATCATCAAAGAAATGAGTGCTTACAAAGAACTGCTCTTGGGTTTTCTTTAGAATTTGATTTCACTTAATAAAACAAATAAATAAAATAAAATAAAATATTAAGAAATTGTAATAACTAATAATAAGGAGCAAAAATAAACCCTAGTCTGATTAATATTTTTAATTTATATCTTTTAGTAATTAGTTTTTCTATACCTTTTGTTTCAGTTTGCAGATTTTGAATGGTACTAATGATATAACCCATGAGGTAATTATTAATTAATTAACACATATGTGAGGTTCTATCATTGTTATACTATACTAATTGTGGCATAAAAACTGATTTAGGAATGATGTTTTGGAAACTGAAGAAGAAATACAATACAAGATAAGAACTGTGATTTTGGCTACACTAGTAGGAAATGTTATATAATTATTTACAACATATTGATTTTCCCAACTCCTTCTCCCACTAGAAATTTCCTATGTTTGCTGTGAACAGAAATGCCTATTCATAAATCAACTGAATTTTAAAATTTTATCAAAGTGAATGACCAAACAAAAATAGAATTTTCTTGTCACTCAGATCAAGCTGAGCCTCTAGATAAACAAGATGAAGGAAATGTCTGAAGTTGGATTACATTTTTATTGTATTAAGAATAAATAAGAAACTGAGTGTGGAGATGGGAAATAAACATAAACCTATTTGTATTAAGCAGGTAAAATTACGTTACAATTACTTTGGAATTAAATTATAAACACAGAGAGATCACTAAGAGTATCTAATAATGAAAGAAAAAGGAAGCAGTCTAGCTCAATTCACAATCAGAGATAAAGCTTTACATGAAACTGAGTAAAATCTTAGATGCAAGGGAGTTAGTTACATTCTGACCTTATTAGGATCTGGAAAAGTCAAGTGATCTGGAAGCCGGATTAGTCTCCTGTGGCAGAAATATTTTGAGGCTTGCCTAGACTTGCCTTTAGCTATTTTAAATAATGATGCCTCTATTGACAAAGAAATATTTTGATCAGCTAAACTACCATACTCAAATGTGTAGATTTATTTTTTTAAAGATTGATTTGATAGCCTGTACAACCTATATTTTTTTCTCAAAATAATATTTTAATTTTATTTTGAGAAATATCTTTTATTGAATTTAATCTGAGAAAACCCAACAAATGGCCTAACTTGACCAATCTAAAAAAAAATAATAATTCCTAGGGAGTTGCTTACATGAGAAAAAATAGTATGTGTTAAATTAACCTGAATCAAAACTTGTTTATTTGTTCAATTTCTTTTTCTGACTTATTTTTTGAGTGCTCACAATATGCCAGAAAATATGGCTAGGTACTGGGAATATAATGATGAGCAAGGGAGACCTGGACCCAACTCTCATAAATAATGCACTTAAATGATTAGACAATAAAATATGTAAAGGAATATAATATTTTAAGTTTCTAAGGAAAATTAGATTGCTTCTTGAAGCATTAGTAGTAAAATTATTTAGTCTGAGAAGTGAGACAAAACTTTCTTGAGAAAGTAATGATTGGGCTAGAAATGAACAAAACAGAAAATTTAATTATATTAAGGGAGCCAGGGCAAGCAAAGGGAGGAGCGTTTCAGATATTTCAATGTGGATTCTATTTGGAAAATGATGGCACATTCAAAAAATTTTAACCGAAAACAATTTAAGGCAAGAACGATATACAGAATTTTCAACAAGGTTAAAGAAATTAACAAGGCAATGATAAGGTCCATAAAAAGTAAAATCAGCCTGAAGCTCTTGCCATTTTTTTTGTCCTTACATGGCAGTGTGAATGTATCATCTCAAACTCAGTGACTCTGGAGCCAATGAGAAAAGCTGTAATTGATAGAACAAGGTCAGAAAAACTGTGGCAAGGTAGAGAAGAAGGGATGAAGCTCTCCTTACATACCTACACTATCCTCCTAATGAGTAGGGGTAGAGACAAAGAAAGGATTACTAGAACATCAGTCAAACAAAACAGCATGTACAAAAGGAGGTGATGATAAAAATAAAGAAAGAAAGAAATAAGTTTAGAAGGAGTAATATGATGTATATGGCTCAAATAAGAAATATATTTATATATTTACACCAGGTATTTTTATATTTGTGGAGTCAATATGGGTATTTAAGATGTTTAGAAAGAAACTTAGAGAAAAGGCTATGTGAAAATTTGAGGAAGCCAGAATTTGGGATTTAAAGATTTTATAATTTTTAAAAATTTTAATTGATCCTATTTAAAAAAAGTTATCCTGTTAAAGTTATTCATGATACTTTTAAAAGATGGTAAGGCAATCTTTATTCAGGGGGACAACTGAAATAGTTTTACAGAAACACTGCTGTAGAGTTTTGAAGTGGGAGAGAGATTAGGCTTAGCTTCTAATACACCAAAAAAAGTGGGACTTTCTATTTAACGAATAAGATAGGGATCAGCAGTTGGAAAATTATTAAAAGGAAACATCAATGCTGGGGATGGGGGGATTCTGGCTAACAATATTTTTACAGAAGACAGGCCAGGGTGATCAGACATTACCTAGGTGATGGTGAAGGATGAGAACTTTATCAGATATTGAGGGTGATCAGATATCGATAATGGAGAATACAGGCTAAACAAAATGAGCAGGATTTTTGGTAAAATCAGATGAAGCAGAGACAAACATGGAAGCTGAAAAGTCAGGGCCTAGCTGAGAAGGGAATTCAGAGGAATCTGAGCAGAGTATCTTTGTTAGTCCTAATCACTGGGTGTTTCTTATATATAGCAGTATAAGATTTAAAATATGTGATGGGCTGTGCTTGCTTCTGAGAGTGGTCAAGGAATAAAGTTGACTCAGAGACCTGTTATGCATGCATATCAAAGGAAGTAAGAGCAATCCAGGAAAAGCTTTAGCAATGGTAAAAAAAAAAAAAAAAGTAAATAAACCAAATCTTAGAGAATTATAGGAAATCATGAATAAGCTGAAAATATAGTAGAATCAGATTCCTACTAAGAGACCCTGGATGCCTTGATTTTGTCATCCGGAGAGACTAATTTATTCTCCATCAGAAGATTCACTGCACACAAGTATATCTCATGTCCATGCTTTATGACTAGTAGCAGTTTTATAGAGCTCAGTGTCCAAGAAAGCAGACTGGAAATAACAATGTCTGCAGGCACTGCACTGTCATATTGATGATATAAATGGCAAAAGCTTGTTCATAATTTATTATTTGCAGTTGCATCACTACCTTTCTCACTGACACTGAACAGAAAGAAAACAATGATGGATGAGCAAGAAAGAATATTGAAGGAGAAAGATAAAAGGTCACAGGTCAGTTCAGAAGTAACCATAAAGAGCTAGCAAAGATTTAAAATTTTTTTTAGCATAGTAAGAGATTATATTTATTATATGTAATTTCTCTTAAAATTGTGAATATATGTAATACATATAACTACATTTAGTGTATTCATATATGGACACATATATGAATATATTTTAATTTTTAATTTTGTAAAATATTTGTGACACATATTTGTGCCCATAAATAAAGTTTTATTATATTTCAGCTTTTTAAATAAGTGCACAGTATCTTGATACATTTTATGAAACTCTGGGTTCCCACAGAAAGTATTTTTATATTACAAGTAGAATAATAATATATTCATCCTCTGGTTTTAGTTAATAGTTACATCGAATTGAGATAAAAAATAATGACCCCTGGGTATAATGGAACAGAAAACATATATAAGAAATAAAACATATGTGTAAAATGTAGATTACAAAGTTATCTTTTACAGAAAAATTCAAGTACCATTTCTTTATAACTTTGATGGGCTACATACAGTGGCAAACAACAAATCCAACCCATAAAATATGATTGTTTCAAAAAGTCTGTTGGTTTAAAATTGTAAAAGAACATAGTATAAATTATAGAAAGAAAAATAGAGGGAGATGTGAAAAATTGCAAGTCTCATTCCTGGTTTGTTGTCCGAAATATTGGCGGCTTGTTTGTTACCTGCATAAAATTGCTTAAATTTAATATAACTTGGGTAAAACTTGTTCCAGGTAATAACAATCATATAATTCATGTTAGGCTTTTTCTTTTTAGTAAACAGCAGAGTTTAAATCTGCCTCTTTAAAAAAAAAAAAAAAAAAAAAAGAACCTGACCCAGGTAATCTGCATAGTTCAGGAGCCAGGCTAATGATATCCTCTTGATTAGATGATGTTAAAACTAAAGTATTATTGTGTTTGCAGAGAGACAAAGCAAGCTAGTTTCAAGGGTCCAACTGAAACTAGTCCAAATTTGTTTTTGTTGTTTGCTTGTTTGTTTGTGCATGGAAATCTATCTGGGAAGTTTGTCTGATGGCCTGATCCCATTAATTGCTGTTACTAGATTGAGGAATCAATCCATCTTCACTACCTCAAATGCTTTATTTGCTCTGCAGAACACTCTAAACATGAAGGAAGGGGTTATTGATGTTAGAATCCTTATAAAATACTGAGACTCTTGGCAACTGCAGAACATCTTCCTTCAGAAATTCTATTATGCTTCCTAATATTCCAGCTGTAATGTGGTGGAAATCATATACCCTGTAAACCCCAGTTAGCCAAGTGTCCTCTCAACTACTGCTAATGTAGGAGTCTTGCCAACATAATAATGAAGTCTCATGATGCTGCAGCACTGCTTGTCTTTATCTAGCAGCTCCAGGCCTGCAGAGAAATGGGCATTCTTGGGCTTAATTAGGGCAACATTTGGCAAGAAACACCTCAATATGTAGAAACCTCTTCTCCAGAAATGGGCAATCAAATCCTCGCTCTTTATACTTTCTGGAATAATCCATCAGAATAAAGTTCCAGTGAGGCTTCTTACCTTTTAAGCTTCCATTTTTTTATCTACAGTTTTCAAAGATCACCCTCATTTGAAGAGAAAACCAAATTTCTTGCATTTTAGAATTAAAAACATATTTGGGACTTTGGTGCGTAAGGAGTGATATTGCAAATAGGTTTAGCATAGAGTTGGCAAGAATTATAAGCCAACATGTAGTTATGGTTTGAGCCTGGCACTTCCTTCAGAGTTCCCTCTTTGTCTTTTATGTTTTATGAAAAAAAATAAAAATTAAAAGCCTAATACTTTTGTATTACTCAGGGTTCTCCAGATAAACAGAACTGATAGGATGTACATATATAGAAAGAGATATAAGGAAATTGGCTTATGCAATTATGGAAGATGGCAACTTCAAAATCTGCAGCATATGCTGACAAGCTTGAGACCCAGGGGAACTGATGGTACAGTTCACTTTGAAGACCAGCAGACTAAAATCCAGATTGCTAATAGTGCAGATGAAATCTGAAGGCAATCTCCTGGTGAATTCTCTCTTGCTCAGAGAAGTCAGGCTTTTTGTTCTATTCAGGCTCACCAACTTATGGAGAACAATTCATTTTTACCCAAAGTTTATTGATTTATATGTTAATATTACCTAAAAAACCCTCTAAGTTGACATATAAAATTACCTATCACAAATCCACTACTTGACAAAATAGCACTTATACACATCTCCTAAAATTATGCTTAGTCTTCAAATAAAGATAATAACAAGGTCATACTAATGTAATACAGTTCTCATGTGTATAACTGAAAATACTAACCCTTTCCCAGAAGAGAATGCAAAATTCTTGGCTGATGTATACTCTTCATGATATCTGGTAACTTAAATACTATGATGTAAAGTTAAAAATACTTAAATATTATGACATAAAATCAATGCATCTTATATATGATAAAGAAATAAGAAAGGAGAGGAATTAAAGATATGTAGATATTGATATAGGTAAAATCTCCACACACAAACATATTATAACAAAATAAATACAGTCTTTACTCGTGTAGTCACATGTTCATAGCTGGTATTTATAACTATCTTCTTTCACTAACCATTCTGTTCTTCAGAGAACACCTAAGCTGGTTGTGGTTCTTTACCTAATGAAGTGACCCAAACCTTCATTGCTGAAGAGTCTGAGCCATTAGTAGTCCTGCCTGAATTGGGTTATTATAATTTTTATTAATTTTAGTCACAGGGCCTGGTAATACTAAGACAGGACCTAAGAGTTCACCTGTACTCCAGATATAGACTTCCTTACCCTTATTGAAGAGCGAGTCTAATTTTTCTTATCAGTCAGAACCAATCATTCCAGCCAACATAGTAACTCCCTTCTTAATCTGTCGATTCAAAGGCATGAGGAGTTCAGACTGGCTGGGCAACAGTCTTAATGTCCAGTTCAATAAATCATTGACATGTTCAATAAATAATTGATCGAAGTATCCCTCCCTTTGGAACTAATACTTCTAGGTCAACAGAGCATTGGCTGTGCGAATAGAAAGCAAAAATTTTGATAGTGTGTCACTAGTGAGGGGTGCCACCCTCATTTCTACCCCTTCATTTCTGGAACTATTCTGGTAATGAGAAAAATAATATCGTATATTAGATGCTATTGAAAGCATGAATATCCTTCTGGGGGAACTTTGCCCCAACTTTGCAAGATGCTTTAACTTAGTCTTTGAAAGGTCATTCCACTATTCTACCAAGATAGCTCCTTCAGGATGGTGAGATATGTGGTAAATCTAATTAATTCCATGAGCATAAACTCATTGCCACACTTCTTTTGGTGTGAAGAGAGTTCCTTGATCAGAAGCAATATGGTGTGTAATACTATAATGGTAGTAGATAAGATATTCTATGTTCTCTATGATGTGGTAGTTTTGTCAGATGCACTGAATAAATAGGAGGCAATTCCTATCCAGATTAACTATTTCAATAAGAATAACTTGTAGACTTCAAATAGGCAAAAAATATAAAGACATTTGTTTCTCCTGTGAATGCTCACCAGAAGATGATCTCAGCAGGGAAGTATTTTAATAATCAAGTAGATAGAATGAACTGTTCTGTGTATACCAGTCAGATTCTTTCCACAGCCACCCTTGTCATCACCCAATGGACTCATGAACAAAGTCGCCATGGTAGAAAGGATAAATGTTATGTGTCAGCTCAGCAACATGGACTTCTATTCACCAAGGCCAACTTGGCTATGGCCTCTGCTGCATGCCCAATCTGTTAGAAGCAGAGACCAAAACTGAGCCTCCAAATAAGACCATTCTCCAGGGTGATCAGCCAACTACTTGTGACAGGTTGATTACTTTGGATTCCTGCATCATGGAAGAGGGAGACATATACCTCTTTCCCATATTCCCTTGTTACCAACTTTCCAATAATGTTCCTTTCAAGTCTCTCACCATCTAGCCAAACCATTGGAGAGAGCCCTTGATCAGTAATCACATGCCTATTTCTCCTTCCATGTAAAGTGAATAGTTAGGTGTACTGCTTGACATGCTGTCCACTGGAAGGATTTGCTTTTATCACTGTCCTTCAGGGATGTCCCAGCCATGGACTGAAGTGCTTCAGCTTTCCACTTTCAGATGTTGCCTGAATACTATGTAGAATTGTCTACCAACTAGGCCTAAGTTTTCTCTTCCTCTTTCAATTGATTGTGAGGAACTCCCCATGAGGCCATAGGTTCAGGCTAGGAGGAAGAAGATAGTGTGGAAACACTGGGGACCATGGGTATTTGGGCCAGTTCTGCATGTAATTTACTTATGCTTTCAGTGCCTGTTCAAGCCTGATATATATATATCGCTTTTATTGGATGATAAAATTTTGCTGTGCATGCCCAACTTTATGGCTTGGTGATTCAGATAACACGATGGACTGCACCACAATTACTTGGTGACCCATGGTTAAACTCTCAGTCTCTAATAAGGCCTAGTAGCAGACAAAAATTGTTTATCAAAAGGACAGTTATTATCCACAGATGATGGCCAGGCTTTGGTCCACATTCCTAAGTGCCTGCACTATGATTCACCTGTATGAGTCTGACAAAGACTCCAAGTAGCATCCCTATCTGCCAATGCCACTTTGAATACTACTGGATCTGCTGTTCATACAGCACAAGTGGTAGAGCAGCTTGCCCAGCAGTCTGGACCTATTTCAGAGCCTTCCCTTATTATGGGCTGCATATGAAATTAGCAACTTTTTGAGTAACTTGGTAAAATGGGCAGAAATAACACACCCAAATGAGAAATATGTTCCCTCCAAAATCTATAGAAATCCATTGGTATTGTGCCTCTTTTTCTGTAGGAGGGATCAGATGCAACAACTTATCCTTCACTTTAGAAGGGATATCTTAACATGTCCACATACAACTATATTCCTAAACATTTTAGTAAGGCTTATAATTTAGATTTATTTCTCATAAATAAATAAATAGAATATTTGCTACTTCTTGTTCCCTAGGCCCATCAGCATGGTGTCATCAGAGTAATGGACCAATATGATATCTTATAGAAGAAAAGGTGATCAAGATCCCCATGAACCAAATTATGATGTAGATCTGGAGAGCTGATATACATCTGAGGTAAGAAAATAAAGATATATTGATGGCCTTGCTAGCTGAATGTAAACTACTATCTTTCTTCATAAATCCACCTATCTTCTGCACAAGCCAAATTGGGGAGTGGAGTAAGGATATGGCAGGAATCACCACCTTTCTATCTTTCAAGTCCTTGATAGAGACACTAGTTTCTGTAATTCCTCCAAGAATTTGGTATTGCTTTTAATTTACTACTTTTCTGTTTTGAGACAGTTTTAGTGGCTTTTATTTGACCTTTCCCACCGTAATAATCCTCATTCCACATGTTAGGGAATCAGTATGAAGATTCTATCAGCTGCTGAGCACATCTATTTTAATTATGCATCCTAGAACTAGAGAACTAAACACAGGATAGATTCAGGGATCTACTGAACCCACTTTCAGATGAACCTGAACTAAAACTCCATTGATACCCTGACCTCCATAAGCTCCTACTCTGAGTGGTAGACCACAGTGATGTTTTGGTTTTTCTGGAATTAATGTCAGTATAGAACCAGTGTTCCGTAATCCCTGAATCCCATATTCCCTAATTTCTCTATCTTAGTTACAATTTTCTTATATTCTCTTAAAGAATCATATTCTTTTCCTTTAAAGAACCAACCATAATTTATTTGTGTAAGTATTTGATTTATTCTTGTAATTTTCTAGTGCAATAGCTCTACTAAAACAGAATTATTATTATTTTTTGCCCTTGTATGCCCAACTTGTATTCAGTAATCAGTATATGGTAGATACCTAGCCATTTCCAAATGAATGAAGGGTCAACTGAACCCTGGGTATGTACAATGTAAAGAGAATGCTGAGCAATATTATCTTTTAATGAGTGAACTGAGTAAGAGGTGTCCTGAATGAAGCAAAAGAAAATGCTGTTTTCCCCTATAGTTAAAAGCTTTTGTCTACAAATGTGTCATATTTAATGTATCCATATTTGCATGCTCATAGGTTCACTAAATTGCTCTTAATCAAGCACACACACATGTACATACAAACTATTGCATAATTACTAATAGTAATCTCAGATATTTAAGCTAAAATACAAATGTAGTATATAATTTACTTAGGCAAAAGATAAGAGGAGTACAGAAGAATATCCTAGCAATAGAATAGCATGTGTAATGCTACTACAGCTTTAGGGTACATTATTATAATTATATTAATATAATTGTATTGCTTCAAGTGCTATTTCTACCTCTATTACTACTAGCTGAAGGCTTACAATTTTTCTATCTCTAGCCTATATCTCAATCTTGAGCCAGAGATCAGCATTTCTAATTTCTTATTTAGTGAATATTTCCACATAGAGGAAACAGCTGAGGCAGGGACAGGAAAAACTTAGCTTTCCACAAGGAATTGTTACAGAAGCACGTGGGAGGTGATCTAGAGAATTCTATCGGTAATATATAGATGCCATTGTAGCTTTTTATTTGATATCAGCCTAGCCAGGTATACATCCAGGGAACTAAACATTAAGAGTGTCTCTAATTCAATGTGCCCCAAGTCTATACTTATTTGAGTCTGCTTTTATTACTGTCTAGTTGTGTGGGGTAATATACAGAGTATAGATGTTGGAATCAAAGTCCCTTGATAATATTAACCTTGGGTGAGTTATTTAACCTCTTTGAGTTACTTCTTTTCATGAAACAGGCATTTAAATATCTGTTTCAAGGTAATGCTTTAAAAAGCAAAGTAGGTAATTGATAATGCCACCTAGCACAACACATGGCACAAAGAAGGCACATAATAAGTGTTAATTACTTTATTTCCTTTTGACTGCTTGAATAAATTATACTAATCTTTCAAAGAAGAGCATATCTCATCTCTCTTTTTGCTTGCTTCAAATGTATTTTCCATAGTGCTTTATAAATATTTCTTTTAATATTGTCATTTTTACCTACTTTCTAGTGTGCCTCCCAAATATTCAGAAAGTTTCTCAAGTCTAGATATTGTATAAGGCACATCTTGTTACCTCAGTAACTAGTCCATTATTTGTTAAATGTTCATTTATTTGTTCATTATTTGTTAAACTGTACTAAACTACTTTCACTTACATCTTACATTTGACTAAAATCTAAGATTTCTGAGTCTCAGGTTAGAGATTTGTTTCATTTTAATTGTTTTCCCCTTTGTTCCATCAAGTATAAAGACATAATGGTGAAATGATACTCTTCCTCAACTGAACCCTCTTTAAGAAATGATTACTGTTCATATACATGATAAGTGAAAGATTGACGAAACTCATTAAACTTTACAAGATTTGTTCAGCCTTGCTGAAGGTGAAACTAATACTATGTATACTCCAGAACTTTTAGTCATCTGTCACAAGGCAGCAGTGCATCTGACTAAAAGCATGAATCAACAAGCATTCAAAATAAATTCTTTTTCAGAATGAAAAACTGCTCAACTTGTCTTTATGGAATTAACCTTTGTGGGTCCCAATTTAATAATAAAATAGGATGTTGTGGGTATATTCCTTTTCTAGCTCTATTAGATCATTTGTCATGACAACATGTTTCAGGAGAACTAAACTATTACATAATAATAATGATTATTAGAGAGGTAAAAGAGGCTATTTTCTACTTCCATACCTGAAAAGTTGGACATATGTGTAAATATTGAAATTATAAAAAATTAGCAGAAACATGTATTAGTATGGATATAAGTGTAAATGCATGTACATTTGTGCATATTTGTGTATAGGGGGTGTGTGAATGGGTTCAAGCATAATGTTATGTATGTATGATTTGATAAGACATTCAAATGCATATTTTATTTTCTAAATTAATCTATCTTTTCAAATTTTAGTTCTTTCTGTTTGTTTAAAGCCATATTTTATAGAACAAAATCATAGATTTTAATATTTATAGACAAATATTATTATTTAAGTACCAAAAATAATATTTTTAGAAGAATTTGAGAAGGAATCTGGTATAATTATTTGTATTTTTGAAAATTGTCATAAAATAAAAACTAATTTTTTTCTTATGTAGAGAAACTGTATAATGCTATCTTGAACCATCATTCTGTATACCCAAGTACCTCTTTTTGTATTAGGAGAACTGAGATTTTTTGTGTGTGATAATCCTTTTGCACATACTTTTAAGTATTTCTTTATTTTTTCATCACGTTGCCTTACTTTAAGATAATCTCTGTTAAATTATTTTCTAGAATTTCATATATGTTTTTTAATTGAACATATGGTCAGTTTTACATCTTTAAGTATTTAATTAAGGTCAGGAATTCAAAACATCTCATGATAAGAGTTTTAATATGTTTCTGGAGACTATTTCTCTATATAAGAAATCTATACATGTATTTATGCAATTAATTTTTATTGAATTTTTATTGAGTAACAGATATTGTTCTAAGTCTCGAAGACAATGTCATGAACGAAAATGCATTTGAATGCCCTTTGGGGGTGTTATAAATAAGAAATTCATATATTAATAAATATGTCACAAAATGTTTGTTAAATTGCAACTGTGATAGTTACTGTGAAGAGAGAGATGTGCTAAGAGAGCAGATAATGTGGTGTTTGACTGAGTAAAGGATGTCAACAAAGATTTCCCCAGGAAATACAGATTAAGCTGAAATTTACTAATGTATTAAATTTTGGGAAAAAATATATTAGATTTATCTCTGTTGGTTACATTGTTAGCTATTGTCTAGGCTAGAAAAAAAGAAAAAGATCTCTAAAGAGAAAATAACTCTTTTGGCAGGAGTGAGCATGAGCATAGTGCAGGGATGATAGAAGACCACTGCAATTAAAGGTGCAATGTGGTATAATGTAATGATGGAGAGGAAGATGGAGTGCTGGCCACAAGGGGCTATAGAACATTTCAAGAAACCTTGTCTTGAATCTAAGATAAAGCAGTCTTTGACCCTTTAAACTAGACTGGGGATAAAAGATATTTTCATTTCCCATAATAACTCTAGTTGCATGT
Source organism: Macroglossus sobrinus (assembly GCA_004027375.1). Lineage (NCBI taxonomy): Eukaryota > Metazoa > Chordata > Mammalia > Chiroptera > Pteropodidae > Macroglossus > Macroglossus sobrinus. The sequence continues at coordinate 66,611 of PVKZ01000962.1, forward strand.
AGAAATTAGAAAAATGCAAGGTTTTTCAGAATGCTAGGTAGTTAAGCAGGCATGAGTGAGAGGAGCAAAAGCCCAGCTCTGTAACCATGGAAACCTCCCCTGAAGACCTTCCTTGAGGACCTCCCAGAAACATCTCTCTTTTAAGGTTATAAATTACCCCAAATCCTAGAACACAAAGACCATAAAAGCTGCTGGCTAAACCAGCCACAAACTCATGCTCAGAAAGTATTATCCTAATCTGCCCACAATCTCAGCCTCATTAAACCACCAATTATAATACCATGACTATGCCTAGAAGTTTATGAATCTAATTATAATAGACTGAATTCTGGGTAAGCACATGCACAGTAGGCAGTGTTATATAGTAGCCAACTGTCAGTCAAGGCAACCTCACATATGGATCAGGTAGGACCTCCCATCATGGATTTTCCCCACTTCTACATTGTTCTCATAGTTCTCTTCCCTGAAAACCCATTCTTCCCTTGGGGCATACCCTGTCTTATCTTTCCACCTCCCAAATTTCATAGGACTACAATCTTTCTTAGCATGGCGCATCTCCTTCTAAAATATATTTTCAATAAATCCTACTTCTTAATCTTGCTGACCTGTGATACTTTGCTGCATCAGCGGGAAAGAGCAAAGGATCTTTCATGGCACCGAGGCGAAGTTGGATTTCACATCACCCCAGCGGTAACAGGAAGAAGAAACTGGAAGTTGAGGAGACTTACTAAAGATGTTTCAATGGAAAAATGGAATGATTAAAGGTATTGTTTAAGTTTATATCCATGTGTCCTTTTCTTTCATTTATCATTATCTTCTAAAATCAAATCTGTGAGGAATTTGGCTAATTAAAATTTAAAGCAAGGCAGGTATCAGTTAATTGAGTTTTTACTGTACTTCTACCATCAATTTTCAATGCTTTTAATGAAATAGAATATTCTCTCTAGAATTTAAATGTGTCTATTGTATTTTAAACTGTAATCATCTTCAATTTCTGTGATAAATTGCCATCTGTTAAGTTTCTGTAAATGTTAGTCTAAAAATAACCAATAATCTGAGTATCATTTGTTATTTTTTTCCAGTGGAGAAATTGTTAGCCTATTTTTTAATTATATTTTTATTTTTCAATTATAATTGGTATACAATATTAGTTTCAGGTGAACAACGTAGTGATTAAACATTTATATAATTTACAGAGTGCTCACACCAATAATTCTAGTACCCATCTGACACCATAAACAGTTATTAAAATATTGACTATATTTCTTATGCTATACCTTATGTCCTTATGTCTATTTTTTAACTACTAATTTATACTTCTTAATTCCCCTTTTTTAATAAAGAATGCGACTAAGGGAAAAAATAGAGAAGCTTTTCTTTCAGTAAATGGTAAGATACTAAGAGCGATTAGTGTTCAACACTCCTTAAAAAAATAAATACTTCTAAATTTTAATTATGATGATATTTTGAGTATTCTTTGATTTTCTACAAGACATACTTAGCAGTGGAGTATGAATTAAAATTGACATGATGAAATAAACATTCAAAGTTATTTTTATTTATCCACACAATTTAAAAATATCTGTATATAAAAGGCATATTAACTTTTTTTCCTTTGGTTAAAAGGGATAAAAATGAAATTAAATAGAAGGATAAATTGATTTTAGGCTTGAAGAGCTCAATTTTTTCACTAAAAATTTACAGCTAGAAGGTTTTTTTCTTTAAATTTTTTTAAAGACAATTGAAATAATACTATGTAAATAAGCTGAAGTCAGCATACAATAGTTCTACTTGAGAATTTGGGTCAAAGGTTGAATAGGGTTTGAATAGTAATTGTTAACAACACTACTGGGCCCCTCCCTGGAGGTGAAGAACTGATGTTCACATGTCCAGGAAGGTGAAAAAAGAGCACTATCCAGAGACAGAGAGATGAACTTCAGAGTAACTGAAAGTCACTTCCAATTCTGAAAATGACCCCAGATCTCATGAATGTCTTTTCCTGTTGTCAGACAGTGAATATCATTTATACTGCCTGAAAATGTCACCAAAAGACAGTTTGCTATTCATTATTAAGTCAATGTTTACATAATTACATTTTTTCTTTTTTTTCACCTTCTTTGTTCTGTAGTTTTACCATACTTTGATTACTATTCCCATTAGAAAAGTTTAGACTTTTACCCCTGCAAATTAGTGTGTTAAAACAAAATAAATTTTGTCACCAAAGGAATAAAGCAAATGTACAAAAATTTTTTTTCTGTGTTGTTTGAGGACGTTAGATTTTTCTTCTAATATTCTATCATGCATGCACATTTCATGCACAAGCAAAATTATTTCAGCACCTATGTTTTTAACCTCTACAACACACTGTGGGAAATACAAGCTCCTATTTTATGATACATTAAGTAATTTATTTCTATGCACATCTCCTCAATTGTTTTTATGCTTTTTGAATATGATTGGCATTTAAAATTTTTATTTTATCAGTAATTTCAGGACAATACCTCACCATAGTAGGCATCCATAAAAGTTTATTTATTGATATTTACTTACTTGACAGTCATTGTCTTAAGGCTAAAGGACATAAAGTTAAATAAGATCTGTCACTTGATCTCAAGAAATATCATTTTCTAAAAAATGTAAATCAATGATAAACACACAAGATTATATTTATGTGGCAGCTATTGGCATACCAGGCCAGAGAATCTTGAAGGGGATTCAGGGAATACAATCAATCATTAGGGAATAATAGGGAAGCCATCCAAAGAAAGGGTGACTGGGAAAATATATGTAATAAATTGATTCATTCTGCAATTGCTATTATACAAAGGGTAGGGTAGATATTGAAGCTAAAAATGTTTTAAACAAAAATGTAATTGTTAACTTTTATTCTTCAACTTGAGCATGCTGTGGTTCTCAGATGTGGTCAAACACCAGTCTAGATGTTGCTCTGTGGTATTTTTTTTTTTAATGTTATTAACATTCAAATTAGTATGTCACCCTCCAGGGCAATCTAGAATCTGGGGCTGCCTTGAATGGTGTAAAGGGGATCCTCGATTCTTCCCCTCCCATGTAGTAAAAAATTATCAAATCAGCAGATATTGGGGAAAAAAAGATTTATGAAAAGTATGTTTTAGGAAAGAAAATGGTTGGCCATAGCATCGTGGACAAAGCCTAGAGAACTTTCTGGCTGAAACTCAGGAAAAGCAAAGTACTTTTTCAAATGGAAAAGAGCCAAGTTAGAGGGAGCTACAGCAGCAGCAACAGAGGGAACATGGTGAAAGGTAGGATAAGATATATTCCCAGCAGGGATGAGCTTCACTAGTAATGTTGGAAGACCCTAGAATCCAGGAGCTGTATTTCATATTGTTCTTGATGGATGGTTACAAGGCATAGGGCTAGATAAGTGGTCAACAACCTTTTTGGCACCAGGGACCATTTCTCCTATGAGAATCTAATGCCTGATGATCTGAGGTGGAGCTGAGGCCCTGATGCTAGCACTGGGGAGCAGCTACAAATACAGATGAAACTTTGCTTACTCGCCTGCAGTGCTCACTTCCTGCTGTGTGGATGGAGTTGGGGGAGGGAGTGAGAGGAGATGGAGTGGGGCTTGGGAACCCCTGGCCTAGGGGACATAAAAAACAAAATGCCAACCACCTTCCATTTACCAATTCATGTGCCAGGGTTTAAAGTCATTTTACCAAAGGAGCACCTTTTAAAATTTTTTTACAAAAGGTGAAATTTATTTTATTTATTAATTCTTACAAAACTGGGGTGCCCTGGGCTAGATTATTGGCCTGTAAGCTTACTTTGATTGACATGTGACTGTCTTTAAGGGTAGTCCCTGGGTTGGGCTTTCATTATCAGTTGCTCATGTCTACCTATCAAATAGATCTTAAGTAAAGCAATTGCTCCCTCTATGTATATACTGTAAATGGGTGTCATTCAGTCAGTTATTAGTCTCCAGCCTGCAAGTCTGCACTGTAAGTTTTGGATGTGCCAACCTCAAAATCATGTAAACTGATTCTTTAAAATAAATATGTACCTATCTGTCTATCTATCTATCTATCTATCTATCTATCTATCTATCTATCTATCATCTATCTATCTATCATCTATCTATCTATCTATCTATCTATCATCTATCTATACACACATATACATGCATCTTGTTAGCTCTGTTTCTTTGTTAAACCCCAACTAACACAAAGATCATGAAGGGTCTCAATTGACACACACATGTTACAATAATTTGTCTAATTAGTGTACTCTTTTGCTCTCAAATATATTTTAGTTTGGTTGATAAGTTGTATGAATAAAAATGACATAAAAACATGTCAATGAGGTGAAATGTTTCAGACTATACACTGTTTGAAGTGGGAGGATGAGGATGGTGACAGTAAAGGAGATTAATAGAAAAAGTCACAGTTTTTATTTCTTAAGCCTTTGAGTGTATGCTTGTGTTTTCCATGAAAATAAACAATAGAAGAGCAAGAGAAAGATTAGGATTCAGTTTGGGACTTATTGATGTGAATGTGAAACTTCTAGCAGAGTTGTCCAGCTGATAATAGGTAAAAGGAGGGAATCAGATATAAGATAGATTTGGAGATCATTTACATATAATCAATAGTTAAATCTAATGGGATTAAGTGAGTCCATGCATGGAGAATTTATTGACTGAAGGGAATAAGGGTAAATGACAGTCTTATCGGAAACACCAACATTTAAATATAAATGGAGTCAGAGACATCTCGAAAAGGCTTGACAAGGTTTCAGAAAAACAGGAGAAAAATAATAAAAATTTTGTTCTTACAAATCTAGAAAGAAGAGCACGTCATCAACCAGGAAGACTTTGAAACTTTTAGTAATTTCAGTCAAGGAGTAGAAATAAAGTCATACTTGACTGTGTGGTCCCATGAGAGCAGGAATCATGTTTACAGGAGGGATGGGTGATATTACTTGAAGATCTAGGGTGATTAACTGTCCAGGTTTGCCTGTGACTGACAGATTCCCCAGGGAACAGGATTTTCAATGTTAAAATAAAAGTAGTTCCAGGCAAACAGTGATATTGGTCACTCTACCAAAGAAGTGTCTTTACATGATTGTGAAAGTGTGATGATGTGCTACTGAAAAGGTCACAAAGATGTAGTAATGGGTTAAGAATAGGAGCTTATGTGCTAATCGCCACGTCTCGCTTCTGGACACCTGCCTGCTTGAAAAGTTATTGTTTGACTATTACCCCTGGGAACCTAACAGTTACCCATGGGAACCTAACATTTTAATGATACGCTTTCTGCTTCTGTACCCCCACTTGCACAACCCACCTTTAGGTTGACAGGTAGTGAATAGAAGAAAAATAGACCTTTGTGTTCAGACAGAATGAAGAATGAGATTTTGGGCTTAAAACCCTTGTACCTTTATGTTTCAGGGTTGCTCCTTTGGAAGGACAGCCGCTGGCTGATAAACTGCCTCTAATATCAGAGCATAGAGGTTGAGTCTGGTTATTCTGGTCACAACAAAAGAAAATATTTTTGGAGGGGTAAGAGTAATCAGAAAAAAGCTGAAGTTGCCATTCTGCCTTTTCTTCCTGCATTATCCCTCATCTTTCAGGATATCCAAAGAGTGAACTTTTTCATTCACTCATTATGTTTATAAGACACACTTAAGGAGAGAAATCTTTTATTTAAGGCAAGAAATAGAAAGTATTAAAAAAAATGTTGATGCCATGTAATTTTTTGTTGCTTTTTTTTTTGTTTTCAATGACGCACTAGTGTTCCAGATGGCAGGGTGGAAGAGATTGGCAAGGAAGCCTATAATGAGAGATTAAATCAAAGAAGAAATACAGAACAACATAGGAGTGGAGTAAAAGCAGATGAAAATGTTAAATAGTTAGGTAGCCATGAGTGACGGGAGTAAAGGTCCAGTTCTATAACCACAGAAATGACAACACTGATGGCCCAACCCAAACGGCCACCTCTAGGACCTCCTAGAAAAAACTCATCTTTCAAATAACAATACTCCTACATTCTGAAGTATAAAGAAATAAATGAGCATAGCATAGCAACCAGTTTAGGTCAACCACAAACACTTGTTCAGTAACAAGTTCCCTGACCTTTGCATCTCAGCCTCATTATACCATAATTATTCCCAGAAGTTCATGAATCTAATGATAACAGACTGAATTCCATAAAGAAACATGTGCAGTTCACTATAGGTTATATAACAGCCAATTGTCAATCAAAATGACCTCACACTTCAATCAGCTAGCTCCACCCTTGTAACCTCTCATAAAGGCCCAGATATAAGACACACCTTCTCACCTCTACAAAGCTACAGCATTCTCTTGTGTAGCCTGTTTCTCTCTTAAAATGTACTTCAATAAACCTTACTTTTCCTAAACTTCACTGTTCTGTAATTCTTTACTGTATCATCAAAAAGGCCCACCAGGGCAATGACAGATTTAGATCACCCCTAATGGTAACAACAGAAGTGACTTGGATTTAGAGGACGATAGAAGATGATAGATCTGAGGAATATTATATTGTTTTCTGTAGTTAAACTATTTATTTTAATTCTCATATAATGGTAGTTATGTCAACCAAGAGAGAGGAACCAGTGTTGCTTAGTTTCAAACAGAGTTTGTTAAAAGATAGAATAACAAACATTACTCTCAAACAAACAAATAGAACAAACAAAATCAGGTAACTATTTTCTAACTTGGCAAATTTTGGCCTGGAATTTGGCCTCAGTACAATTCATCATCTGGTAAAATTTTATATCCACATCAGAATATTAAGATTTGTATACTCATTACTTAGAATTTTTCATATTATAACATAATGTATTTGGGGAAACATTATAAGAGAACATGGGGAAGTAAAGGAGACAAACTCTATCAATGATCTTACAGTCACACCACATAGAAATTGAAATGCCATTCTAGATAAAACTTAAATCTCATGAGTCACCATTATGACTCAGTCACCTTCTGTTCTACTTGTAGCTCCTTGTTCTCTCTACACTAAAGCTTCAATTTAATTATAGGTTCTGCTTGCTACCATCTCACCTTGTGTTCTTGTTCTACATCACACCATTCACTGTCTGCTGAGTTTCCCTGTACTTCTCACATTCAAACTTCCACCAAAGACATATATATCCAGAGTCAGGAGTTCCTCACATCAGAGGTGTTGAATCAAACCACTCCATAACTTCAAAAAAATCTAGATGCCCACTTTAGGTCCAAGAAGATACACCAAGTGAGACAGTAATAAGGTTTAAACTATGATGAAATATAATTCAAAAAGAGTTCAAAACTATCATTTAAAAAAAATAGAGTCTATTACATGAGTGTTTTAGGCATGACTCTTCTCTCAGGAGAAGGCTTCTATAGTGCATGCTCAGGTATATGCAGACTTCAGTAAAGAGACTGGGTATGAGAGCAGAGGATAGAGTTCATCTGAGATTTAAAACTCAGACAAATTTAGTCCAAATACAATGGATCTGGATTAATAAATTATTGAGTTACTTTGTTGTTTATAGTATCTTGAGTGATTTAGCCTTCATCTTTAATGTGTTGTATCTTTCAGGGCAACTGTATCAATCATTTAGGTACATATTTAATCTGTTTTAATCATGGTTCATAGATTTTACTTTTGCCTTACCTTAGACATCTACCTTTCATAAATAAGACATTATATCTCCTCCATGCTTTTTTTTTTTCATGTCACAGTTTTTCCTGGCATTTAGCCAAGAGAATCCAATTAAGAATTTTCTTTTTTACCTAAATGAGCTTAATGCCACAATTTCAACAATCTCTTCTTCCTTCATTTCGGTCTAATTTCTCACTCTTGTAAATTCGTAATCATATTCTCCTGGTAATAAAGATAGAAGAGTTGCATGCAAGATATAATTTTTATAGCAGAAGTATCACATAGAAACTTCTCTGCCATATTTTCTGTAATCTGCATAAACAAAGTAATTTGGACATCTTTTTAATCTCTATTAGAGTGATTAACTAGAACGATATATCATTTAAAGATAGAGACATAAAAAAGCAAATAATACATTTAATAGATTATTTTCTATTAATTTTATATGTGTATTGTTTGGCTTTACCTAGAGATTGGTGGCAATATTATTGCTTTCATTTGTAAGACATTTCTCTCTACTAACCCACAAATGTAGATGAATTTATGAGACTTAGTACCAAGGGAAACATGTTAAAATAGTTAAAATAATTAATCTCATTCAATTTTTTAGCAAATTTGATTAAAAAGCCAAAATTCTTTAAAATTGGTCATTAATAGATTGGAGAGGGATGCAATTGGCAAGATTGAAACTAAAATTTATTTTTAGATTAATTTTGTTGTCTTATTCCTCAATTGGTCAATACAATCTGCTTGGGGCAAACATGACAGAGAGTAAAAATAAAAATATCTGGGACTAGAATGCCTACATACATTCGGTTATCTGATCCTTACGTCGTTAATTAGGGTTCTCCAGAGAAAAAGAACCAATAAGTTATATAATGAGAAATTAGCTCATGCAATTATGAAAGCTGAGAAGTTTTATAATCTGCCATTTGCAAGCTGGAGACTCCGGAATCCAAAGTATAATTTTAGACCAAGTCTAAAGCAGGGGAGCTGATGGTGTAAATCCAAGTTCAAAGGCAGGAGAAAACCAGTCTCAGTTTAAGCAAAAAGGCAAAAAGAAAAAGGAACAAATTCTTCATTCTACTGCTCACACACACACTCACACACACACATACACACACACACAGTCCTTTAATATATTGTATTATGCCACCCACTTTAGTGAGGATAATCTACTTTACAAACTTCACTGATTCAAATGTTGATTTTATCCAGAAACACCTTCATAGATACATCCTAGAAATAATGTTTTATCAGCTATGAGGGCATCCTTGGCTCATTCAAGTTGATTCATACAATTAACCATACATTTACTTTTATTTTTGAGGAGACACAAGGCTAGAAAGGAAAAATGACATACAGAGGTAAATCCAATAGGAATGTTTTTAGCTGTTGGTAACAAAATACCATTTATACAAACTTAAACAAATAGATTTATTTTTTTACTCACATAACAAGAAATGTAGAGCAAGTCAGTTGTTGCATTGATTCCAGGGCTCTGAGTCATCAGAGCTTATGACTCATTGCTCTTGTCATACAACCACATCCAGCAGGTAGAAGAAATATAAAGGTAAGGTAGCACCTATATTAAGAATGTGAAGGTTTTCTAGGAACACAGAAGCAGACTTTTACTTATCATTTTTTTTTTTTTTGGCCAATAGTACAAAACAGCTAAACTGTAGTGATGGGAAACAAATTTGGGAACAGGTATTGGAGCAGCTAACCATCAATGGCTTCTGTAACTTAAGCATCTAACATTTTTTTCTGGAAGAATACAAAATAAAGCTCAATTGTTTTGTGCCTAAATGATGTAATGATTGTGATTGAACTGATTGATAGTACCACTAGATCAATGTTTTTTCTCTAAAAGTTAATGTTAAGAAATACTAACATAGGCAAAATATATATATTAAGAAATATATAAGAGATGAAGATTCAAAATTCATGTTTGATTTTCTTAAAGAAGTTCAATTAAAATGCACATTAAGTTGTTCCTTCCTTTAAGGAAACAAAACAACCTACTACATACTGTTTTGAGCACAATTAAAACAACAAATTCCTTGCACAGAATCCCAGTACATGGATATATGGCTTATCCTAATTTTCTGTTGGAGATAAACTTACATAAAGCTATAATTTCCTGTGAACGCTTATAAGCCTCAAGTGCAAGGTATCACAACCACTAGCATGGTCACATGACAGAAATAGTCCAGCTATAGCTTCAATTTATTAATCTCCACTGCTATAGAAATTCATATCATCTTAATACTCATGTATTGGCATTGGAATTTATATTTAAAAATTGAAAAAATAAAATACAAAGAAATTAATTAAACCAACCATGTCAGTGAAGCTAGAATTCTTATAGTAGTATAAACTAGGTAGATCTGATTCTAAAGATGATGGTGTCTTTACTCTATCTTCACTTAGAGGAACAGACATATGACGTTCAGAGACTATAACATATTTTATTATACCTTTATAATAAATCACACATTATGCTTTTGTTATTCAATCACATTTGTAACATTTGTGGATGGACCTCAAGATAATCATGTTAAGCGAAATAAGCCAGACAGAAAAAGTTGAAAACCATATTATATCATTTATATGTGGAATATAAACCTAAAAGCAACAAAAGAACAGGACAAACAAATAGACAAACTAAGATTCATGGACATGGACAATGGACTAGTGGTTACCAGAGAGTAGGGGGTGTGGGAGGAGAGGGAGGTAGGTGGGGTAAAAGGAGTCAAATATGTGGTGACAGAAAGAAATCTAACTATGGGAGAGGAACACATAATACAACATATGTGCCTTACTGTTAAAATGTACAGCTGAAACTTACTGGTATTTGTGAACCAATGCCACCAAAAACAAACAAACAAACAAACAGACAGACAGACAGACAGACAGACAAAACCATTTGGAATACATAGAGAAAAAGGTCTAAAAATACTGAATTAAAATTATTAATAATTTTTAAATAAAGAATACTATAAAATATCACATTGGTAAGTGAATTAATCAGTAATAAAAGACAGAACAAAATATTGAACTCTGTAATCAGAAATTCACAGTCCTCAAAAATTATTTTTCTTAGTCTCTTGATTCAGTACCATAGGTTCTTTTCAATCTAACCTCTGCCTGTTCCATTCACCATCTACTTCTTTTACTGAGAAAAATATGTATATCTTAATTTCTTAGCACACATTAAATATTGGTTTTTACATCCTTCATATTGTCCTACTGGTCCATTTCCCACTGTATAGTTACTATTCACTAATTTTGCTATTTCTTACACTTCTTTTCAATCTACTAGAACTTTCATTTGCTTGACTGATGCATAATATTTAGTAGTAGTTCTTAGATGTTAGGGTTTTGGGAACCTTCCTTCAATTTTAAGAAATACAAAGTGCTATGAATGTCTGCTATTCTACAATAAATAATTTCACCTAAAAATAAATGGCAGTCATAATTTGAAAGGAAGACTTTAACTTGTCATTTCATATCTCTTAGCTGATATACGGCATAATTAAGGGTTCCTAAGTGCAATTCTTCAAAGAAAAGCTGAAAACAGAGTATATATATTTGTCAGTGAGTAATACATAGTATATCCAGATCCCCTGTGGTTGAAAATTAGACTGTTCTTCTCCTCAAAAGTGCAATAAGCACTAGACAAGTCATTTGTTGCAACAAATGTGATCTCTCCATGATTCATTCCTTCAAGGAGGCTTGACCTGTCTGCTGTGAGACATTTTTTAAAAAGACTGATTAAAAACATCTAATTTTATCCATGTTATCTAAATTGCCTAATAAATTTGAGTAAAAAGTAAATAAATAAACAAAAAATCAAGGAATTTTTTAGTCAGATAAAAAAATCTCACTCGTGTGAAATATAAAACTGAAAACAATAAATGAGCAAGACAATAAGAGACTCATGGACAACCAGTTTAGTGGTTGCCAGAGGGAAAGGGAGGAGGGAAAGAAGTATATAAGTGTAAAGGGGTCAAATATATGATAACAAAGGGAAATTTAACTTTAGATGGTGAACACACAATGCAGTATACATATGCTGTATTATTGAATTCTACATTTGAAACCTATATAATTTTATTAACCAGTACTCAAACAAATGTATAAAATGAAAAAGAAAATATGCTACATATTGAAAATAAATAAATAAATAAATACATACATAAATAAATCTGAATGTGATACTGCCAAAAAAAAAGTGATATTAATTAAATCTAAGCCACATATATTACTTGCTCCAGGAGTCAATTATTTAATTATGATATACACTTGCAGATTTAATTTGGAGGAAAAAATTAATAAGCACTTTTCTTGTAACTTTTTTTTTTTTTTTTTTTTTTACCAGTTTAATCTTAGGTGTCTGTCTCAGATACATGCTCTTAGATATTGTTAGCTATCATCACCTCCACTCTTTGGGGCCTCTGGGAGAAGTGTTCTACAAAAGATAGTAAATAAGTAATAAAATAATTCAAAGTAGACTCAGTCCCATTCACATAATGTTATACCAGAGTATCCCTGAAAGCACCAGATCTAAGGCACATAGATTAACCCTTTATGTAAATGTCAAAGCCTCGCCTTCCAACCAAAGCTACATATATCAGAGCTACTTGCTTCAAGACTTTTTTTTACACTTTTCTATTTTCCATCCATTCCTTTTATTTTGTTTTATTTATTGTTTTCTTCCTAACTCTCTTAATACATCTTCTAGCTCTTTACAAGGAACCCATTAAAAGTTCAAAACCTATAACATATTCATTTGCCTTTAACAACACAGATCATATAAGATTAATGCTCAAATTAATATATACATATATATGTGTGTATTCTTATTGTGTTAATGTTGTTAAAAATAGTCATATGCTTGGATAATGATATTATTGTCTTATGAAGTACTTGAAAAAAATTTTTAAAAATTATTCTTATTAATATACAAATTATAATATAATTTTAATATAAATAAATGTATATTATACATATTCTAACAAATAGCAACTTTGTGAATACATACATATCATAACATTATTTACTTAGAGAAATTGTGATAATACATATAGTTAAGAATATTTTAAGGTTGGAATCATATCACTAAATGATATGTCACTTTTTATTAATTGGATAATATCTTTTAATGGGAAGCTAGAATTTAACATGCATTGTACTTCCTTCTATTTTGCCGTCATAATAGAAAAATAGCACTGGGCAAGTTAAACAATCAAGGAAGACTTTATTCAAGACTATTGCAATAAGGGTCAAGGCTATCATAATAGGGGATAGAAACTCAATTTTACTGAAACAAAAGCTAAAGAGATTTTTAAGAGCTAGGATGAGTCAGTAAAAAACTAGTAAAGGATAATAGTAGGCAGGTTAGTCAATGTGATTAGGCCTTTTGTATTTGTTAATTAGCACTTTTAGAAATTAGAAGAAACTGGGAGAGAGGAATCCTATCTTTCTTTTTCTAAAGGATGGCTCCTAGGTCACTGAAAAAGATGTTCGTGGGTTTAAAACTGTCAAGAAACTAAGAAAACATTTATATTTCAAAGGGGCAGAGAAAATATTCACAATTGTAAATTTTTGAAAGCAAATTCTTTATGAGAAGTGACATTAAAGACCTATAGTCAAGAATAAATCTGTCAAGATTTAGTCAAGTTGAGAGAAATTTAAGGCCAACCATCACTGTCAGGGTATATTTGTGTGGGAGGGAATACTACTATATTTTATAAATTTATCTTTCTCTAAAATTGGACAAAAATTCATATGTGGTGTTGTTACCAGAACAAAGACTCTGATGAAAGTCTAATTGAAGCTAAAGTCAGGTTAAACTCTTACACAATTTATATTCAGAAAACATTGTGTTTTCCCTTGCTCTTATCCTGTCCCTTTGAATTAGATAGTATGTGTGTACAGAACAGTCAGAGGCTCCTTTTGGCTCCAAAATACCACCTTAGAATCTACACTAAATTGAGAGAAGTGAAGGAGAAAATGATCCGACTTTCCATATAAAACACCTTCTATTAGGATAATGTTGTTTCCAAAGAAGTCAGTATCATTGACAGTTTTACTATTTGTGAAATGAGACCTTGAGGAATTTAGAGGGAAATTTTTGTCCTAATTATCTTTCTTTTAATTAGAGTGTTTAATGTTCACTTAGGGAAATTTACTGAAGTATCACAAGAGCAGCATAGAATTTCTCAATTTTATAACTGAAAAAGACCTTAGAGAGTATCATCTCCAACCAGCTCATTTTAAAGGTGAAGTAATTGAGATAAAACAACCTGCTCATTGGCTATATCCTTCACACCCCTTACACACACACACACACAAAGACACACACACACACACACACACACACACTAGCATTAAAAATAATAAATTATATTCTTTCTAAATTCCCATATTCCTAAATCTCATTTAATGTTATAGCTCATCAAGAATCACATATGATTCTTATGTTTTGTAATTACATATTACTTAGAACTGTATACTGTATTTTGCGTGGGGCAGAACTTAGTATAAACACAATAAAAAATGTTCTCTGCATTCTTTTAATTAAAAGTTAATTAAATTTAAAAATTAGTCCTCACTTAACACAACTATATATAAAGAATAGAATCTCTTGTTGATTTCATTATCATTCAGATAAAATAAGTTTTATGCCCTGGTCAATGAGCAACAGCATTCTCAAACTTTTCATGATCAAATAGCCTTATAATGAAGTCATCTATTTCTGAACTAATGCATTCTTTAATCAGTTCTAATTTAATTTTTAGAAAATAAAAAATTAATTATAAGTACTTTTTAAGAGAATCCATCTTTTTAAAAACCATTAGATATTTATTAAATCTTTTAGATTTATGCATATAATTGAGCCATAGTTTTATTATTAAAACAAATGTTATGCCTGAATGTTTGTGTATTCTCAAAATTCATATGTTGAGATCTTACCTTAAAATTTATAGTATTAAGATATGAAAACTTTTGGTCATGAGGGTGCAGCCCTCATAAATGGGATTAGTGTCCTTGTAAAAAGAGATACATTACTGTTCAAATTAGTTTTTTTAATTAATTAATTTTTTTTAGATGTTCTATCCTTTATTGAAAGTTGAGTATGGAACTCTCCTACTCTGTATAGATGTCAATTTTTTCCTTCAGATTTGTCAGTATTTGCTTGGATCTAATAGACATATATATACAGAACATTCCACCTAATAGGAGAATATGCACTTTTCTCAAGTACACATGGAACGTTCTCTAGGATAGAATTTAAGAAAATAGAAAAACTAAAATATCCTTTCTGATCACAATGGAAAACATTTGAAATAATTAACATTAAAAAATGAAACAGTGCACTAATATATGAAAATTAAGCAAGACATTCTTGAATAATCATTGGGCCAAAAAGAAAATCAAAAGAGAATTAAAAAAAAATATCTTGAGACAAGCAAAAACATAACATACCACAACTTACAGAATAGAAAAAAAGTAGTTCTAAAAAAAAAGTTTACAGTGATAAATACCTACATTAAAAAAGAGAAATCTTAAATAAGCAAGCAAATTTTATATATCAAAACATGAAAAAAAAACCTAGGCCAAAGTTCATAGGAGAGAAATGATAAAGATTACGATAAAAATAAGAGTACAGAAACATAAGAGAAAAAGTCAATAAAATTAAGTTTTTTTTGTTTTTTGCAAAAACAAAATCTATGAATGCTTAGCAAGATTAAGAAAAGAAAAAAAGACACAAATAAAATTTAAAAAAACAAAAGAGATGTCACAATGTATAAACAGAATCATGAGGCTATTATGAAAATTATATGCCAACAAATTAAATAACCTGAAACAAAAAAATTTCTAGAAACATACATACCAAGACTTAATCATGAAGAAATAGAAAGTCTGAACAGATCAACACAAATAAGATTAAATTGGGAAAAATAAACAAACAAACACAAAACCAAAACAAACGCTTTAACAAAAAAGAGCCCAGGACCAGATGGCTTCACAGGTAAGTTCTATCTTGTGGAAGGAACTTATATCAATATAATAAAGGTCATATAAGGAAATTTCACAGATAACATCACAATCAATGGGAAAAATTGAAAGTTTCTCTTTAAGGTTGAGTATAAGGTAAAGATGTCTACTTTTACCACTTCTATTTAAATAATACTGGAAATTCTAACTAGAGCAATTACAAATAAATAAATAAATAAATAAATAAATAAATAAATAAATAACATCCAAATCAGAAAATAAGTAAAACTACTTGTCAAATATAACATGATTATATCTGTAGAAAATTCTAAAGATGTAACAAAAAAATCTTTTTAGAACAAATAAACAAATTCAGTAAAGTTATAGGATATGAACCAACATACAAAATGTAGTCTTTTTCTACACATGAAAATAAACTACCTGAAAGGGAATATAAGAAAACAATTCCATTCACAATAGCAGGAAAAAAGAAAAAAAAAACATTTTAAAAACTCAGGAATAAATTTAACCAAGAAATGAAAGACTTGTACATTGAAAATTATAAAAAGCTAATGAAGAAAATTAAAGAAGGCACAGATAAATAAAAATGCCTTCTATGTTCATAGATTATAAGAATCACTATTTTTAAACCGTATATACCATCCAAAGTGATCTATAGATTCAGAGCAATCTAATCAAAATTTCAATGGCATTCTTAACAGATATATGAAATTCATATAGAACCACAAAAGACTGACTATCCAATGCAATCTTGAGCAAGAACAAAGCAAGAAGTTTCACATTTCCTGATTTCAAAATATATTACCAAGCTACATAACCAAAGAATATAGTATTGACATAAAAACAGACATAGAAACCAAGGTAACGCAAAAGAAAAATAAGAAAAAAATCAACACATCTATGCTCAACTGATCTTCAAAAAAAGTGCCAAGTATACACAATGAGGAGAAAGCCAGTCTCTTTGATAAACGGTTTTGGAAAAACTTTGTCCACATTCAGAAGAATAAAGTAAGATATTTATCTCACACCATTTACAAAAATAAACTTTCTAAAATAAATTAAAGACTTAAATAAGAACTACTGAAACTACTGAAAGCAAACAAAGGAGAAAATTTTATTGACATTGACATGGACAATGATTATTTTGGATTTGATCCCAAACAACAGGCAACAAAAATATTAGAGACAATAAGATTACATCAAACTAAAAAGCTTCGACATAACAACAGAATGAAAAGGTAACCTAAAGAATGAAAGAAAATATATGTAAACAATTTTTTCTGATTCAGTTAATATCTAAAGTATATAAGGAACTCATATAACTTAATAGCAAAGTAATATAATAATAATAACCCAATTTAAAAATGGGCAAAATCCTGAAAAGACATTCTCTAAATAGGACACACAAACGTTCAAAAGGCACATGAAAAGTGCTCATCATAACTAATCATCAGGGAAATGAAAATTAAAACTACAATGAGATGCAACCTTTCACATGTTAGAATGGCTGTTATCAAAAAGACAAAAGATACCAACAAGTGTTGGCAAGGATATGGAGAAAAGGAAACACTTATATACCGTTGGTGGGAATGTAAACTGCTATAGCCACTATGAAAAACAATATAGAAGTTCTTTCAAAAATTAAAAATAGAACTATCATATGATCTGGCAATATTACTTCTAAGTATATAACTGAAGGAAATTAAATCAGCAGTCCTACCTTTAATTCAGCATTATTCACAATAGACAATCATATGGAAGCTATCTAAGTGTGGATGACTAGATAAAGAAAATGTAAGATAGAGATAGAGATAGAAATAGAGATATAGGTATATAGGTATATAATACGAAGATATTGGTCAAGGATACGCAAGATGAATGTGTTGGAGTTCTAATGTATTGACATGTGACTAGAGTTAACATACCATTTAACAATACTGTACTGTATACTTAATATTTTGCTAAGAAAGTAAATTTTAAATGTTCTCACCACAAAAGAAGAAGGAAAATGGAAACTGTGAGATGATAGATATGTTAATTAACTTGATTGTGGCGATTTTTTCACAATGCAATGTATAAGTTTATCAAAACATCAGTTGTACAAACTTAAATGCATGCAAATTTTATTTGTCAATTAGACCTTAATAAATCTGGAAAAATAATTAATCTTACTGCTACTGTCAAAGAAGAAGGAGCAAACAGAAGTACAGAAAATCTTGCTTACTCTGCTCTCTGCAATATGAGAAGATGACTATTTGCAAACTAGGAAGTGAGTCCTCACTGGACGGTGGATCTATAGCATCTTGATCTCGAACTTACATAATTACTTAAGACATAATTGTTTAAGCTACCTAGTCTATGATAATTTGTTAGGACAGCTCAAATTAATTGACAATGGCTGAAACTCAGGTTATGAAATATTGTAATAAATTACGTTAAAAGTGTCTGATAATTTGCATGAGAGTAAAATAATGATTACCTTACATATTAGATTGTTTTTCCCATAATTAGATATTCGTTCAAAACAACTGTAACATGATATTATACATTTAAACATTATAATAATTAAGGGGCATGGAAAACATTCAACTTCCTTCTATACTATGCCAAAATGCACTTAACATAAGTCTCATTAATATTCCTTTCTACACAATTAAATTATTTTTACATTTCTTTTTTATTTAAGACTTTCATAGGTTAGTTTTTAAAACGCTCCTTTCCGAGCATTGTTCACAAATGTGAACAATCTACTTATCCTGAAACATTGCAAAAAAAAAAGTTTTAATTTTACTAGATACTAATTTTAGATTAGTCCTGCCGATTAAAAAATATAATAAACTATATGGTCACTATCTAGGCCTCTTTCATAATTTTTATTCATAGGATTGAGCTGCTTCCAAGTGTTAAAGAGAACTAAAAATTTCAATTTATGAAAAAAATAGTGGTCAGAATTTTATAATGACTGAAATAATTAATTTTTTAATGCACTATATGTCAATGAATTTTCTCAGAGGTGTTTACTTTTCTTAAATTATTTAATTACCAACATACATAAGTAAGGTCCAAAATACAATATGATCTTGTCATAACATGCTGGTTAAAATAGAAATTTTTACAACTGCAACTCTTTAGCAAAGCAATTTTGGAAAATATCAAGAGCTTTCCATTATTTGGAGAATATAAATACATTTTTAAGAGACATATACTAAAGAGAAAAACTGATAACATCTTTATGTGCAAAAAAGTTCTTTATATTATTTTCATTGTGATATTTATTAAAAAACAAATATGCAATGATAAGGGGTTGATAACATAGACTTCGTGAATGCAATAGTCTACTTTGCAAACACAAAATAAGTTTGTAAAGTTTTGTTATAATGTAGGGAATCCTTTATGCAAGAATTAAAAGAACAAATATATAATTTCACATACAAAAAAGTCTCAGTTACATAACAACTAGAATTAAAATTTTCAAAATAGTAACAAGAATTGCTTTTGAGAAGGGGGAGATTATGAATAAGTCTTTCCCTTTTTATTCTTTTCTGTATTGTCAATTCTATGCTGGTCATGCTATATTTTAAGAAGAATCTTAAAATATAATTGTTAAATAGTAGTTTTTAAAAATATTCTATTTCAAAAATGCAGCATAATCTGATACTTTGGAGTGATATCCTTGGCAGGAACTATTCTGTGAAGAGAAACAGAAGTCAGACCAATCAAAATTCATTTTGTCTTCAGGATTTATTAATTATGAGAACTTGGGCAATATATTGTTCATTTTCAAGCTTCCATTTACTTCCTCAAGAATTTAGATAAGTTCTACAAAACTAAACTTTAGAATTGAGGTAAGAAAAAAATAATTGGGGTCAAAAATGTTGAAGATATAGCATTGTAGATACTCGTTAAATTGAAGCTATTATTAACACTCCTAGATGAGAATTGAAAGTTAATTATTAATGTGTATAGAATATTTTTCGTGATTTGAAATACATTAATTGCTGTTATATTTGTTTTATACATTGTTCTATCAACTACTATTAAATTATTTTAACATACTTTGTGGTTTCAAGAAAATCCACTATATAAATTCACAAATAATTAAATATAACCTTACTTTGAACTGAGGGGTTCTGAGTAGGCTGGTCCAGAATGTGCCACTTTGGCATGTAGATTATTTTGAACTGAAAATAATCAGCATTCAGCAAACTCAGAAAGTGCTTTTTACCTCCTGCTAACTGCCTAAAAGAATTTAGATAGGGAGCCTCTAGCAGGAAGAAAGCTATTACTAGAGATAACTTTTCATATTAGAAAGATTTATCTGCATAGCGTGGACAACATTTGTTTATCATACATTTGCTCTTCTTTTTTTCCTGTTAATTGTCTTTCTCGCCTTTGAAGCCCCAGAACCCTATCCATATTCCTTTGCTGAGGACGATAATACCTGAATGCCTGGGAATTTCATATCCTTATGAGGCTGCTGTATGTATATAATAAATTTTTCCTCTGTTTTATGTTAATTTCATTATTAGGTTTTCCAAAGACCCTAGAAGGTAAAAAAAAGGAAAAAATTTTCCACCTCTACAGAGCATTTGTAACATGTATAGTTTCTTAATTATTGTGGTATGTGAACCTCTTAGGTATGTCATAGACTTGAATCTGGCTTTATCTAATCTGACAATCTCTACTTTTAAATATGAGGTTTAGTCTATTTTATTTCAATATATTTATTAATATTGTTCAGTTTAAATTTACCATCTTGGTATGTTTTTTTCTTCTATTTCTTTTTTGTTTCTACTGGGGTGTCACTGCTTCTAAGACTTTGTAGCACACATAAGTAAGAGTTATACACATGTATAGTAACTTACATATGCACACATCTATTCTAGCAATCATCTAGCTATCATCTATCATCTATCATCTATCTATCTGTAAATTAAACATGAGTCTATACTGATATCTCTAATTCTAATCCAACACAGCAGGTTTGATTCTAGCTACACTCTACCCTTCCCCCCACCCCATTTGCTTATTTATATCTTCTATTTATGATACTGAAAAACCTGGCTCTAAAATATGATATATTTACTTATATATTAAACCTTAGTATACCTGTGAAGTGGTTTCCATACTGAAAAAACTTATTACTGTTACAAACAAATTTACCAACATAAATACAGTATTAATAAATAGTTTCTTCTGTCTCAAATGTTACAGTATCAAGTCAAAGCACTATTTTCCAAAGTTACTTAGTCATCTAATTGTCATCTCCTTTGAGAAGGTTATATCATACATTCATAATACAATTAGGTTTATTTGTTACAGTCTGCATTCTATCCTGTTATCACCTGGTCTCTTAGTTTATTTTTATAAAAATGCGCAGGCAGTACAAGGTAACATTCACTTTTGTATAGTTCAACTTTATGGATGTTGACAAATGCATAAAATAAGGTATCCATCAACACAATACCATATGAAGCAGTTTCATAACCTTAAAAGTCCTTTTTGTGACTCCTCTGTAGTCAACAATTCCCATTTCTTCTACTCCCTGGCAACTGCTAATCTGTTTTTTTGGTCCCAATTATTTTGCTTTTTTCAGAATAAAAATGAATGACAGGTGGACTTTTGAGTCTGACTTTTTTCACTTAGCAAAATTCATTATAATCTAGTCTACATAGTTGAATCAATTGATACTTCAAGTTTTTGTTGTTATGGTAGTTTAAGATTTTTGTTAGATTTTAAAAAAATTTGCTAAGTATTCACTGTATGGTTGAGCTACAGTTTGTTTATTCATTCACTTGTTGAGAAACATCCTGGATATTTCCAGATTTAGGTGCCTATGAATAGAGCTGTCATATACATCATATAAAGATTTTTATGTAAACCTGAGTTTTCCATTCAGTTCACTAAATACCTAGGAGTGAAATTGCTATAATGTATGATAAATGTTTTTAAATTTATAAAAAAAACCTACCACACTGTTTTCGAACAGATTGTACTATTTGCCATTCCTGAGAGTATTTTTGCTCTTCATTTTTGCCAGAATTTGATATTCATTTTTTTTAAATTAGGCATTCTAATAGTTGTGTAGTGATTCAATTTCTACTTGTCTAAAGACTAATGATGGTGAACAACTTATGTATCATTTATATGTCTCCTTTGGTATAGTGTCTGTATAAATATTTTACCTATTTTGTTAGATTATTTGTTTTCTTGTAGCTGAATTGTATTTGGAAAATAATTTGTAGCCTATTGTTTTATTTAATTATCTTTTGCAGAGAAAAAGTGTTTAGTTCTGATAAGTAAAATTTATTAATGTTTTTCTTTATGAATTGTACTTTTGGTGTTTTATCTAAAAAAAAACTTTAGTTGAAGCTAATGTTATACAAATTTTCCATTGTATATTCCTAAAGATAATTTATAGTTTTGCCTTTTATACATAGGCTTATTGTTCATTTTATGCTACAATTTGTGTATGTGAAGCATTCATTAAAGTTCTTTTTTATATAGGGACATCCAATTGTTTCTGTACCATTTGTTGAAGACTATCTTTTCTCTAAAAAATTTTTTAAAAATGGTTCCTGTGTATCTTCATCACAAATCAATTTACATGTTTGCATGGATTTATTTCTGGGATTGCTATACTGTTCCATTGATCTATGTGGGCTGCTCCTACTTTGCATTTAGTGTGGTGCCTGGGTACACAAAAGGTTTTTTTCTGTGTTTCTACTTCACTCTTAGCTTTCAGGAGTCCCTGCAAGCCTATGCCAGTCACAGAAGGGTTTCCTCCTTGAGCTGTATCCTCCTGCATGGTCCTTGAACAGTAAATCAAGTGAGATCTTAGTTTTTCCAGTAGAGCCTCAGTCTTAGACAGACCTTGTGAGCTCAGACCTTGGGTTTGGGACATTGTTCAAATTCCTACCATTGTTTGTTAGCCAAACACTTCATCATATCTGTGGTGAATCTAAGGTGGCAAAGAGTTTCTTGTGCCTCCTCATATAGGTCTATTTTGTACTTTCTCAATAAGTCTAGTGTGTATTGGAACAAATTCTGAGCCTCCTTTTTAAAAGGCAGTTTTAACTCATCTTCCCATCATAGCATTAGGTAGTGGGGAGTGCAGGGGCAGGAGTAGGGCAGAAATCTGTGGGCTGGAAGCCTAGGAAAGCCTAGGATTTCCCCTGAGCTAGATGGGTTTTTCTATTCCCTTTTCTGAAGTAAGTTCCCAAAATTTTATTACTGGAGTACTTAGCAATTGTCACTATGAAATATGTAGAAATCTAGAATGTCAGGGTTTCTCATACCTTTCAAGTTCGAGTTTTATTTCCAAGAGAAAAGGATATTTTCTTTGTATAAAACTCCTCATCTCACTAAATAATTTAATATATGGCTAATCAGTTAAATAAAATTGTAGCATGTTATTTTAAACTGTGTCTTATTTGTACGACATTTTCTCTGATGTTTTTGATAACGATTTAGTGATAGATTAACTGATATCTTTATTTTCCCTGTCATTTAAATACTTGGTAGAAAGGATATATTAAAATCTTATTATGCAAAATAGGAGACAAGCTGAGCAGAAAATTGAATTATTTTTCAGATTATAAACTTTCAATTGATTAGCATAAATAAGTCTTTATTTTACTTTATATTTCTTATATGATCCTAATTGCAAATGAGGTCAGTGATGAGTTTTCTTAAAGATATAGTAAATTTTATTTTAATACTTAGTTTTAAAATCTTCAGTAATTCATAAAATTATTCACACCTAAATATAAAAATTAATTTTAAAAACAATATTTTTACTCTTTCTTTAAAATAAATTTCTTAATAATTTTCAGCCAGCACTGACAGTTTTAGAGTACTTACTATTTATTTCATTAGAGTGTTCTAAGCAGAAGGAAGAAGACAATAATTAATGCTAAAATATTAGCCTATTTGATTATTATATAAACTCTGAAAAATATGTAGATATAGATGTGATATAGAAATTGACTGTTTTCTGGATTCCAGGGTAGAAATTTAAGATTCAAATCTCCAGAATATCCTTATATTTCTCCTTCCATTTTTACACACTGTTTTGTTATTATCTTCTCTCCCATTTAAAATGACAATAGTCCAATCGACCAATCTCACCCCAAAAGTACACTCTTCCTCTGTCTAACATATATTTGCCATGTTCTAATACACACACTCATATGATTTCTATTTCTTATATTCTAGTGGAAGATACATATCAATAATTGCCAAATAAGCCTAAAACACATTGTCCTCAATCACTTCCTATAGACTATACAGAGAAGAAGAGATCTAAGTAAAAATATGTTAGAGACTCTTTTCCCAAAGTGGCATGAGAAAAGATCAAATACTTGAGCATGCAGTACCCTAGTATCTTAGATAATAAATCTATTTTATTATTTAAAGTACATTCTGTGAATTCTGCTTTTAAGATATAGATAGCTATAAGAAAATGTCACATGTATCCTACAAGTTAAACTCAAAACATTTCTAAAAATCATGAATTTTCTTGAATCCATTAGAAAGCCAAGGATTTAAGTTAATGAGGTTGACTGAATTCCAAAGTGTCAAGCTTCTTAAGAGAAACTGAGGCCAATTGTTTCACATTAGCCAGAGTATGTAAAAATATGATTGCCATATAAGCTGGTAAGAAAAATTCAACCAAAATGACAATAAATCATTAAAGGCTGAAATTGGACTATCATATCAGTTTAGAAAAAAAAATGTGAACCTCAGATACAAGGGAAGTTTAGTCATTTGCAAACTCTTTATCAAGCTCTTTCATTGAGTGCTCATAAGAGAGATTGGGGGCAGGGGGTGGGAAGGGGACTAGAGAGATTCCTTTATGGCACATTTATCTGGGAGGTTGATTATTCCTAGAGGCCAGAAAAAAAATTCTACCCACATGTATATAAAAGAAAGCCTTCAAATGTTGGAAAAGAACTGAAAACACTATGGTTCTCATGGTCCAAGAAAAGGGCCATTGCTTCTGGGGAGGAGGTAGAAGTGAATCCATCTGCCTCTAGGCAAGGCGTAGGAAACCTCTTAAACTTAGGAGGTCTGCTACTATTTAGGGAGAGGTGGAAAAACTCCCAGTCAGGAGCAATACAGAGAGAATGCAGAGTTTGGTTTCTAGGAGGATTGATGAAAAATGCTGAGAATAGATTATCTCAATGCCAAGACTCAGTACATAGCTTAACTTTTTTTTCTTTTTTTAAAAAAATCTTGCCTGAAGTTCTTTCCCTCCCTCTCTCTTTCTGTTTTTTTGAAACTCAAATTACACAAACGTCATACTATTTAATATTGTCTCATAGCTCTTGAATGTTCTCTTTTTTCTTTCTTTTTTTTCTACTTCATTTTTCTCTTTGTGT
The DNA here is from genome assembly GCA_004027375.1 of Macroglossus sobrinus. Taxonomy (NCBI): domain Eukaryota; kingdom Metazoa; phylum Chordata; class Mammalia; order Chiroptera; family Pteropodidae; genus Macroglossus; species Macroglossus sobrinus. The sequence goes on from PVKZ01000962.1 coordinate 91,668, forward strand.
TTTGGTTAGATCTTTCCTATTTACCTATTTCCTATTTTCAGGTTTACTTTTCCTTCCTGCTGCCGTGTATGATGATGATTTATTATCCATGTTTAATATTTTTTTCTAGAATTTTTATGTAATCTTAATAATTTCTCTCTGCTCAAATGCCTCATCCAATTCATCCACATTATACATTTTTTTCCTGTAAACCTTTTTACATATTAGTAATAAAATTTTGTTGTTTCTGTCTGCTAGCTCCAATATCTGTTATCTCTGAGTCTGATTCTGTTTTGTTTCATTCTTTATTTTTTGCTTTTTGAGTTTCTCTCCCTTTAAAAAAAAATTAAATGCCAGTTATTCTGTATAGAAGAAGAGTAGGAAATAAAGTAGATAGTTTACATCTACAAATGGACACACATCGTCTGCCAGGCCATTAACGTGGGTGAGTTGGTTTAGTCTAGTTGAGTTAGGTTTTGTTGTTTCTAGAGTCATTTGGAATGCATTAAATGCTTTATGTTCCTATATTGATATCACATGTTACCATATGAGACACAGGTTACTTAAAACTAGTCTGAGATGGAGATTCTTAAACAGATGATTTATCATAGGGTTCTCTGAAAAGAAGAAAGTGAGTAAAGCAGGTCAATGTTGGAGAAAATATAAATAACGTATAGTTGCAAGAAAAATTTAGCCTAAGCATGATTCTACAGGAGAGTCTGAAGTTGCAAAACAAATGTTTTCTTACCTAGAGATGAGGCTGCCAAGTGGTTATGACCCAACCTGATTAATGACTGGCTAAAGGTCACCCAGTGGGGAGAGAGCAAAGCTTCTCAGGCATCTTCCATTGGAATAGTTTCCACCTGCTATGCTCAAGTCTCTGGGGAAAATAGTTACAGCAGCTAGAGACTAGGTGTATCAACCAAATAATACGAATCTAAGCTGAACACCTAGAGCATTTGATACATTCTGAACCAAATTCTATATTCTGTCTTTTCAGTCAAATTACGAATGCCAGTTTATAACTAGGGCATTAATATGTTGGTTTAGGAACTAGAAATAAAAAGATAAGAGATATTTTCACTAAGTGCCATACAGAAGTATGCATTAAGTAGTAGCACTGCAATTCTAAGTAGTAATTTTTTTCTACACTTACTTGAGAACAGATGTTCAAAATTTACTGGTATTATTCTTGTCATAAGTTCCATGTGTATGCATGCCTACTATATGCTTACAGTTGGCAAAATAAAGTTATTTAGTCACATTAGGTAATTACAAGTACATTAGATAGTGAGTCAATATACCTGAGTTCTAATCTAGAAATGATTACTAAAAAACTGTGGCTTTAGAAAAGTCACTTCTTTCATCTTTAAAAGGCAAATAGGAAAGACAACACATAATTTTAAGATTCAATTTAACTCAAATAAATTTTACTCAAGTTCAGAATATATATAGTATGTATCTTTCCTTTATTGCTAATAGTAAAATGACATTCCAAAATGCAGATTATTCCCCATGCAAATTAACAATAATTTAAAATATCATAATGAGAAATTCCAAAATGTGCTTAAGTAGTGCATTAATTTACACCTGAATTTAAAAAACCTTAACTGCAGAGGAGGAGAAAAGTGTGTGTATATACATATGACCCTAAGAAAAAGAAAGAAAGCTAAAATTGCAAGTCAGTAGATATTTGGGTGAGGGAAAGGGGTGACTAAGATCAGGTTAGGTCTAAGTGTGATTATTTTTAAATGTCTTTGTTTTTTTTTTTTGAGTATAATAATGTTTCATTTTTAACTAATAAGAGAATCACAAATTTAAAAATTGATAAAAATCTTATATACATTTCAGAAAAGATACATAGTTTCTCATTTAATTCTTTAATATTTCAAAGAAGATGAAAAGTGTTTGGGATGGAATGGGTAGGGACTTTGATCAGAACTGGAAGTGCTCTTCAGGACTCTGCTAAAATTAAAGATGCCTATTACCTATTTTTCTAGAAAATTGGCATAATTGTACTGTTAATCACCTTGGATTTCCTTAGCAAGAAAGATGTTCACTCTGAATAACCAGCACTATCATTCTGCTTAATTTAAATTTTTACATTTTTCCCAAATTCATAACTAAGATCTATACAAATATTTTATTCCATTTATCTATTGCTGCTGTACAAGGAGAAGACCCATATAAAATCTGTGTGAATATTAAAAAGAAAGCACCTTAAGTCAACGATAAATCTTATTTGGTCAGAGGCAAATGCTGTAGGTTTTAAAAAAGTCACAAAAGCCCAAAAAGATAATATTATCTATAGGACAGTGTTCACATTGGCAGACCTACCCTTTCCAACTGTTCTTAAAAAGGCCTTGTGATATGATATGGGATGTAAATTGTATGGTTATAAAACCAAAGAGACTATGGAGAGAATATAACGAAATAGTACAATGAATGAATGGTTTCTGACCCATAATTTTTCTTTTATATCAAATCATTCATGAGGTCATGCAAGTTATCATTCAAATGTCCAAAGATACTCCAAGTTAGACAGATGCATTCTTCTGTTTTATGTTATTCCAGGACTCGAAAAGCTCACAGTGTTAGAGGAGGAATATATCGGTAACAAGGAGATTATAGATTTATCCAAGAAAAAGATCTATATAGAATAATATAATAAATGCACATTGTGATTATTTTCTAGAGTAATAATAGATAATATTCCTAAGAAGATATTAAATAAATCACAAATAGATTTGGGTTGAATCTGTGGATGATATCAAGTGATATAATACTCAATTTTTAAAGTGCTTACTTTTAAGTCTTTTGTTTTGGTTTTTGCTTTTTTATTTCTACTATAGTCAGCAATCTAATATAGTATTAAGAGTAACTATGGAAATTGCACCTAAGCATCAATTTCTATTAGAGAAATACACATTTTTTTTAATTTGTAAAAATTTTTATCATGGACCAAATGGTTTAACTTTGTATTTAATGAAATAAATAATATCTGAATCTTCTTAAATTAATGACAATACAAAGATTTCATTTTCAAATTACAAGTATGATAAGAGGTGTGAATTAGTTTATGAAGAGTTAGAATCTTGAAAACAAGTGAGAGATCATTAGAGCTTTAACCATAACCACAATTATCATCATGTTGAAATTTCTATGTCAGTTATTCTTTAGACAAACAGTATTTGTTCTAGCTATAAACTGAACTGAGTCCTGAATTCTTTTAGTCTCCTCAAATATTTGACTGCACTTTCCAAAATAATGTTATCAATTTTCTCCCATCTTTTGACTTGGAATCATTGAGAACTGATATTGCCCTTTTTCCTGAAGCCCTGTAAACTGCAGCCAGAATGACTTAATATAAATTTCAGAGAAATTGCCACAATAGCTTATGCTTAGACAATTTCCATGTCTGATGCTGTGTAATACACTAAAAAGTTTGCCTGAACACCCAATGACATCATTAGAGTGTTTTTATTATGTATATACTGCATTAATAACTTAATAATTCTAAATTATACATCAATATACAAAAGAGTAATGGAATTATTTATTACATACAATCTTAACATGGCAAATATATGACAAGAAAATAGCATTCCTTTTCCATCCTTCATATTGAATTTATTCTCAGTTACGAAGTTCATCTTTCTAATTCTTTCACTAAAATTATCTTATTCTTGTTGACTTGTGCCTTGAATTATTTTAAAAGAATGTGCAATCTTGGAATATCACTAATAATTTGTGATTTTTATCATGAAGTATAAAAATACTTGTATATTTCACAGAATCACACATTTTATTCTTAGAGACTATTAGAAATTCTATTGTTAAAATTTTTATTTCACAGGGAAAGCTGCAGACTTGCCAAGCTTGCTTTTCACCCAGGGCTTAAAATTTTTTTTAAATAAGGCAGGTTATTGATAGCCTGTACTCCTAGTCCTACTGCAAGTTATTCAAAGTGTAGTTCTATGACCAAAAGCATTGGCATCACCTGGAAGCTGGTTAGAGATGCAGAATCTCAGTCACAACTTCATATTTATTGAATCAGAATGTATAATTTAGTAAAACCTCTAGTGATTCATTAAATTTAATCTCTAATGGTTTATATTAGTGTAACAAGTACATCTCATTAAGAAAGTTTGGAGTGGATAAAGATTTTCTACAATAACCTTGGCTCACTTTTATATTCAACTTTGCTCCTTGGGTTCTAAAATAAAGTTTAATGTAAAATGTTTAGAGCAATCATTTTCCTTGGTGTGAAAATAAAATACTGGAACACCTATTTATATATTATTTTTAGAATCCCACTAAACTGGTCATTTTCTCTTTGATCCCTAAGATTCATAATCCACCTGTTTATGACTTGCTCTGTACCATAGTTAAGCTGTCCTCTAAGGGCACAATCATTGCCCTTTGGATTCTGTTTGGGTTTAACCAAGGGCTGGGACCAGATGGAGATCAGAAGATGAGGGTGAGGTTAAGGTATTTCCCTCATTCCTTTCATTTCCTCTCTGGTTGGGCACCAGAATCATAAATGTGACTGCTTTTCTTTACAGTCACAGAAGCTATTGGGCAGCTACACTTCCAAGGTTCCCACTTCCCTTTGGCTCTAGTGGCACTAGTTCATTTCATGAGCCCTTTAAGACTAGGAGTTGTACTATTTCCTGTACAATAATTTTTTATGATTTCTTTAAATTTATAGACAACTCTCTAAACAATATTCATTGTTTTCAAAGTTACAAAATTATCTCTTTCCTGCAAGGACCTTGGTTACTGCATACGTCTTTTCTTGTTTATTTATGTTTTGTAATTAACACATCGAATTATATATATATCAGACATACACATACTGATAGAGGAGGAAACATGGTCAAAAACAGTTGGATATCATTGCTAATATCATCCAAATTCTGTAGTTAATATACTAAAAATGTTGCTCTTGTAGAGAAGCTATTGTTCTGGAAGGGTTACAGAGGTCATATGCAGATAGGTCTAGTCAGTTCAAACCCAACTTTGTACTTCTCTAGGACAGCCATCCTGGCTTTTGTTTGTGTAATCATATTCTACTTTCAGGTCTACCTGTATAGTCCTTATTTAAAATTTCATTATATTTTCAATGTAAAATTCTATAAATATTATCAATGATAAATAAACCCTTGCATATGGTATACATACAAATGTACATAATAAATTCTACAAGAAATATAACTATAGGAGTTGAACAGTGTAAATATATATGCCTTATTGTTAAAGTGTACAGCTGAAACATTGAATTTTGTTAACCAATGCCACCATAATATATATATATATATATATATATATATATATATGTAAATTAATTATAAATAAATAAGTAAATAAATAAAATTCTACAAAATTCTTTTATCCTTGTGATTGGCACCATCAATTAACTGGTTATTTTAAAAAAAAATTCTAAGGCGAAAAAATCATAAAAACATACATAAGTAACAAAAAAGATTTATTTTAAGGTGCTTAATTTGTTAATTAAAAAAAATATATATATATGAACTAACTGGCAAAAATTTAGCTTTTTTTTTCTATTTGGTGTTAGGCAAGTTAGCAGGTAGATTGATTTACTTTTCCTCTCTCTGCCAGGTGAGAGATTGCTGTATCCTCCCTGAAGAAACTGAGTAGTCAAAGAAAAAGACCTTTTAAAACTTTCAACTGCCAAGGCACTTCTACTCTTTACTGAAGTACAGGAATCCATGAAAACAGTAGATATGTCCAGTCAATTTTTAAGCGTCTCATTTAAAAAAAATAACGACAGCAAGTCATGTGAAAGAGGACAACAAACTAGTTGTGAAAGTGACCTAAAGGATTTAAAATAATGGCAATGCTGGAAATGAAAGAAGCTTTAAAACCAAAATCAATGTTATTAAATAGCTTAGGTAAAATACTACAACCATGAAATACAATTAAGTCACTAAAAATCTCATTAGAGAATAAATTTATTTCTTTAAAATTAAAATGCAATTGAAGGAATAAAAACCCTGATAAAATGGAGAAAATCATCAGAAAGAAAACATAAAGACAAAAATCTAGAATGGGAAAGAACAGAAGAAAATTAAAACACTAATAAACCCAATAACCAAATAACGAAATTACCAGCAATAGAAAACAGAGAAAATGAAGGCAAAGGATTTTTAAACAATTAAGATATATGATATAAAAATAAACTATGTTGAGTTTACATACTAAAAGGGTTCACATATTGTCCAGTAAAATGGATGGAAAAGAAATATACCAAGGCTCATAATTGTGAAATTTCAGAACTCATGCTTAACGGGGGATCCAAACTACTTCCAAAAATGAGAGATAAAAATAACATAATGAGAAGCTTGGACTTTAAAATATCATCAATTTTTTCCCAACAGACAAGATGAAAGCTTGAGGATGATGAAGCAATGCCTGAAAATTTAATAGAAATAACTTCTTTTGCAGAATTCCATTCCCGGCCAAACAATCAAAACATTCTCATACATTCAAGCTCTCAGAAATTTACCAAACACACACTAAGTCCTCAGGAACTACTGAAAGGATGTGCTCTACCAAAACAAAAGAAGTTACCCACAAAAGAGTCAAGGGAATCATGAAATGGGATCCAATAGAGAAAAAAAAGCTTAATGAATTTTATAAAATAATGAAGACAGATTATAGAACAGCAATTGTGTAGCAGGACTAGAAAAAAATCATTTAAGGAAGAAGTTCCAGGAGAGATATTGCCAAGTAAAAAAGGAAATATAGGTCTTCTCATGCATTTAAAAGTATCGAGAGGAAATTTATATTTTTAGAAGATAAAATTATCAAAACAAAAGATGAGCCTTATTAGCTATAAGAAGTAGTATACATATAGTACTATAGAACTAGTCCATACTATTTCAATAAAATGTAATAATTGAAAATAGATCTAAAACATAAAATAATAATTATTAAAAAGCACAATATTAATCTTTCATGATAAAAATTGTCATTATTTAGTAATTACTACTAATAAATAAAACTATATATATATAAAAGCAAGTTATTGAGAAATCCATTGATGAGTACCATAAATTAAAACAATTAAAAGCATTTAAAGTGGTTGATTCTGGGGGCTGGTCATAGTGAATATCTCACAAATTTTTCTTCTACTCTCACCCAAATAAATTTAGTTTACTGTAACCAATACTGACTGCAAAACAAAAAATGCAAACCTACTTTTACAATCCCACTTTCCAAGAGTCCTATGCAATTAGAATCCTTGCAGTATTGGGGTGATTTTATCATTATAGTACCCTGGAGCAACAATTTTTACTATATTCAATAGTGAGTAGGCATTTTGCTAGGCACTGGCCTTAAATCTTTCCTTAAGGAAGCTTGAATATAAACACAAGAACAGACTCTCTTCACCTTCTCTGGATCTCACATCAGTTATTACTCTTACGCTGCCTCTGCCATGATTCAGACCTCTTTCCAGAAAGACTTTAAGTTCCTTAATAATTATACTAAGTTTTAAGAATGTGAGTTTTAAAAGAGAAATTATTAAAATACTTTATGAAAGAATATCATAATCATGAAATCTCTATATTTCATTCATTTCAGTAGGTCAAGTCATTGTATAAATTTTTGTTCTTTATTGGGCACTCCATAGTCTGCTTTGAACATTATTATACTCTCTAAAGTTAAAAATTTCTTATATATAATTTCTGCCACAAATGTATACTAAAGTTATCTAGAAAGACTTGATATGTTCTCCTAGTTGGATTTGAGGATATCTTGGCTATTTTCCCTGTTCCTGCCTCAGACATATTTTTCCTCATTCCTGATAGATGCAACATAAATATTATATAAATGATATATATGAATATGTGTCAGTTAAATGTTTCCTTATATATTTCTTTTATTTTCCTATTCCTCTATCTATTTACTTTCATCTTGGACTATAATTTCTTGGAGTAGGAAACAGGTTGAGAAAGGATAACTGATTTTCTAGAAGTTGTACAATAAATTAGTAAGAAAGACAAAACTGATCTAGGTTTTCTGTTTTTCAACTCAGGCTCATTTGTTCTAACATTTATATTCAGAGCTTGGTCATGTCACCTACAGAAGAAAACTTAATAAATGTCTATTCTTGATAGCTAAACCTCCTGTCTCATTTATTTTTTCCTAGAAATTAGTCTTTTGTGTCAGTACTACCCTATATTGTTTGCTGTTTTAAATTGAGATATTTACTTTAATTATTCCTCAAAGTAGGCAAAATAGCAGTGTTTGTTGACAGAGAGCAAAGTAAGGTAAAAGACATGTCTAAGGAATATGGTTTTAAGTATTTGAGGCAAAATATATTTAAATGCTTTCATTAGGTGTTACAGCTTTTTAAGAAATGCCACGGTCCAGCCGCGACAGGATCCAGGGAGCCCCGAAGGTGTGCAAGGCGTCGGCGCAGGATACAGTCGACTACACAGCTCAGAGGCGGTGTGACTTTGTTCCGTTTTATTGTGATTTGAGTACAACTTTTATACTTTCTATTTTGGCATTTGATTGTACTTTGTTGTTAAGGTAACAGAGAGTTAAATTTCCGTGGTTAAGCAAAACAGAAAATCTTACAGAGTATATTATTATTTATGATTAATTAGTACATTCTTTTTTCTCAGTCATTGGAACAGAACTACCTGATATGGAACAATCTAAACTTTTAATGCTTATATTTATTACGTAAGATAAAATTTGACTTAAGTAAAGGTGATAGATAGAGGTATTCATAACTGCACATATTGGCTCGTAGGCAGACATTGTTCTTTTTTTGCCTGAATAAATCTTTCAGTTGCTACTTTATTTATGCTGTTATCTAAAGTTTAAGCTGAAACTTTTTTCATAGCCGTTTGACAGTTTCCTTGGTGCAGTATCGAGGAAAACATTTTAAAAATCAGTTTTACAAAGCTGCTTTTGTAAGCTAAGTTTTCGTTCCTTTGTTTTTAAGCACCAAGGAGATCCTGACCCAACCAGCCTTTTCATCAAACTTAAGCTACTAGTTTTTTATATATCCAGTAGGCCTCAAAAGGAGGATCTTCCATAGTAGGCACAGGATTATGAGTAAATTTCTTATCTTTTACTAATTTTTCTACTAACTGCGTGGGAATAGGAGTATAAGCTGGTTCTAATAATTCAGCTTGTTATAATTTATTCATAACATCTTTAAGAGGCACGTCAAAAGGAATTTCCCTTAATAATTGTTCAAATAAAGGGTTTATGCATTCTGGATAGTCAGAGTGACTGGAGCTGATCCTATATGTGGGGAATTTACCATGTTTTCCTCAGAGCCAATTTTGAAATTCACTTGTACAGCGTCTACACTTACTAGAATTTGTGCTACCCAAATTCTCCCTATTAATAGGATCATTCTTAAGAAACCAATTATCCCTAAACACATGCCATGTCCTTGTTCTTGACGATGCATTCTTTGAAGCATCTGTCCCCATCTCCGGACCTTGTCACGCAGTAGGGTAGAAAGAGGATGCAGCAAAAAAATACTGCACATTTCTATCTATATTAAATTGAGTATATATACATATATAAGACAAGATGTATTCCAGTGACTACTAAAAAAATAACAAAAATACGAATGACAAAATAATTATTACCTTAATCCAAAACACTTAGTTCATATGCCTTTTGTTATTCTGTGATCTTTTTTATCCTGCCATTAGAGTCACATTTGTTGAAATGTGAGGAACACATCAAATACAAAAAGGCAATCAAATAGAATCTAGATGTTTAATAAAATATGAGTCTTTTTATCAGACCAACTTGAATAGATTATATATAACTTCATGGGTATACAATTGCATAATATGAGAAAAGATGATATCAGTTTAGAAAAATATTAAAGATAATTCTGAACATTTTGACATTTGCACAGCCATAGAAAATAAAGTCATTCCTGAATTTTTTTTTGTACTAAAATGGAATATACATCATTCAAAGAGTCTATCATTTCATGCCTTCATATTTCTATAAGAAATTGTTATGGATAGAATCAGATGTACAACAAAATAGAGGTCATTCTTTTTTATTAAAAAAATTCATAATTCTCACAGAATGAAAAATATTATTAGAAAATACAAAATTGAGACCTATTGAGAATACATGTTAATATGCTTTATAAATTAATATTTTTGTTTAAAGATAATAATCATGTACAAATATGCTTTTATTTTAAATAAAAATACAAAAAATAAATTATTTTGATGAAAAGACTATTAATACCAAAGAGTAGGGAGTAGGGGAGGAGAGGGAGGTATATGCAGTTAAGGGGTCAAATATATGGTAGCTGAAGAAAATAGGACTTTGGGTGGTATACACACAATAGAATAAATAGATTATAATGTACACCTGAAAATTATATAATTGTATTAACCAATGTTATCTCAATAAACTTAATTTTTAAAAAGTTAAAAAAAAAGAACTAGGCCACATGACACCAAGTTACTGGCCCTTCTGAATTAAAGAGAAAAAAAAAGGCTATTAAAAAGTTTCAAACAAAATATAGTTGAACGTCTAAACTGCCACAGTAGATACTAGAGAGTACTTGACAGATTGAACAGATATTAAATATTTTGATTATATATTATAAGGTAAGTAAATAAAATTTATCAAATCAATTAATGTTTGCAAATGAGATGTAATTTATTTGCCTAATATAGAATTTAGTTGTTCCTTGTACATTGGTTAATTTCCTACAATAAAACAGAGATAAGAATTTAAAAGATAGAACCATTCAGCATATTAACTCTAATGTGATGTACAGCAAAAGAAGAATTCTTAGAGCAGAATGGAAGGAGGTGGCCAGAGATGTATAAATTACATGGAAAACAGAAATTATCCCAAGAACCAAGAAAGAAAAAAGATGTTTAAAGTAGGAGAAACTAGTTAGCAGCAACAAATTTTTTCATGGAATCAAGAAGACAGAAGTCTGAAAAATGCTCATTGGATATCTATAGTAGAAATTTAGTAAGAATATTTTCAGTTAGTTAATTAGGTGAGAATTCAAATTAAAGCAAATCACTAAGTGAATAGGAGGTACTGGTTTGGGAACTTATAGTGTAGGCTTTTCATTTACAAATTGTTTTGAGAAATATGTGCTGGCATTAGAAAGAATTTAAGGTAAAAAATGGTATATTTTATGTATAAAAGAATTTTGGATATATTTATATGCAGAGAGGAAGAAACAGATGTAAAGGAAAAATATTAGAGAATATTTAATAAAATAAAAATAATGAGTACTTTTAAAAAGAATAAGATCAAAATAAAAGATAAAAGAATAATTCTTTGATGTAAATCTGAATATCAATTTCTTTAACTTGGATAGATGTTAGGGTGGCCAAAGATACAGATAAAGTCAAAGGCAAAAATGTCTAAAATAAGATTGTTAATAACCAATAGGCTTATTGAAATCAGAAGAAAAGTCATATAAAAGAAAAAGAGACAAGGTGAGATACATGAGAAAAATAAAAAGAGTTAGGGATACATGCCCTAGGGAATGTGACAACAAAGTATATACATGTACCAGCACTTTGAAAAATGATGGTGTGAGATAATGAGTAAGACTTTTTTCATGTAGTTTCCACCCAACTTTCTTGTGATCCTGGGTATGCTTATGTGTGGGTGGTCAGATAAATGTTTTCAATAGCATGAATGTTCTTAGACTTAAGTCAATTAAATATAATTAGTACTATTTCAGAAATGAAAACATTTGTCATCCACAAAGGTCCATCTCAGGTTAAAAAGTCCAAAGTTAAATATAAAGCTCCTGGCACCATGATTAATTGAAGATTCTTAGTAGGATCTCAGTCAGATAACTCATCACTAGTTCAATTAATCAATCAACTACCAAGGAATTTTTTCAGTATTTATAACACAGGTCATGAGGGCAGTGTTATCTTCAAGATTCTTAGACTCTACAGTGCTACATAATATAAGAACAAATGACAAATAAGTTAATACATAAGGGCTAAAATTGGTAATTAGATTAATAATTATAAATTGGTGTATAAGTAAATGTTCAAGCACTTATTAAGCTATAGAGTATGAGCTGAAAATTTTCACTTGAAGGACCTTACAGTATAGTTTAGAAAAACAAGTAAATACTTCCCAATAATTTTTAACAATAAAAGGTAATATTTGTCAAAAACAACGACAAGAATAAAATATTTATAATGTAATCTGGATAATGTTGGAATAAGTAATAACTGATAAAATATTTAATGGCTTTAATAATTTATTAGAATGTATAAAAGTGATTAGATAAAGTAAGCAGAGATTAGGAAAGAGAAGTATATCTCTCTTTTAAAGAAACCTAATCTCTATGGTTTAAATGTACAGACTACAGTTGAATTAACTGGATAGATTTTCTGGTATAACTGAAGGCTGTATTTGCAATGATTCTTGTTCATGGTCAGACACTACATTCTGTATTTACCATTCTTCCCACTGAAGAAGAGGTATAAATGAGGTAGAGCGATTGTGAAGTCAAAGTCCTAGGAAGCATTCAATAATAATTAATGAGACAAATGTCAGCAAGTGGATGGAGGATGTAGAGCACTATTCAGAATGTGCCTCTGAGTAGAAAATATCTGAGGGAAGACAACATGAATGAAAGCATCACCATCCAGGACTAAGATAAAAATGTTAAGCTATTTAGGCAACAGGTGATATCCAAGCACTTGGTACATTTTGAAGGAGTTAAAAATAAAATTGATTAGCAAGAGTGAAATTCACATGAGCGATTTTGAAAGTCAGTAAGAGAAGATTAGATTTAAAGCAGTTATTTTAGGAAACCATCAAAATGTTTCAGAGTAAGGGAGTAGTGAAAGTTGTAATGTCAGAAAACCTGCCAATTTTTAGAATAAAGGATAATTTAAAGGTAATTAACTCAAACATACAGGAAGATTAAAGTATTGGAGTAAATTGGATCCAGATGAAATTGCAAAGAAAGATAACTGCTGTGAGAAGATATTGTAAAAGAGACAGTCTCCTCTTTTTCTTGTTTTTATGCTTTGATAACATAATTATACCAAACCAATGCGATATTTAGAATTTTGATAGATTATTGCCACATATTTCTAGTTGGACTTAAGGGCATTGTAATAAAACCAGGAAGAAAACGTAAATGTGCTGTTTTTTTTAGTCTTAATATGCTCAAATATCAAATTTATCTCAAAAAATTTAAACTAAGCATGTACTTTTAAATGTTTTACTAGGATAATCTATAAAATCAGAGGTATAATCTGTGATGAGACCAAATTATGTTCTCAACTTTTCTAAATTCAGACACATGGTAATACCAATGTGATCGCATAACATCAGATTAGTCTTCAAGAATATGTCTTGTACCTGACAGAAGTCAAATACTTTAAGACAACTACTTTCATATAAAATGATTATAAAGAGAAATTCTATGTCTAAACTCATTATTCATCTCTTATCTTCAAATAGTGCTCAAAAAAACCCCTATAAAACCTGAATTAATAATTTTCCCTATCAAGGAAAAATGCAATTTTCATTTGAAAGTCCATCGAAGAACTCATCTTCAGGTTTTTGTCGAGCTAAATGTATTTTAAAATAAAATAAGCAAATAGTAGAGATTCTGAAACATACAGGCAAATTTAAAGAATCACTTTTAGAGATAATACGCCTATGTATAATATTAACTACCATTGTCAAAAGGCTAGGGTGTTTCTCATAATAGAGAAAAAGACTTATTGATTGTCAAAAGATTTGGTTTTTGAATCCGGATTTGCTGCTATATGACTTTCAGTTAAACTCAGTGGATTCTTATTCCTTGTCAGTGAAATAGTGATGAGTGAAATGATAATACTAGTATATTAACAGTAACAATAATAATTGGCAGAAATTTTAGTCTAACATTTTGAAGACTTAATATTAACTAGGCTCTAAGTTAAATTTTTCACATGCATTATTTTCATTAATCCTCAGAAAGCTTGAAAAGAAAATACTATTTTTATTTTTGTATGAGGAAAATATAAATTCAGGTGAGGAAACAGAACTCAGTAAATTATTCATTTATCTACATCTTCTAATTTAACTTTTTGCTACCCTCTTGTCTGCATTTCAGTTCAATGCTCTGTATACTATAAAATATCTTATGGATTTAAGAGATATCACCACAGAATTATTATATTTTACTCTATTGTAAATATCTTGAGAAACTTTGAGTTTAATGCATTTTTATATTATCACAGTACTTTTCATTAAAGGTACTCACTAAATATTTGTTAAGTGAATGAAAGAAAGGAAAGAAGGAAGAGTAGTAAGTAGCATGACATAGATTGCTAAAAAAGAAAAAAAAGTTTTGAGACTGCACTATATGAAATTGCCATTTTGTGGGACAAAATGGTTAATTATATGTAAGTTCATATTGTTCCAGCCAATGCAAATAACACAATATTTTATTCAAATTTTCAAAAAATTTAGGTTAGTTATTTTATTTAAGGATAAATGCATTTTGTCTTCTGTTCTTATAGCCAGTGATAGATGTTGTGGCAATTTTCTTTTTCTGTGTAACACTCCAAAACCTCCTTGTTAAAACAATAATTTCTTATTTCTCACAATTCTACTCTAGACTCAGAACTTTCATATTTCTTTTAAAATTCTAACTGTAAACTGAACATTTTCTTTATGACTTCATCACTCTTTTCCCTTACCTTGTAATATGCAGCTTTAAAAGGAAAACAAACCCCAAAACAGTTGACACTATCAACGGTCTACCTGAAAATCCTTTTATTCAAATATATAAGTTCCTAATATACCTTTTATAATTTTAGTTACCATTGGCGACATTTTTTATCATTTTTTTCTGCATCTACCTGGCATGGTTCTCCTTTTCTATTGCCCCCAATAGCAGCTTTCTCTCTGCTCTTCGAGCCTCCAGTAAGAATCTTTTTGCTACCCTCTTGTCTGCATTTTAGTTCAATCCCAAAGTCAAACCATATGTTTTATGTTTTTGTAATGGCAATACTCTAATCCTGATTTAGAGTGTTCCAGTCATTTACTTCAATGTAATAAACTGTTCTAAATCCATTTAAACAACAACAGCTAATTATTTTTTATAATTCTGTGGCTACCCTAGCGATTTCTCAGTGATTTTTTCTGGACTCCCTCGTGTGGCTGCATTCAGTTGAAGGGTGATCTGAGCTGGAAGATTAAAGAGGTGTCACTCACACTTTTAAAGTGAATTCAGATGCTAGATGTTTATTGGAATTAGTAATGATATTTGTAAATATAGTTTATGTAAACACCATTTACTAAACTTTTATACTAACTTTATAGTTTAGTAAACAATAGCAATTTTTAAATGATTTAAAATGTAAATATCTGGTTTTAACTCCTATTGTCATCTAAATTTCCCAAAACATTTCTGTTTTGGTAAATGTATGCTACTAACATGAATTTGTAAAATATAATTTTCTTGAGATAATAGACTCTTTACTGTTGTATTTATAAGGAAAATATAAAAACTGACAATAAAGGCAAGTACTTTTTCATCTAAAAAGTATGTCATTTTAATAAAATATTTAAGTCATCTGTGTTGGGAAGATGACACGATATTTGGTGATAACTACATAGCACATTAATTTATGCCTTTTGGTGATATGTATGTGTGTGTGTGTGTGTGTGTGTGTGTATGGACACACATATAAACTATGTATACATTCATTTAATATGAACTTTAAAAGGTAATTAAGTAATATATCATCAACGAGTTAAGAACCAATTATAGAGCCTTCAGTGCATTAATATCTGCCTGCATTTTATGTATGCTTGGTCACTTAGAACTGATTTTGTGATGTATACTTTGAGATGGGACATCACTTGTAAAATTCTTAATCTTTTAGTAGGAAATGAAATGGGACATCTCCTGCAGAGTTAATCTTTTTAGTAACCTAGTTAAATTTTCTTCTCTACCTTTCTTTGGAAAAAAGGTCCTCCCACTCAAATCCTAATAATTGGATAATTGGACTCAGATCCTCTGGCTATGAATAAAGGTCATTAGCCCACTGCTAAGCAGAAATGGTGTTAAGCAGGCAGGGCCCGTAGAGTCTGAGGGGAGAGGGGACTTTAGCCAAAAGGTCTTTCTTTTTACTCTTTAAGAAACGTATTAACCAAGGCTGTTTCCCTTTACTCATTTAATAGGCAAATCAATAATAGAAATTAATAGATGTACAATTTAAATAACGAGTTTGTATTTTCTTTTCCTTGTCTAGGGACTAAGGTGGCAGGAAACCCAAGACCCCACCCTGAATGAGGAAGAAAGGGAAAGAGATCCATGAAACCCCTGTAGGCAGGGACTATGGCCATTCTCAGCAGAAAGCGGATACGAAAGAACAGACCTTCCATCCCTCAACATCCATACTAATAATAAGGAGGTTCATGGTTCTTAGAAAAAAGTTAAGCAGGAAAGTTAGTTAGGGGGCTTCCAGTCTGCCTGAAAAAACACTGAGGTCATCCTTTCTTAGAAGGGGTCCGTCCTAATATGCCCACAATTAAGCAAGCCAGAAGACATTTTTTTTTAACTCACACAAAGAAACCAGTAGGCAGAGATTTAGGCACCAGTTTAAGCCCGTCACTTGCACCTGAGCAATGAAAACCCCAATGACCTTCAACTCACCTGAGTCTCGTTATACCATCACCATAATATGATGCATATGCCTGAAAGTTCATTAATATCATTATAACAGACTGAATTCTGGGAACAAAAATGCACAGAAAGCAAAATGATGAATCACTGCCTGTCAATCTCAGTTGTCAATCAAGTAAGTCCAGTCCTCTAAGAAAAGTAACCAACCATAGTAAAAAGCGATAAAACCCCCAAAGACTTTGTTACCCGGCCTTTTGAGCCACATTTCTCTTGCTCAGGCCCACTTACACA
The DNA here is from genome assembly GCA_004027375.1 of Macroglossus sobrinus. NCBI lineage: Eukaryota > Metazoa > Chordata > Mammalia > Chiroptera > Pteropodidae > Macroglossus > Macroglossus sobrinus. The sequence goes on from PVKZ01000962.1 coordinate 108,601, forward strand.
TCTGGAAATGTACTTTCCCTTCAAATAAAACTTTTCTACTGTGTCGCTCAATTCTTTGCTCGAGACATCAACAATCTGGACAATGTGCTAGGAGAAGACCCCACTCTTCGGAAACAATTATTACCAAAGATGTTATGGTTATGAGCTTTATGTTCTGAGTAAGGTATTTTTCTCCATCTCTAAAAATTTTAATATATTTCAGGCCATTATCATTTTTCTCTCTGCCTTATCACTGACATTCAAAACAGACTTATTTTTCTCAAATTTATCCATGCTGCAAAGTACTAAATGATTTATTCCAATCAATCTCAGAGGAGGTGATAGTGCCCCTCAGAGGTAATTGTGAATATTTGTAGAGGGATTTATGTCTTCTGATAGAGATGCCTAAGAATTTACATATAGCAATGCATATTATTTTAATATAGATTACTTTCCTCATACTCATTTTCTAGTTTTGGTTAAATGTTCTATTGACATTTTATTATGTTTCTAGAGGTATAACTATATACAACAAAATTCAGCAACATTATGTAAACAATTAGGTGAGTTTTACAAATGTATAGTCATGTGGCCACTAACAAAATTATAAATTTACATAGCTGTTACCTCAAAAAGATTTCTTATGCACTTTTTAAAATCATTCTTCTCCTCAAACGTGCTTTTTTGGCAACCACTGATATGCTCACTGTCAAATGTTTGGCATTTGTACCTTAGTTTGTTTTGTATGGATAAAGTACACTGTGCATATAGTCAAGTGGAGAGAAATAAAATTACAACAGAATGAATCTTAAGTGACATGCTCAAAGTTTTTACTTTACTTTGAAGGCAATGAGGAGATATCAGTGGAAATTTAATAAGCAAGATACTTGATATAATTTGCATTTCTAAACTTTCCAGAGGCGGTGGGAAGAATTGATTGGAGGAATGTGAGTCTTGGAGTAGGGAGACCAGTCAGAAGGTTGCTGCTTCAGTTCAGGTGAGGAGCGATGAGATCCGAACTAAGTTAGTTGTAGAATGAATGAAGTAGTGGGCACAGAGCAATATCTAGTGGGCAAAGATACTTAGCAAGCTGTTTTAAATTTCTCTAGAAATTAGAGAATGATTAGATGTCAAGGGAGGAAACATGGATTAGTAAAACATTTTATCCAGGATTTTAGCTTTAAAAACTGAATAGATGGCAGAGCTTTTAACCACAGAAAGTAGATAAAGAAGTAAAATTGAGGTCTAGAAAAAAAAGTTGTATGGTTAAGCTTTGATCATATTTAGTTAGAAGTATACGTGAAATATTCAGGTGAAATAGTTTCTATGACCAAGAAAAATGTCTAGATTAAGGTTACCGATTTGGAAGTCATACGTATATATTGAAAGTAAAGTGATTTTCAGTCCTATTCTGATAATAAATTTGAACAAAATGTCTTTTCTTTTCTATATTTTTTCTTTAAGTTAGAAATAGTCTCCTTTTGTAATATCTGTATCATCTGTAACCTCCTACCGATTTCGAGCTGCACTTATCTTTCTCAAGACTGATTATTTCCAACTTATAGAACCATAATAGCTTTCTAACTGGCTTATTTACCTTAAGTACCTTAACAACTTAAAAACTGTCGGATGCATCTTTAGGCTTGTTTTTCTGTTTGCCTAAAGGATTCTTCTATTAACTATTATTTATAAAATCATATTTATCTTACAAGATCCAATTCTAAAGAATATCTTTATTTAATCTATTTCCCACACAACCACATGCACTACCTTCTTTAAGCCTTTATAAATTTTTTTAATATTGTTTTTTTTGTACTACTACTCACTTATAATTAGGTATATTTCATGAATGCTCTTTATTATATTGTGAAGTCTTTAAGCACATGTTTTGTGTTTATCAGTGGAACACACAAATGCTGCTTTACATTTAGAAGGTATTCAAAAAGATCCATCAATAAACATTGACAGAATGTTTTATCCATTTCATATATAGATAAAATATAAATGGTCTTAATATGACTCCCTAATTGAGAATGTCAGTTATGTTTTAAAATCACTATTGACATTTAAAACACTTTAAAATGATAACCACTTAAGTAGTTTCTAAGGGACAAATGGAAATGCTAAATTCTGAACATTTATTTTAAAAATTAACAAGAAATAGAATATTTATGCTTATCAAAAATTGATTTCTTAGTTTTTTATGAATTTTTATATGATCAAATTATGTTCTCATGCTCTAATTAGATTAACTATTCTAGTAACTTGAACTATGGATAACTTAGTGTATAGTAACTTGGATTGTGGATAACTTGGACTACATAAATAGTTTTCTCATGACTAAAGAAGTAAAGTCGAATTGAGGATAACTTTTCTCTAAGAAGTTTTCATTTAAAATTGCAATGGCAACAGCAGAGAGTAATAGAAAATAGCTCTTTTCAAATGCTATTGATACAGTCCAGAATGGATCTTAAATTTTTAATTATGTCATACTAGAAAGACTTTTGGTCATGAAAGATGAGTATTCTTGATAGTTCACAGTATATGCGAAATAATCCAAGAGTGAAAATAAAGATTATCTGAGAAATAAGGAAACAACCATCTGTCCTAAATAATTTAGGTATTATTTTGCCTAGAAATTTAAAGATAGGCCAGAAGATCTCTTTTCATAATCTAGGATGCCCATTAATTGCTAGATATATAAACCAGCTATGCAAACAACAAAGATAGCTTTTAAAATATTTATGGTAAGCTATAGGTTATGAAGTTTAGAACGTTAGAAAAAAATGTAAGGCTGAACTAGTTTTATAGGATGGAAGAGACAGGATAAAAGAATAAAATAAAAGAAACCAATAGAAATGCCTAAATGTCAAGTATCCCAGACTAACAAAGTTCTAATATAAAAATTAAAAGTTTTTTTTCTTTTTCTATGGAAAAAACATTCAATATCTTATTTTTAGTAATGTGCAAGGGCAATTACTATCCTTATTTTTTAATTAATATTGAATATTACATCAGTTCTTTACATTTCCAGATTACAGATATAGATAATATCCTTATCTAATGGCATCTTTCTCTGTCTGAGAAATGGTGTGAGACTATTGCTAAATGTAGATTGAAAGAAATAAATCTAATAGCAAAAGATAATTATGGGTACCAAAAAATATTACTCTCGGAACAGGTTTATATGACCTAACTTCTCAACGCCTATCTTAAATTCAGGGAAAAAGAAAATATATCTTACCCACAAAGATAATAAGCTTTTCCTGTCCTTTCCTTGCGTAAAAAATGTTGGATAGAAATGCTGCTTTACTTCTGCAGGTATGATAATTAAGCCCTAAAATTTCTATATCTTAAAATATTTCAGCTCTTTTTTTAAACATAAAGAAGATACCGCCTCTTTATTATTGTCCTGGCCCACTTATAAATAAGCAGAATAACATGCAAATTTCATTTGGATTGAAAACTGGGAAAATACAAAAGCCATATGTTCTCAGTGTCATTACCACTGTCAAAAAGGAAATCAAGGTCATAGCAGGTTTTTCCTAGATTGTATTAAGAGATTACTGTGGTTTAATCACATCTAACTTACTTCTAGTTTTATTAATAAAAAGTGATAACTTTTTGAAAGTTACAAGTATAATCTGTATATATATAATCTTGAGAATAATTTAATACATTAACTTCAACATACATCTGTATTCTAATGTAATTATAGTGACCGTAAAGAAATGGATTCTTACAAGACCAAAATAACCCACAGGCCATGAGATTGGTTTTACTTTTTCCTATTTTTTTATTTTGTTTTGTTTTTTGTTTAAACAAATGTGCACCATGATGGTTCAACAAGTAAGGCAAATGCTATGAATATGGAAGCTACAGTTTGCCATATGCCACAGCTAGAATCAGAGAAGGTGAATTAGACAGAAGTGGTAGTCATTCTAATTAAATAATCAGGTAACATCATGACAAGCTGGTTTTCAGCATTAAAACTGTCCATTTAAGTTTTTTTTCTCCCCTAATGATCAGAAGTCCCACCTTATCTCCAGTTTCTTCACTGTGTTTTGTGTGGGCTCTATCACAGAATGGAAAATTTTTGGACCTTTGACAACAGTACACAGCTTTATGTTCCAAATTCTCCATGTCAAAAGCATGTATCACCTTGGGCTTGTCTTTCTGAATGCGAAGGTTAACCATAGATTTATTGTGAAAATTTTAACATTAAATCTTTTGTAAGCTAGATAACCAACTGTGCTGTCCCAACAGCGATGATAACTGGTGCAATCCATTCAACCCAATTCCGGAGAATGTTGGAAAAAAGAAAGTTCTGCCTAGTCTGGTTAGCCTAAGCCTCAGTGGAAAGTCGTCTATTCCTAGCATGGAGCGGACTAAAAATTTCTCGTTCAGTGAGATCCCTTCAAGGCCAGGTCCAGCTTTCATATAAAATACCAGTGGCAGACACGGAAATCAGTCCTAGGGTCCCATTCCAGAACCTCTCCTAACTCGAGGATACATTCCTTTCTTCTGCCATTGACCCATTTATCATCCATTATCTGGACCTTGAAACTTGCCGGAGCCAGCTGGCTAAGATCGAACAGTTCCCCAGATGGGGAGTGAGGATTAAGAAAAAAAAGAGAGAGAGAGACAAAAGATAGAGTCAAGAGGGCTAACAGTAAATACTGTGCCCTGAGTTTATTAAGCACAGCATATTTATACCCTTGGAAATGCATGAAAAGCAAAACCCACAGATATTCTAACAATTGCTGACATTTACACAAGTTCTCTCAAAACATCCTTGTTCCTGTTTTCTGTTTCTTATTCCTTTTGTCAAGGAAGTTCAACTCTATTCATTAAGCCAAACTTCCTCCTTCAGTACAGAGCCCGCCTGCTCTGCAAACTTCTAGCTTGCAGGCAACTTTAACCCTATCTGTAGGGCATTCAGCAAGAATGGCTCCCAAGAGAAACTGGCAGTTATAAATAAATGATGTTTACTTCTTAAATTTTATTATTATTATTTAGGTAAACAATTTTTTTATTAAATATAAGTAAGCAATCATCATAAAAAATCTGATATAAAAGGGAAAAAGAAGCAACTAAATAGAATTTATCAAAGATATTTTCTGCAAGTATCTTTTTACTATTTTTCAGTAGTGTTTTCAAAAAGCTTTATATTTAATTTGAAAAATGTCAGGAGATTTAGGTGCTAATCAAAAAAATGTGTTTTATTATACCCATCATCATTCCTGCCAGTAAGAACAGCATTTCTGAGGTTGCTTTATGAACTCAGAGACAAGCTGAAAATAGTCATATATTTTTAATATATTTATTTATGTTACATAGTTTAATAAATTAAATTTTTCTTGGCAGGTGGAATATAAGAGTACAAGACAGTAGATATGGCTTAAATTTCTGGCTCTACATGTTTTGTTCTCTCTTTAGCAAAGTTTCAGATAAACTTAAAAGTGGCAGAAATAGTGAATAAAAATTCTTATATACCTGTCACTCAATATCACTTTATTTTAATATCTTACATAATTTCAGCATACTTATCAAAATTAAAAATTAACATGAGTTCATTATTAACAATTCTACTAACTTTAAAAAATTTCTCAATTTTTTTTACTATTTTTTTTCTTCTTTCAATGTTCAATACAGGATGCTATATTGCATTTAGTATTCTAGTCAACTTAGACCTATAACAGTTTCTCAGTCTTTTTTCTTTCTTTTTTACAACCTTACAAGTTTGTAGAATACTGACTAACTGACTAGGTATTTTACAGACTGTTCTCAATTTATGTTTGTATAATATTTTTATTCTTATACTGGGGTTATAGATTTGAAGGAAAAGTTGTCACAGAAATAATGTGCCCTTTTCATCCCATTATATTAGGAGGTATATGATGTTACTATAAGTTATTATTGGTAATGTTAACCTTGATTACTCTGTTAAGCCAGTGTTGGCAGGTTTCCCTACTCCAAAGTTACTATGTTCCCTTCCTCCATTCTTTCAAAGTGAGAAATTAAATTTAGCCTATACTCAAGGAGAAAAAATTGATATTCCACCTGAGGAGGAAGAAGTTTCTTGTATATTATCCAAAATTCTTTAAGGAAGATTTGTATGTTGATTAATTGATTGAATTATTCATTTATATCAGTATGGACCTAAAAATACTTGTTTTATACTTTGCACTATAAATCAATACTATGTTGTTTATTCTAGATTGTTCTAATTTTGGACATTGGAAACGCTTTCAGATTGTTTTCTATGTCCCTTTCAGATTGGTTTCTATGGCTCTTTTAATACTTCTTACTATGTCTTACTTTCTGGTAATACAAAATACTACAGGTCTATCTTGTATTTATCCTGTGCCAATTCTAGTTTCAGCCATTTCTCCTAGATCTAGTGCTATTTTTAAATATTATTAAATCATTTAACTATTTATATCTCCATTATCTCTTGTTAAATTAACATATTTTAACAAAATTCAGTGGTCTTTAATCTTATATAAGTAATTGACCTTAAACACATAAAACAATATTGTTCAAAAGATTTCAGAGAGGTTAATGAAATTCTAAGCTAAGATAGATATTCTATTAGGATATGCACAAGTAATGCCTGATGTCCTTTATATCTCTAAAATTAACTGATTATAAAAAGATTTTTTCCTACAATTGATAAGAGGTTTGTCTAATTTCATATAAGATAATACTACATCACTAATAAAAAGTTTTGCCCTTGTTAATTTGTGACTTTGGATAATTTACATAATTTCTGTGAACTTTGGTTTACCCATTTCAAAATGAGATTAGTAATCCACACATCAAAAAATTGTCACAAAGTTTAATTAAAGAGAACATAAAATGTTTCAGAAGAACACTGCCACATGAGGGCACTCAGGGAACTGGGCATCACCATTGTTGCTGTTGGAATGGTACACCAATTTCCAGTTTTGTCATCTTAAAAGCAATTTACTTAATATTTGATTGGCAATCCTGTTCACAATTTTGGGTGTGTTTTTACTGCGTTGAAACCAGATACTAGAAATCTCTTTCAAAAATTCAGTCTTACAGTTGTTTAGAGGACTTCAAAGGGATGCTCTAAACCATTCTACCTGGCCCTGGAATCTGTTCCATAAATAGACATTGACGTGTGGGCCCCCAGTGTATGTTTAAACGCCATGACAAGAATTCTTCATTTCTTGATAAATGTATCCTATTTTTTTTAACATGTAATTTTTAGGTGGTAGATACTTACACTCAGTTAGAATTATCATCACCTTAATAAATTCCATCTGTAAAATTTTATGTCTTCCTTCTGTAATAAATACATAAAACAAATCTATTTCTTTGGTACATGGAAATACTTCATAAACAATGGTAATTAAAAATATTGCTATCATTTTTATGATAATAATTTGAAATTATGATGACTTTTTTAGCAGGGTGTCATTTAATTATCAAAAGTCAGAAGCAGCACATGGTTTGGAAATCTAATATGAGTGAAAGATTAAAAAAATTATTCACTCTCTTATTCATTTCTAAAGTGATATATGCTACTTCAGAAATAATGAAGAGACTATCTGTGATAGTCAATTTTATGTGTCAACTTGAGTAGGTCATTAGGTGCCCAGATATTTTGGTCAAATATTTTTCTGGGTGTGTCTGTGAGGATTTTTAAACATGAGACTAACGTTTGAATTGGTAGACTGAGTAAAGCAGAGAACCTTTCTTAAAGTGATGGGTTTCCTCTAATCAGTTGAAGGTCTAAATAGAACAAGAAAGAATGACTTTTTTATGAATAAGAAAAACTACTCTTACTTGACTTCCTTCTATTAGAACATTGTTTTTTTCTGCCTCAGGTCTTGAATGAAAAAATTAGCTTTTTTAGTATTTTGAGCCTTCCAACATTTGGGCTAGAACTATATCATTGGTTCTCCTGGGTCTTTAACTTGTCAACTCACACTGCATATCTTGGGATTTGCCAGCTTTCATAATCATATGAGCTAAATTTTATACTAAATTCTTTCCATATATTTATCATTCTATTGGTTCTGTTCTGAAACTGTAATTAATACACTACCTAAATCATTATTATCTAAATATCTTCTGGATGATTAAAGGTTGTGTTGGTGGTCTTATTTATTCTAAATCCACATCAAAACTAAATAAGTAAAACTATGCAGTATATTAGTATATGTAGCCACCAACTTAAGCAACTGGGTTCTAAAAGTCTTTGTTATTTAAGTAATCAATAAGATATTTCACTCTAAAAATAAACATAAAGTATTTGTATATTAACTATAGAGAAAAGATGAATATGTCTAAGCAAATCTATATGTGCAGAAACACACAGCTATATAAAAACTAACCCCCTTGATTTGTTATCAGATGCTACTTATTAAAGGTGGTCTCCAAATAAGTAATCAAATAATACTAATAAAATTGTGTAAATGTGGTGAGAGAGACAAAATGTAATAAGCTTAAAATAATTATTGAGATCTAGGATATAAACACCATTGAATTGGCTTTCCCACACAGAAACATTTCTGGTCATTGTGAAAGAGTCGTGCACTGATTTAAGATCAATTTCTGGTATAAAAACAGCATTTCATTTTTGACACAACTGCTAACAGCTTTCTTATATTTTAGAAGTATCTTCATCTGGCTCATATTATATTCATATAATAAAAAGCATTTTTTAATGAACACTGATACATTTTGCTAGCTCTGGAAGAGCAGTGGACTTTTGTCAGTCCAACAAACTCTTAGCAAAAGATAAAAACTTGGCCAAATTTTTTATTTTAATCTTTCCCCATAGCAATAGACACAATTTTTGTCTCCATAAAATAAAGGATTTCAAACATATTATCCTATTTTTCTCCAAGTTGTTTTTATTATATTTTGCTTTTACCATCTATAAATAAATGGAGCACATGTTTTTCCTACTTCTAAAGGCACTAATTCTTTGATTATACATGACTAACGATACACCAGCTTTGATTAAATGTTATAAAGAGGAGAGGATTTTTCCTCAATGGGTGAAGCTCCTCGAAAGCAAGGATCATGCTTTTTTCTAATGTTTGTTAATTACTCTCACTTTGTAAAATACATTTACAGAAACATTATCATAATTAACATCAGCAGTGACATACAACCTTTTGCAATTTAGTATTTAAATTTTCATCTTATTTAGTCTCTTTTGAGCACATTCTTGTTCTTAAACTCCCTCTCTTTACTTTTACACCCTTCTGTTTCCCCCATCTTTTATTGAATAACAGCATTTCAAGTACTTCTTCTACAAGGAAATTGAGAGATCTCTCCACTCTAAGTTCCCAGGTGAATTTACCATAATGGTAAACATTATTTGTGAATATATTGAATTTATAAATTTATTCATTCAATTATCAAAGCATTTGGCACTTCCTTTTTTTCTTGTTGAACTTCCAAATTTTTGCCAAGAATATAAAAGTGTAAGCAAGAGTAAAACTATAATGAAAATATATAAATTACTGGTGTGATCACGATTATAATATGTTTTAGTGCTACATGATATTTTCACTGCATCTTATTCTGAATTTACACCTATGATTGCTCATATACAGCACATACTTACTTAGTTATATTTGGTCAGCTGGTTTGTGTTCATATTTAGAGTGTCAAATATTTGTCAATTATCTTACAATATCAATAACAATAAATAATGGTTTTCTTTCATTATGAAGTAGATGGTGCTACCACTAATATAATTACAGGTACAAACACCAAATGCTTGAACTAATCTACATAGATATATGCATGAAAAATTAACAAGTTCTGATGATACCTAGATAAGACTTCTTGGCTCCCCCAAAAACCTCCACAGAGTAGCAGTTCCCGAGTGACTTTATCATAGTTCAAACTCAGGTCATGCAGTTTACAGGCTAAGAAACCTGATTTGTCATCACCCTAGAGAGTATCTATCTTTGCTGAAGAGCAGATGTATTAACTTTGCTCACAAGGACTAAAGTACAAAGTCTAGAATATGAGTATACTAATTTACATTGAAAATTACAAATTCCAAAGAGGTGGATGAATGCTGGAGTTCTCTAACCATGCATTCTCTCTGTGTTGATAGATAGATTGGGAGATGAAAATTTAATAGGCAAACTGACTAATAAGCCAAAAACCAGAATAAAAACAATTAGTTTTTATTTTAATGTTTAATACCACCAGCTAAAGACAGTCTGCAACATTTTCCTATGCAATAAAGATGCACCTGTCAGACACAAGTAAAATATTTGGACCAAGATGTATCTTTTCTGGTTAATAATTAGATGAGAGCCTTTTGGTACTACTCTCTTTTTTCTGTATTTTCAGTTGTTCACCAACTCACCACTTCTTTTTTTAGGAAGACCTGGGAGACTTGAAATCTTTTTAGGGTAATTCTTGCATTGCCCTTATTGAATAATTTATATATTGATTAAATTATCTAGTTCTAAGGCAATAATTTAATCTTACTTTAAGATCCTTGATACTGCATTGTATTTCAAGCTGATTTTGAATGAATGCAAACCTATGAAGCTATCCATTTCCAGCTTCTATGAGTCCCAAACAAATATAACTTCAGAACCAATCCCTTTCTGAATTTCATGTCATAAATTTTTCAATACAAGTCTTGTTTGTATAGTTTTTAGACAAATTATTTAAATTTAAAATAAATAGAATTTAACTACTCTTTTTTCCTCCAAAAACTGTTATTTCTTCTTTTTTATTATCATGTATTCCTTCTCTCAGTTAATAAAAAAGTACATTAAAATTTTCATCAACTGCTGTTTGTGGCAATGTGTTGTTTATCCTATAGCTTTCTTCATTAAAGTTATCCACTCTCTGATGTGCCTATGGAAATTCTAAAAGGTTAAGGAGCTTGCCTACAGAAACACAGTCTTCTAAATTGTAGAGTAACACTTTAAGTCCATTATTACTGGCTCCAATCTATTATTTTATGTCACCATTCTTTCTGACATCATCACTACCTAACCACTCACTGAAACTGGATCCTTTCAAATGATTCTCAATTGTCCATTTTCTCTCATCACCTATATCTTTTAAGTCTCTGTTTATTCTTAACTACTTACTTGACTATCCTCTTTACCATTGATTTATTATACTTTTCATCATCATCTACTTAGATTTTAATATTATTATCAAAGGGATTCATACTGCTTCATGGATTAGGTATTTAAGTTGGCATATATTTCCCTTAGCTCTCTCTTATCTATGTTAATGTTACTATTCTTTTACCTAAGTTTTCTACTTTCTTCTACCTTCCATGTTCTTTTTAACAACTCCAAACTTTGTACATCTATCTCTCCCATACCACAATCTTGTTTGTCATGTACTATGCTAAGAGTTTTACATAAATTATTAAATTGTATTTAGTATTATACAAATAACCCTGAGAGTTTTTGTGATTTGTATTCTCATTTTACAGGTTAAGAAATTATGAATCAGAGTGGATAACTTATTTGCCTGAAGTCTTGTAGCTGATAATCTATACAGCATTGAGTTTAATGCAGACATAAGAGTTTACACTTTCCATCACTACAGAAAATAAAATGTATTTATCACTTTAAAATAGTGTATAAAAATTAAATATTAAATTTTAACATTATAATCAAACATTTAGATAAAATGGAGGAATATTCTAAATAAAAAGAGTAAAAATGTAAATTATTTATAATAAAAAATAATAGTGTGAATAATAAAAATAACTTAATTTAACATGGGATTTATGAAATTAATTTATAATGTATGAAAAATTAAAAAAATATATTATAAAAAAAGAATGCTTAATATAATTAATAATGGCTTTATTACACCAAAGAAGTTATTGAAATTATAAAAGACATCTCTATTTCTTGTAGCTTTAAAGTTCAGCATTACTTTCACCCATAGATGTTATTTTTAAAAAAACAAAAATGCATTGTTAAGATAGATAACCTTTCAGAAAGCATTAGGGCATAAAAAGTAAATCAAAATTAATTTTCGATGTTTCTTAGTGAAATCTCATACTCATATTTATGACTGAATAAAACCTTAAATATATTTTTAAAACATAATGGTATATATTTTAATATGTTACAGAAGACATGTAAATTAGTGCTGTTCCACTAGCCAAAGATTTTAGAGAAATTTGGTTCTGAGATTCAGAAGGCATTTGCAGTTCTCTAAGTCATATTGAATACTTGTATTCATTTGTTGTTTGAGTGTGCATTAGAGATAAAATCCTATTCATCACAATTTATTTTTAAATACCCTTTGTGAGTCTTAGTTTTTCTTGTTATAGCATAGATGGAAATAGCAATGAAATTGCTGAAAAATTAGATACTCCTGACACTTACAGCTTCATTCACTTGGTGTTTCAGGAGGTGTTCTCAGGTATTCATGTAGGTCAATTCAGGTCTCCCAGGAGGCTTATAAACAATGTTGTTTTCTTTGTCCCTGGGATCTTGAACCTGCTATGACTATATCCTTTCTACTCATTTCTTTATATCTGATTAGAGTCTTATACTATTTCTCTGTCTCTGAGTCCTCTTCCTTTTTGTCTTGCTCTCAGAATTCTGATGAACTCCTTGCCTTGTTATTTGTTTTTGATGTAAAATTACATATTAAATACCTGACCTTCCTTTATTACCTACTTGATTAGTTGACATTTTCCTTGTTCTTACTGCCTCATAAATACATGACTTTCTCCCTCCCTACACACAGAGTTAATATGAAAATGTGATTTAATATTCTACTACCCTCACTCCAACAAACCAATAACCAATATGAAAATTGAACAGAAAATGCATATCAGATTATGAAATTGACATAGATAAAAATCAGAGATACAGAGTCAACTTAGACACAGAATAGCTCCCATTCATTTTATTAGTAATAAGAAAGAGGAGGAAAAAGGGGTTCATTAAAAACATTTTATCAGTTCACTTCTACCCAGTTTTAAATGCCTATACTTTTTTTTGTCTGCAAAGCTAAGTAGTTATAACAACATTCTTAGCCTTTGATACTGTCATGATACCATGATAAATTTCTAACATATGTAACATATTTGGTTGTAGTTATATTTGGGGACCAGGGTAGTCATAACAGTAATCCATTTAACTGTTTCTATAAGTACATTGTCAACTGATTGATTTTCTGTACCAGTCAGTAAAGAGTTACTAGTGAAATCTTGAAGTCTACTGGGGAGGAATTTGTTCCACTTCAGATGCTGCTTTACTTAACTTTCCCCCCGTAAAAAAAAAAAAAAAAAAAAAAAAAAAAAAAAAAAAAAAAAAAAAAAAAAAAAAAAAAAAAAAAAAAAAAAAAAAAAAAAAAAAAAAAAAAAAAAAAAAAAATTGGAAAAAGAAAAAAAGAAAAAAAACCTGAAGAATGTAAAGGTGTTGCATTTATTGTTTGTTTGCAAAACTAATATTCCGAATTCTGTAGAAAGTTGGAAGCAGGGATTGGTGGGGATGTTGTAGATTGAGGAATTGGCCCTGTGCCCTTTATCCACTTTCCTAGAAACACCACCCCACTGCTTAGGCCTAAATAGTGTTAACTTGTATATATTGTCTTCTTTCTCAGTGCAGTCCTTGTTCCCTTTCCAGGCTCCTTCTTACAATAGCCTTCCCTTTTTGTTCCATGCTCCACCACCAGCACCCACTCACATTTTCTAGGTTCTGCTAATACCTTCTGTTGAAAAAAAAATCACATCTGTATCTTTCAGGCTCCCCCTATTGGTTACAAATGTTTCAACCTCTTAAATCTGCTTCTACCTTCAGCTTTGATGCTATGAAGGCTGGTGCCTCCCTACAGTGGGTTGGCTCTCCTGGAGGCAGGAAGATGACCTTTGTCCACAGAGATGTAAGGATCAAGGCCATGTATAGTGGGAAGGTCAGGGTCTCTTCTTCGGTGTGTGGTTGGGCTTATTTTATAGTAACTAAAATTTTAAAACAGACCTCATTCTCTGAGAATTAATTCTCTTTTCTAACACCTTCCTTACTGATCTAGGTGAGTAATCCCTCCTATTAGCATAATGCTGATCCCACAGCTGATAAAAAAGTAACCTTGACTTCATTTCATAAAAAAAGCATTTCTCCCTTTCCTTGTTTGAATTACATTACTAAACTTCATCCAAGATGACAAATGGTGTTGTGGCCAAACAGCTTTTCACCAATAACTAAATTTGACTTAACCAGAGTATAAGACAGAAAAAGAAAAAGTAGGGCTTGAACTGTAACTATCAAGCAGAACTGTGACATGTGGCCTCTTCATGTGATTTTGGCTTTCCATAGCATAGCAAACAAGTCCTTAGAGGAAGTATTTCAAGAGAGAATGTTCAGACAACAAATACTCCATGAATACCAACCAGATAGAAGTGGTATGGCCTTTACTGATCTAGCTTCAAAAGATACACATCATTTCCACCTTTGTGTTTCTAAGGCATCCCAGATGTACATGATGAGAATTAACCTCCACATCTTTATGAGAACGAGGCAAAGTTACCTTGCATTAGAGCATACAGAATGAAAGATGTAGTCCAATTATTGTGGGAAAACTTTGTGTCTGGGACACAAGTCATTTCTGCTAGAATCCGTCTAAATTCCTGACCCTCAGAATTCATGAGCATAATAAAACACTAAGTTTTGGAGTAGTTTGCCATGTAGCAATAGATAACCAGAAGAGCAGCCTGTGAGACATTTGCTGCTGTTATATTTATTGCTACTGCAGGGCAACACTCAACAGCTGACCAATAGAGCCCAGCTGAGGTGCTCACAGCTTGGATACAATGAAATGAGATCCAGGATGCTCTAATTTTGGAAAATAAAATGAAGACTTTATTTAAATGCAATGGAGGCCACTATCTTGGGGGAAGAAACAGATGGTTCCAAATGACTCTGAGCTTCCTTTATTCAGTCTCAATATATACCCATTGAGCTCTGCTATGCTGCTTGTGACTGCTACTTGCCTTAGTACCTTCTCAAGAGAGACAGATCAAGTAAGACCTTCCTGCACAGTGATTCTGATCTTTGCCCTTGATTATTCTTTGCTTTATTTTTTTCATGGGCAAATAGTTCAAGGTAGTTTATAAAATTATCATGATATCTATAGAAAGCATTGTGACATTTCTTCCTACTTGCTTTTATCCCTTATATTTTATCAGCATGGGAAGAGCAAAATTTTTAAAAGCATGTATTTGTAAGTACATGATAATTGTAATTTCTTCATAGTCTACCCAGCACCCCATGCCACACACGCAAAATTAACTTTTTTCTCTAAAACTCACTAATAAGCCAACTAAGTATAACTTGGTTTCACATATAGTCATTTTGTAGCAAAATAAAATTTGTGTGGGTGTATATATATATGAAAGTAATTAAAAATATGTCATACATGAATATCAATAATGTATATATATACACCAATTTATTATGTGCAGGCCTATATCAGCATATGCATATAGACATACATATGATTTCTCTTTGAATATTTTTTGTTAGTTAAACTGTATAATTAATTGGATTTCTGATTTATTTTTATGAACTTGTAAACTTTGTTATTGAGATTCTGAGAAATTAATCTATTCTTTATGTACTTATTAAATCAAGATTCTGATTATAAAATACTCAGGACTGTGAGAGACTAAATAGGATAGGTTTCAACTCAAAAAGGTCCTAGGTAGTCAACTTTAAATTTTTACTATGATTTTACAATATCTAAGTGCACCTCCTTCTACTGTGGATGCATATTATTCAAATAGTTACAGAGAATGTAGAAGATGGAAAGTGAGCCTTTTCAGCCTGGCAATGTGCATTGTTTTACTTTCTAGTAACTAAAGACTAAAATCCACATAGAAAATATGAAACCACTAAATTTTTACAATCGCTCAAAATATCTATGACATTGTATTAGTTCTGTTTACAAATGTGTGTATACCGGTGGAGTGCATGTATACAAAATTGCGTATAATAGTTTATAATATAGCAAACTACTATTGGTTTCAGAACAAGCATGCTTATTTAAAATTAATTTTTATATAACAACAAAAATAAATACACAATTTTATATACTGTATATATGTACTACCTATAAAAATATTCTGAAAACTTCTTTTCTTTCAGACTGGAAAATATTATGACTATTTCTTTATGGCAACAGTTATAGAAATAATCCCACATTTTTAAAGGTACTGGTTTTGAGGGTAATGGTTAATTGCACAAGCCCAAGTTCATAACATACTTTTTACCTACTTTCATTGGTGTGACATAGGGCAAGTTAATTAACTTCTGCAACTTCAACTTTCCTCATCTGTAAAATAAGGATAATAATAATTCTGAGGATCAAATGATGGAACTGTGAGAATTAAAGGAGTTAATTTACATAAAATGCTGAGAATCATGCGTAATACACAGTAAACACTCAAAATAGGAATTATTAGTAGTATTATTTGTATAGGAAGATACCATAATTTCTTCAATTCACTGGTATGTGCATTTGAATTGTTTCCTTTTCTTTTTGTATTGTAAACACTACTCTGATGGTCATACTTTATGCATATCTTTTCTATTTATGTTCTTAGTATTTGTTTCTCAAAGTAGAATTTGGGGGCAATTTAAGAAAAATGTCACAAATTTTGGTTATCATGAAGTAAATCAATTCAATTCATTTATTTTCAAGTAAATTATTTATTTTGTTGATGACAAGTACAAAATTGTTTTATTCTAGTTAGCAGTGCTTCTCAGTATGTACTTGGATGACTCTATCTCTGGTTGTTAATGATTATGGGCTAAGTATAAAAGACCTATTTTAAACTTTACCTAAACCAATAATAATTGTTAAGTAAGTCTATTTCCAGAATGTCATGGAATCTGGCATTTCATAACTCAATAATGCACTTGTTGTTAGAATTACATGCTGTTAGAATCTATTCATGCCCTTAGTCCCTTTGTTCCCACGAATGCTTCAGAATTATAGATACTGATTTCATTAAATATTTAACCTCCAAGATATATTTGCTATAATTAGAGTAGCTCCCTCCACCCCTGTGTTTGAAAGCAATATCTTCACTCCTAATCAGCAGATAAATTATTTCAAAGTTTTCAGATTCAGTTTGGAACAACAAAATAATTCAATATAAGCTAATGTAAAAAATAAAATAGTCTCAATTTGTTCTTATTGAGAACCTTTTCCTGTGCTTCTTGATTTTGTGGTCATCATGAAAGTTTAAAGTGAGTTAACTGTTTTATGTCATATACTGCAGGCATTATCTTCATTTTAAAAGAAAAAGCCTGAGACAGTCATTAAAATAGGTCAAGTTGGAAAGTTTACACTCTTCCTGGTGTCTTGTATTCTTCTGGTTGCCAGATGCTAGAATATCTGCTCTGGAATTTGTTGGTGTCACACAATAGCAGGAGAAGAACACTTGATTTTGCATAATTGATTTTATTAGGTATGATTTGGATGTCTGCCTATGCTTTTGCAGGACTTAATGAAGTTTTATAAATGTTTTTAAATGTAGACAGTCGTGCTTACATTTTCATGCTCTCTGTTTGCTGGAGGTAGAATTGTCAGTGTAAATATGAGGCTATTAGACAGAGACCTTGTATTCTTAATGCTTGAAGGGAACCAGAGACTAAGTGATCCAGTCAGAGACCAAACAATTAGTGGTTACTTGTGCATGTCAGAAGCTCTGGTGAACATACAACCAATTATAAAATGCACTTTGCCGCCAGGTGAATGTATTTCAGTGTAGGCAGGACAAAATCGCAAACTGATCAAATGCCATTTTTGCTGAGGAGTGAAATAGGGACCTGGTAAAGAACTGTATCTGTAAGCTAAGCTAAAATGATCAACTTGCTGTGAATAGATTACTTTTTTCTTAGAAAATACTCATCAACTCAATATGGATTAATTTCTCAAATTCTGTCAAGGATTTCAAGATAAATCCAATAAAACTTCCTGTTACCTTTAAATTTCTTTTTTTAATATTAAAAAAGAGTAAACAATTGAACTGGAGGCCTATTACTTGGTAGCAAGCCACTAACGTCCTTTCTCTTCTGCCTCCTGCAAATTCCCCTGCCCTAATAATAGACGTTTTAATGAATTGCTGACCACTTTACTAACTGACCTCAAAACAATCATTTCTCACTAGATTAAAATAATTAATTTAGGAAGTGTACCTTGAGCTTCAGTTCAAATCAGTTACAAAACGTTAATAAAGACAATAGTAGCATCCCTGCCCTCATTAGAATCCATCAAGTCTCAATTATTTAATAAGGCTGTGTTAAAAACCAGAAGAAAATAGTACTTAAATCCTCAGGAAATGAGGAAATATGCAAGGATATTTTGTAAGAGGGATAGTTCCACTTGAGGAAGGACAAAGAGAAGAAAACTCAGCTATCAACCTTATAAAATGCTGCTTCTGTGGTAGAACTACACAAGAGTCTTGACACATAATGAAGCCAATGAATATGAGTTTACATCTGACTTTAAGTAGTTTATATGTTAGTGAAATTAGAAAACTTTAATGAAAGATATCACAATAATTTGACTTTCTTAGCTTTATCTGAGAAGCAATTTTTCTCACTTAGTTATGAGAATTTTTTTGTAAGTAAGACACTCAGCTTGTGACAAAACAAACTGATTTTAGAAAAAATTAGAGAAAATGAACAAATGCCAAAGCATTCAAGACTTTTGAATTTAACCCTTTTAATTGATGGCAAAGGTCATACAAAACTATCCACTATTTTCTTCTCAGGAAAAAAAAGGAGGAAAGCAGATTTATGGCTGAATATTTCAACTTTAAAATTTGTGTCATGTCAATGGTGCTACATAAAAAAAAAAGAAATCTAAGATCAGCAAATCTGTGAATTTATTATAAAAATTGAAAAAGTAAATGAAAAAGTAATTTATATAAAATATAGAACTATTTTATGATTTATGGGTTCAATAAAAGAATATTCCAGAATTCTGAATCATACAAACAGAAGATGTCTTCTCATCAACTTGAAAACAATTTTTAAGCAATAGCCAAAACAAAGCAAAATAAAAAAGAAAATAAATAAATAAATACTGTAATGTTATAATTGAATTTCAACAATAAGAGGAAATTCAATTTCTAACACTATAGACAATAATAATTTTAATAAAATAAGCTATATTTTTATCAATATGTATCGTACCTGTCACACAAAAACATTCTACCAAAGGAATAACTATTGTAAACAGGTAGAGGATTTAGATTGTTTCCAATGCATTTTGCTTTAGTGGAAAAATAAAATATTCTGACAATATTTTATATATACCTATTTTAATTTTAATTATAAATAATATATATCATATGATAAAAACTTAAAAATACTACAAAGGATAAAATTAAAACCCATAATCTTTCCTTTTACATGAAGATAAAGAGAAGTGGTATGCAAGATATTAATAATTAGTGAGTTAATATAATTCAGATATTTTAAATTATATGTTATTTGTATAATGATCTTATCTAGAGAGTTCTAGCCCTTTGCCCTCATCCTCTAGACTCCAGGACCCTAAGTATTATACATGATATGCATGTCTTAGTTTACTTGAGGACTTTAAGTTACACGCTTAATTTACACACATAGTCTTAATTTTACTATGGGTGAAGGCTTTGGTTCATACAGCATGAATAAACCTGGAGACTGAAATCAGCTATGTGGACAATCAATCAATTATGCCTACATGATAGAACTTTAATAAAAACTGTGGACCCTGAAGCTTGGCTGAGATTCTCTGGTTGTCAGTAATCCGTGTGTATTTTTACACATGAAAACTGGGAGAGTAATGCATTCCAACTCCAGACTGAGAGGAAAATAGGTCTCATTTCTTTCTTTGGCTCATCTTAATCAGTGCCCTTTGTCTGCTATAAATTTTAGCAGTGAGTATAATGGCTTTCAATTAATTCTATGAGTCTTTCTGATGAAAACTTAGGGTGGTTTTGGGAACAACCTGAATTCACAGTTGTCATATGAGGTCAATTCTGGAGACTCTTCTCTAATTTTGTTGTTGGCCTAAAACTCCTTCAAATCTCTACGTATATTACATGACTTACAAATTTATATATATTGTTGTTCAAGAATCAATTATACATGGTAAAATGATTGTGAGGTGTAGACAGAAAATTTCTTCCTCCCAATTCCATCGGGTATTTGAACATTAGAAAGAAATAAAGATGTCTGACAGATTTCCAATCAGTTCATTGATTACCGAGCCTCCATTGATATAATTGAATCCAAGAATAATCCAAGGTAAATAATAGGCCTTAAATCATGTTCCAAACCAAAATGATACAATCATGTCTCTGTTCAGTTGATCCCAGACATAAAGCACCGACATGATCATGGGGATCATCAGCAACTGCATGTCCATTGCTAAGCCAATAATCACAATGCAAATCTAGTTAAAGAGGAGCATGAATAGTCTGCTGGCCTCCCATCAAAACCAAACTAATTATCATTTTCTCACATAGTTACCATTTTTTTATAAAAGCACCTGAAATCTACTCTTAGCATATTTCCAGCAATTAGTACAGTATTATAAACTATAGTCATTGTGCTGTACATGAAATCCCTAGACTTATCCATTCTACATAACTGCAATTTTGTACTCCTTGACCATCATCTCTCTATTTCCTCTCAAACCCCATCTCAATCCCATCATTCCACTCTCTGCAACTCTTTTTAGATTAAACATATAAGTGAGATTATGCAGTATTCCTTTTTCTGTGCCTGGTTTATTTCACTTAACAAAAGGCTCTTCAGGTTCAGCCGTGTTGTCACAAATGACAAAAATTTCTTTTTTTATTTAGGCTAAATTATATATAACATATTTATACTTAGCTTGATTACATATCTTGTCTATTGTAGATCTCCACTTCTTTAGGATAAATTAGTGAAGCTTTATTTTGTTAGTTTGGTAGTATCTTATTTCCCCGATTCTTTCTGATCCTTGTAAACTTGTGTTAGTGTCCATACACTGAAGAAGTATGAAGAAGCAACCATCTCTTTCAGTCTTTACAGACTGCCTTTGGCAAGAAAAGTTGTCAGAAATTCTGGGTGGGCGAATTGGTGGGGTCTTTGAGCTGCTGGGGTCCATGGAAAAGTTTTTTATCAAGGGTCATGGGACAGCAGTTGAGAACTCCATGATACTTGTTGAAAGCCATTACTCTTTTTTGTTTGTTTGTTTTTAGCTGCTTCCAAACAATCTAGCTATACCAATTTCCTCAGTGCTATGGCAGAGAACAATAAAAATGAACCTCTCAGATGGTGCCTTGAAAGACTGAGAAAGTTAAACACTCACTTTATTCTTTCCCTAGAGGAGAACTTGTGTGATAAGGAGCTACACCTGCTGAGGGTAGGGTGATGAAGGTAAAGCAAAACTGTTTATCTTAACTCCTTTTTAACGTATCTCACTTTTCTGTGCTCCACCAAGGTATTGTAACCTATCTCCTGGATTCTGAGCTCTTACAAAGGTGTTTCATCTCTGGATAGTTGCTAAATTACTGTTTCTCTGGGAAAGTGAGGGCTGGAACTTCCCATTCTGCCGTCCTGCTGACATTGCTCTTCTCTGTCCATTCTCAACTTCAGCAGAACTAACAGCAACTGCATTAAACTTTTTTATCCCTGACACATTGTTGGTGACTTTTTAAGTTCAGCATCTCTATCTCTGACATCATCACATTATGCCACAAAAATTTATTGGTCTGCCTAAAATACAAACCATGATATTCTTAAAGTCTAAAATTAAGGCCTAATATTTGCTTCCTCAATATCTGTTGAAACCCAGAGGGTCCTGATGGCCTTACAACAAGCTCCCCACTTTGCTTTTATGATAAGCCCCTCTAGCAAAACAGCACAGATTCCATTTTTCTCTGAATAGTAGTTTTAGCTCCCAATCAACCAGAAGAATTATACATACTATTAATCACATACTTTTGCATGAACTGGGGACACCTTACCCTCTTGATATGGCAAAGCTTTCCTCCTAGAGCTCTGGTTGTTCACTATGTTCCAGTTTACAATCCTGTCTGGCCCCGGATGCTGTGTGGCCTTGTCTTCTGGATTATAGTATATGTTGCTATTAAACTTCTACCAATCCCATCTGTCCAATATCAAATATTATATGTTTAATCACTGCCATAATCCTAGGGTGGGAATTCCTTCTTCTCCAGCAGGGTGGACAAGAGGTGATTAAAACAATACTGCTTACTTAAATTTTAAATAATGCCTTAGGGTATTAGTTTCTCATCAGTACAAGAGTATAGTAATAATTCTAATATTAATATGGTTAAATTTATGTTTATAATTGTGTGTAACTTAGATTGAGCACTGCGTATTATCTTTCATTTTTAATAATTATGTTGTAATGCCTAATATGTATAGTTATTTGGTTTATTTAAATAAACTGTCATATTAAATGGCAATAAAATTTAACTACTTATTTAAAAAGGTATCTACACTTGAGTGTTCCTCAGCTTATGATAACTCAAAATTTGTCCCTTATTACTGTCTATGGCTTCATCTATGGCATGGATATAAATGAAAACAGGTACTTAAGAGCTATGGTAACTTGACTCACAGGCATGAGACAATGGTGAGAAAGGGCTAATAAAACAGTAGATATAATTGGAGCAGGATCCTACAGGTCCCCTGTGTGTAGATCTAGGGATTGTAGAGAAATTTCAAAGGTAGCTGGGGTAGTGGATAGAGTGGAAGGCACTCAGAGCATTTGAGAATTTGACAAAAAATATGAAGCACTTTCACATTTTCAAAATCAGCACAACCATGAATGTATATATAAGCTAATCATCAATCTTAGCTATAACCACACATTCATTTATTCAATTTTTACCTATTGCAATATGGATAATCTCAGCCTTATGATTAAAAGAATAAAAGTTAAAAAGTAGAGTGGTGCAAAGCAATAAAGTTTTGCTAGTGTTTGGAAATATCCTACTGGACCTTAAAGTTCAATACTAATAAGAAAGCTATCTCTGAAACTGTTTTTCAGAAAAGAGCCTCCAGGGTCAAGATAGGTAAAAATTTGGGTAGAATTGCTGCCAGTAAACACAGCAACACAGCTGCTACCGAAATATTTTTTAGAAAAAGAAAAATCACCCTCTTAGTCATCTCAAATTAAGTCTTTGTCACAGCCCTCTGTGTATGTTTTAAAGGAAGGCCTATAATCAAAGGTCCAGTCGTTAACAGCATTGGACTTACTATAAGGATAACAACACAACCATTCAAGCACTCAAGGCCCAGAGTTAATACTGCCTATCATTGGTTAGAAAAATAATAAGTTCCAAAGCATCCACCACAGACAGTTCAAATGTCCCATCAAGAGTTATTATCTCCTCCCTGCTCTCTGGTGATAATGCACATAGAATTTGTTCTATTTTATTTCTCTGCCTTAGCATTTCTGGGTAACAATGTTATGGAAATATCACCAATGAGTTAAATGAGTGCAGACATTTCAGAAAGAATGGGTCTACACTTCAAATAAGACTATAAATGTAGAAGTGAACCTCTTGAGAACATAAAATTGAATGAGGTAGGACTGTTTTTATGGTAGAAATGGATGCAAAAAAATGTAAGTTATTGGAAAATCTGGAAAGAGCCTAATTAAGAAAATAGTGAGAAGATTTCTTCTTACTCTTAGGTTGGTAATATAGATCTAGGAAAGCCCATTGTAAACAAATATTCTTGATCTCATAGTCTTAAAATAATTGTGTAGGGAATTACAACATATAAATTTTACAAGATGACCAAAACACAGTTCTGATGATTTACTGAGAAGGATGTAGTGTGCAGATATGTTCCCTTTTTATTTCAGAGAAATTTTGGCCTAAGCCTGTAGAAACTTACTTTCTATCAAAATGAAATAAATTTATTTTATCTTAAAAGATAATGTTTTCATGTTTTAAACTTGGCTTAAGCAATACCTGGGGCATTAATACCTAAGACAGACTTTTAGTTTTAACTTTTTGTTAACTAAACAAGATCTCAGTTTTATTCATTTTATTGTTGTTGTTTTTAACTGAGAGGTTTAATATCAGAGATATTTGGTGCAAAAAAATAATAAAGCAACAATAATAATAAATTACAAATATATTTTGTCCTAATCTATTATACTGTAATTATTGGTAGCAACAACCTCAAATTTGAGGCAGATGGGGAAAAATAGAGCAGACAGAAAATGCTGAATGCCAACAGGTTTTTCACAAAATGTCATATTTCTAAAATTATTATTGTCCTACACGTTGGGACCTGAGACTCATTTAAGTATTTTACCAAAGCTCACACAACTAATAGTTGCAGAAGCTGTTATTTCCTGTAAACTTTGCTCCCTACCTAACAATTCTATGATATGATCCTAATTGGAAGGAAAGTATATTATCCTCAATGAGCAGTTGATAAAAAGAATGACATTAGCCCTGAGTAAATGGTAGAGAAATCATATACAACCGTGGTAGGAAAATTTATTGACATCACTTCTTCTCCTTTACTCCTACAATTAAGTTAATATAGTTGCCAGACCATATATGTTCCATAGCCCCTAGGTAAATTGTAAAGCTACTACAGAGAACTGAAGACTACCTCTCTTCCTGTCATTATGAATACCCGATCTGAAGGAATGATGCTTGGTGTTATACGAGGGAAGAAGAGTAAGGTGAGGGCCTTTGAAAAGATATAGACAGGAATAAAGAAAGGAAGAGAATTTTCTCCAAGTCTCAAAAGGGATTTAGGTACGCAGATTCTTCAAGATGTGGGATCTTTAACTTAGTCCTTTAAAACATTCAAGAATGTAGTTAGAGGCATAGAGCAATTTGAAAATATTCTCATTCTTTGGATACTTTGAAAGCCACAGAACCACCTGAACTTCAAAAATTGTATGGACTTGACTCATAAGCATTTCAATAGTAACTCATATGGAATAGTGTGAAACAATAGGATGCTTTCATAAATGAAATGAAATGCTTTGACAAGACTAAAAAATATGAATAAAGAGTCAACTCCAATAATGATTGTGATTTAGTTTTCTGCCAGCCCAATGTAATAGATAATCAATATTCAATTTGATTTTACTGAAAAACTTTCATAAATAATCATTCTTTTATACTCTCTTTTGTGAAATGAGAATGATATTGCTTTACCTGGGTTGAAAACAAATTATCTATAAGCCAGGCTATGTAATTAAACCAACCAGCCAACCAAACAAACACTGAACTTGAAATGAAGAGAGAAAATGTTTTGTATTGGCTCTCTTAACATTATGAGAGACATTCAGTCTGTTATATAATCTTTTTCCACCATACATTCTAATTTGTAACATGAGAATTTTTAACTAGGATATCAATACAGTCATTTTCTAATATAATATGTAATGAATAGAATACTATATAATTTATCAACTAAACAGACATTTTTGAGAGTAAAAGAGAGTGCTAAAAAATTATGTACTTTAAATTATTTATTAGCTGAAAAATTGCTTTAATTTTATTCTTAGGTCTATAAATACTTTATTTCAAAATTCTTTTATCTCTGTATCTTTGAACTATTAAATACCTGAATATTAAAAATAACATTCACACACAATAATCAGTTTTTAGGCCATATCACTCTAAAATTTATGCCACTGGTTTTATTTTATTTTATAAAGAATATATTTTTTAATATGAATTTATTTTAATTTTTTTATATAATTGCCAGCAATTTTTTTCAAACTTGTATTTTTAAGGGCTGATAAAACTAAAATTGTTTATAACCTCAATGGATTTTTCTCTGTGAACCAAATTTTTAGATGAGAAAATATCAATGCTGAGGCATATGATAAGTTTAGAGAAAATTCTGTTAAATCATTGATATTTTAAATTCTATGTCTTTATATTAAAATTTATAAATACTTAAAATCACAGGTAAAATCTTTTCATGGGTATTTTTCCCTCATCAATTTCTAGTACCTACCTTGGCATATATTTATAAAAAAATTATTTTTTTTAAATAAATGCTGTCTGATGATAATTTTTAAATATCTAAGAAGTAAAGTTTTTTTTCTTTTTTTTTTTTTTAATGCCTACAGCACCTGATCTTCCTAGGTGGTCTCCCATTCAAGTACTAACAAGGCTGACCCTGCTTAGCTTCCAAGATCAGACTGGATGGAGTGTGTTCAGGGTAGCATGGCCATAGACTATAATTTTTGAATATTTAACTGAATTTAGATACTGCAAAATTGTATATGTCTGAAACTTATTTCCACTCTACTATAGAATATAAATTTATGCAATTAAAAATTGAAGCTTATCAAAATTTTCTTTTATCAGTTAAAATATTCCAAAAACAAGTACAGAATTTTAAAATTATATGTGCATCATTTGTGTTTAATTTCTAACTTACAACTTGTAAAAGCTTCAAAATCTGAAGGTTTTCGTTCTCCATTAGTTGAAAAATTTGTTTAAATATTTCCAAAGGTTGAGAATAAAATATTTAAATATTTAAACAAATATTTAAAAACCCATTTCAAAAGTTCAGTGGAATTGTACATAATTTAGTTTGATTTACAAAAGTATTTCAAAGGCTCGTACCTTTCTAAAATACAATTAATAACAGGCACACATTAAAAGAAAGTGTTTACTGTCATACTGAAGCACTTTTTCTATTTAATATCAATTTTGTTACAAATATTTTGTAGTCTAGTTACTCTATATATTCATAAAATATTTATGTATTTTGACATCTTAAATTTCTGCTTGGATTGGTAGAATTTTGTGACTTGATTATAATCAATTTTAAATTATGTGTGCACTTTAACCAAATCTAAACACATATCTGTGTCCTAAGTTTTTTAATTTCCTAAAAACATTGTTTTTAACTCAACACAAGGCTCCATCAAAATTTGAATTTGTATTATTATCACATTGGCAAATAATTTTATTTTTAATTTTTGACATTTTATCTGAATTTAGAATAGTATTGACAATAATATAAAATGTTTCAAGTTTAATATTTTAAATTGGATTTTTAAAAAGAGAATATTTATTAGAAATAAATGATTTTTTAAAGTTTCTGATGACACTAATACGCATCTGTTGATGAGGTTAATACTTTATGAATAGCACATCACTTTCTGTATGTGTACCAAAAAAATCTTGGAATTAAGCAAGAAAGAAAATTATGAAAATAATTTTTAAATCATAAAAAGTTTATGCTTCTTGGAATAAAACATACTCATATTCTACAAATGTTAAAAAAATCTGCAGTTTCAGTCTTTTTCAAAAATCTACTTACCTGTGAAATAGATGCGGAGGTTTCCTCAGCAGATTTGTGTTTTCTCCTTTTCATGTGTTAGTGAAATCAATATTGTCCCCATCATAGATGATAAATGTTAAAAAACATATTGTTCAAGTTGTGTGTTTATCAACTTTTTGAGAAATATCAATTCACTATCTAATTTTAAATTAAAGATCACTTTCAATATTTACCTCCTTGATATAGACAGTTTTATTGCTAAATGGAAAAAGAATTACAATACAGTAAAATTTCCATTAAATATTGCTCTCCATAGCTCAAAGCCAGACTGCTCAGTATCTAGTTCTCATGTCGATTTCTCTGAACCTAATCTAAATTTCTCACATTCTCACTGACCTCACTAATTAGCAGCCTAGAGAATAGTACATCCTCCAGGTCACAGCATAGTCATAAAAGCTCAAAAGCTGGTATCCTGAGTCGTCAGCAGAGGCATCATCATCATATATTGGTCACCACTGAGAGCAGAAAGAGCTGTCCTTAGCCATTGGGGTCCCAGAGTCTCAGCACATTTTATTTTATCAGCAAAGCCCTTCTTGAAAGGAAGTGTTAGTTGTGCTGCTTCTAGAAAGCATCAGACTATTGCTGATCATCTTTCAGATTTCACCACATTTAACACAGGAAATCTGTTTACTGCATGTGCCTTTCAAAGGCTATTAAACAAGAACATAACAGAAGCTAAAAGTACAAATGGAGGTCAAATTCATCCTGGCCTTATTTTAATGGAACTATTATTAAAAATATTTTGTTAAAAAATAAATTCAAGACACAGATTTAACCACACTGAATGTCTAAACAAGTATAAATTGGGACTGTTCTGAAAACTTGTATGTGTATAGTCATCTTAATCATGGACTACTGATTTATAGAGGGAACTAATTTTCCTTTTGTGAAAGTACTATGACTTTATAGAGTTAAGTGGCTATTTTTTAACTATTTGTTGAAGCTGCTAAATTATTGGAAAGAGCGCTGAGAAAATGTCTTCCTGAAAAGAGAGAGATATAAGCTAACAATTTCTAGGGCTTTTGATCAAAGAATATAGCTAGCTGCTTCAGCAGAGTAATAACTCCTTGTTTATGATAAGAATATGGGATAGTATGTAGTTATTGTAATGA
This sequence comes from Macroglossus sobrinus, assembly GCA_004027375.1. NCBI lineage: Eukaryota > Metazoa > Chordata > Mammalia > Chiroptera > Pteropodidae > Macroglossus > Macroglossus sobrinus. Next base: position 137,054 of record PVKZ01000962.1, read on the forward strand.
TAGTATGAGTTTTTATTACTAAGATAATGATAACAATATAAAGATAGTAATAATAGCTGTGAGGTGATTTCATAGTCTATAATACAAATGAGATGGAGAATGATTTGTTTGCCAATAATCAAATTTAAAATCAGGAATAAAGAAATAAAAATGGCCAACACTCATGAGAATACAAAAGTGTATAAACATAAAAGTTAACAGTTTTTAGTACTCACCACAAAATAAAAAATAAAATACACTAATACTTTGGTCAAAATTGTCCCAACAGCTTGCTAATATCCCGCTTATGCTTAATTTATGTAGTTATATAGTTAATCTACACTTCATATTCCAGTAAGAGTAAGCCAGCTTTCCAAAAGAAGGTAATGAATTGGAGCAGAATGAAGATAAAGATAAGTAAGATAAAGCCAAAAGCGGCATCAGAATTCATGTTTTTAAACACTGATAGATAGGTTTTGTAATTTCTTGAGAATCCCCATGGTTGGTACACAGAGAAAAATCATGAATATTTGTGGCTTTGCTTTGTTCACAAGCTAATGACAAGCTAGGGTCTCAGGAGAAATGGGCCTCTTTCTGATACCGATACCAATGAAAAGAGATTCTTTGAAAGCTACAGACCACCTACCAAGAATGAATATTTCCTCTCCTATGTCTTTTAATAAATACACCAGGCCTGCTGTACTTATAAAGAAGTTTGAAACTAACAATGCCAAGAGTGAAACTAGAGCAGAATTGATGGGCATTTAGCCTGTTCAAAATATATTCCTAAAGTTGTTACAAGAGAATAAACAAAGTAGGATGTATTCAAAGTAAAATGTGAATATAATATACTCACATTCATCTCTTATGATTAAATCTACTATTAGGTTTGTTCCTTAAGTAAACATATCAGGACTTTTTGATACAGATTAACACATAACACTGTAAAGATTGATGCACTAGAAACATTGCCTCCCATTCAATAGCACCTGGTAGAACTTGGTCATATAATTTTATAAGTACAGTTTAATCTACTGTAAATTATATAAAATACACAAAAAGTCAACATTAGATATATACATATATATAAATTTAAGACCACATGTATGTATGTATACATATGTATTTATTTAAATTCACTCAGCTGTATATAAATGCATATATTTTTTAAGTTTTCTTAAAATTAATTTATTTTTTATGGTGACATTGGTTAATGAAATATGATGTTTCAGCTATACATTTTAACAATAAGGCATATATATATATATATATATATATATATATATATATATATATATATATATTTGCATTGTGTGTTCACCTCCCATAGTTGGATTTTTTTCTATTACCACATATTTGACCTCTTTTGCCACATCTACTCTCCCCTTCCCCCCCACCTTCTGGTAACAACTAGTCTATTGTCCATGTCCATGAGTCTCTGTTTGTCTGGATCATTTGTTACTTTTATGTTTATATCCTACATATGAGTGATATCATGTGATTTTCAACTTTTCTGTCTAGATTATTTTGCTTAGCATGATTATTTCAAGGTCCATTCATGTTGTCACAAATGACAGTATTTCATCTCTTCTTATGGCTGAAAAATATCCCATTGTATATATGCACCACAGCTTCTTTATCTAGCCATCTATCATAGGACACTTTGATTGCTTCCATGTGCTGCCCACTGTGAATAATCCTGCTATGAACATCGATGTGCAAATATCTTGTCAGATATTAGCTTTTAAGTCTTTAGGGTAAATACCCAGTAGAGGGATTGCTGGATCATATGGTAGATCAATTCTTAGTTTTTTGAGGGACCTCCATACTGTTTTCTATAGTGGCTATACCAATTTTTAGTCCCACCAACAGTGTATGCATGTAAACATTTGAGTTTTTTATGGCACAGATATATAGAACCCTTTATACAGGTGTGGGCACACATAGGTATCCAGATGTCTATGTAGAGAGAATATTCCCTTACAAGAGATTAACATGTTAAGAATCACATCTAGCATTTATTTCTGAGTATAGTAGGAAACAAGCAAATTAAACTACACTTAATTAAATATATATAGATTACCCATAGTCAAACACACACAGTACACAGTACACAAGTTCTTGTTTATGCATATCTTATTGCTGATATGTATGGATTAGAACATAACAACATGGATAGTTGGCTTTCAATCTGCCAAAGAAAGAGAAAATTTGCCTAACAGCTCTTTCAGGCTTCTATTAAAATGAACAGTGTCATTAGGATTAGCTGATAAACTCTTACTGAGATTCCAGGCCTCCCAAATGTCACAGTTAAACCTAACCTAATTAGTATATGTTTACTTTTCATTGACAAACTATTTGCAAATATATGGTTTGGATTTTTTGAAGGCTGTCAGTATAACTACACTCTTGGATTTGGTTAATTTATTTATTATTTCTCCTGAAAAATGGGAAAAACTTTTTAGTTAGCATTTTTTGTTCTATTAGTTGAATTCATCAAATTTTATTATCTTTTTTTTGCAAGGAGCTTTAAACATGCTTTAATCTTTTAGAAATTCATGTTAGAGATTCAGGTGCCTTTTGTTGCCATTTAAGTAACCACTGATGTGACATGCCATTTTTAGAGGATCTATTTATATTTTATCAATGGATTTAATTATATATTGTCCTTCAAATGAATTTCTATACTTTTTATATTTTAGTTTTAGATACTCTTTGAAATTCAGTTTATAATTTCAGCTGTAATTTGCAATGCAGGTGCAAGTTCCTGATCTGTCCCAAAGTGGATTTTACTTTTGTATTTTTAAAAAATTTATCCTAAATTTTAATGTATGGGTTGCACAAATATTATAACAAGAAAAAAATATATATATATGTGTGTATATATATATGTACATATACATATATATATACACATATATACACACACACACATACATATATATATACACATATATATTAAATTTTACTTGAATTTTTATGGGATGAGATGAATTACATTACTCTTCCACATTAACATAATTGTGAAGGGAAACTGAAATAAGTTTGACATTACAACAGCATTATATAAATCTTTACCAAACTTTTATCAAAAGTGGGAAAACATTTTTATGAGCTCTATAGAGCTAAATAGAAAAAAAAGGACCAAATAGGAAGAGCCAAATAGGGAGAAAGTAAAAAATTTCAATTCATCCTAATTATCTATGCCCGGTTTTGTGACACAAAACAAAAGCAGGCTCATTAAAAGAGAGATCAAATTGATGGTTGCCAGAGCGGAGGAGAGTTGGGGAGGCTAGGTGAAAAGGTGAAGGGGAATATTGTCAATAATATTGTAATAACTATGTATGGTGACAGAGGATTTCTGGACATTTTAGATTTACTCTGGTGATCACTTTGTAAGGTATATAAATGTTGAATCACTATGTTGTGAACCTGAAACTAATATAGTATTGTATGTCAACAATAATTAAAATAAATTTTAAAGGTAATTAAATAACAAAAATCAACTAATCTAATTAAAACATTTAGCAAATACCATCTCTTCATTATCATACTGTCTTATGAAGTAATAAAGAACTTTGCCCAACTCCCTCACTGTTGTCAAAGATATAAAAAGGTTAACTTGAGTGAGAATAGAGATCATAATACATATTGATTTGTTCTCTTCTCAGCCATCAAAACTGATTCAGTGTCAAATATTAAATCATGTAACTGTGTATCAAAGTTTTTATTCCTAGTATACTCATTTGATTACTGCATGGGGAAAAAATCCCCAGAAAGAGACTCTTGGGATTGAAATGTGAGCACACAATCCTTGTGTGTATTGTAAGGAATCATAATCTTTTAGAAAAGAAATCAGCAAGCCAACCTCTGGGCCAGAAATGGCCCACCACTGTCAAGTTAGGTGAACAATCTGAAAGGAAATGAAAGCCTAAGTTAATATTGACAATTTATTATTCAAAACATTCATTAAATTATTTCTGCTCTTCACCCTGTTCCATGGGGGATGATGTAGTGCCTGCCCAGGTAGATGCTGTACACATAAGTCAGTGTCACAGCCAAAGAACAGTGAACCTAGGATTCTCCTATAAGAAATCTTATAAGAAAGCTGTTAGAAAATCTGCCCAATCTTTATCTCAGAGGCAGATATTATCATTTTACTCTGGAATGTAGTTAAATGTCTCCAGGAGGAAACAAGAAAGTTTCACTATGCTTATTATGTAGATATGTAGGCAAATCTCCTCCCAGAGAGGAGAAGAACTTTATTATACTGAAACATTCTTGGACTCTGTATATTAGAAAGCTGTTTTCTTAGAAGAGATGCAGAAACAAAATTATTAGAGGATTGTCTCCTAACAGCATCATGTTTTCATAAATAAAGTTCTATTAGAACACAGCTATATCCATTTGTTTACATATTATCTATGGCTGCATTTTTTAAATTAGAGTTGACATCCAATATTATTTTATATTAATTTCAGGTATACAGCATAGTAGCCAGACATCCATACTATTTACTTATCCCCCAAACGGTCTAACACTCACCTGGCACCATACACAGTCACCACAGTACCATTTACCATATTCCCCATGTTCCTCTATTGATGCTTTTGCACTGCAACAGTAGAGCTGAGTAGTTGTAACAGATACCATATGGTCTACAAAGTCTAAAATAAAATACCTGCTATCTGGCTCTTACAATATAAGTTTGCAGACCTCTGATCTAGACATAGATATGGATATTCTCCCCAGAGAGTCAGAAAGTAGACAGACAGTCAGCAACAACAGCCACAACAAAAACAGAATAAAAAGAGAGTTGGCTAAAATACATTAAGTATAATATTAAAGTAAATGTCCAATTATCTTATAAAATTCAGTTTGGAAATAGTAAAGCACTGATTTGGAACTTCATAACTCAAATAAGTAATATAAAGGACAAAACTGAGATATTCTTCAAGAATTTAGAATACAAAATATGAAGAAGTTTGAAAAAGTGAAATGATAGGCTTGATGACAGAAAAGAGTCAATTCCTGAGGACTAGTCAGTTACCACCTATAAAGAACTAAAAACAAAGGAATCCCAATAAAAAAATAAAATAAAATAAAGGAATAATAAGTAAAGACCTAAGTATAGCTGACCTAAAAATCAAATGTCTAAGAATTTAGATGAGAAAAGACTGATAGAAGTGACTATGATAAACCAACATCAAGATATAACTTAATGACTTGAAAATAATCAAGCTTGAAAAAATTAAACAAAATAATTAACTGTACAGGTACAGGAATTAGTGTTAAACTGTTCCTCTGTATCTTAAATAGGTATAGCATTTTGAAGAAGATAACATATACAATAAGAAAGATCAAATCATGTGTTTTTCATGGATGAAGGCAATCAACATAATTCTAAATGTATAAAGACTCAGAAAAAAATGCTACCCATGAAACAGTTCTTTATAAGCTTGCTCTAGGTTATAACTCAATTAGCTGGGAGATAAACCAAAGTTTATAATCAAAGAATAAGGAACTCAGCATGTAAACTGATGGACAGTTTCACATAGAGTGTCATTGAAAAATATATATTGTAAACACTATAATATTATTAAGCCAGTGTTAAAAAAACTATATGGTTGATCTCCATATTTGACTAAGATTTAGTCATATTTTGCAAAATGTATCTCCCTTGGAACAACGTAAGTCCTAGAACTTGGTGTGAAGCTCCATCATTCCAGTTTCAAAGGGCCACAGAAACTGATTTTATTCTCCAGGGATGGATTTAAAGGATACTCTGTTATATGAATGAACTTAGAGACATTGGAGGACTCGTCTTTCAATTATTTCAACTACGGTTAACCCTTGAAGAGCTCATGTCAGGGGCACAAACACGTGCCATCTCATGCAGTCTGAAATATGCATATAACTTTTGACTCTATAGCTGTCCCTTCAGATCACATATTCAACAAACCTCTGATCTAAAACAGTATTTTCGATCTGCGGTTGGGAATCTATGTTGGTAAACAGAGGTTAGGAATGTAAAAATAAGTTTTAGATCCTAAGTTTGTTGAATCTTTGAATGAAACCTACATAAAACCCAGCAGTTAACAAGGGCTATTGAAAAAAATACTGATATAAGTGGGCCTGTGCAGTTCAAATCACGTTGTTCAAGGGTCAATTGTCGGAAATTCAGACAACACAAAATAGCACAAAGAAAATTGGTATCCCTTACATAGAGAACCCAACATTTTGATCAAAAAGAATACTCATAAAATCATCATCATCATCATCAACATCATCATCATCATCACAATCATTATCTTTACTAAATAAAGGAAGGACCTTATCTGCAATCTAAGATAAATATATTTTAAGAAATATAGTTTTTGAAAATCAACATTGAGGTATACCTCATTTAACTTACTGAATATATGGCTATAGAAAGTTTTCTTTATCATTCAAAAAGAAATTATAAAAGAATAAAATTCTAATACAGGAGAAAAATCAGGATGATCTGAAAAATTTTTCACAATATTAGTTAATGCTAGTGGACAACAGAGTACTATAAGAAGTAAATAATTCTGAGAAAAATTATATATGGTGTCAAAATTTTTCATTTAATAACCAGAAATTCAAGGAATGAATGCAGAACAGTTGAAAAGTTTTCTATTTATTTCATGTTACAGGCATTAAGTATAATGACACCCTTACTAATGTATTTGATTATTGTTTTCCTCCTTAAACTTAAGAGTATTTTAGGGACTGATATCACTGTTGGAAACAAACACTCTTTAAATTCAAGAAATTCCTTTTATGTTGCTTTACCATGAAATAAATTGAAAACAATTTTTAAATTCCATGTAAAATATGAGCACATTTTATAAATTTATCTACTAGTTGATCTCTCTCTTTTGGTATAATTAAACCAGGTATAATTTATCCACCTTCATAGTTGACCTATTTGTCTGTATGCACAGATAAATGCCTAGAATATTAATCCCTTAAAGTTAAAAACATTGAGTAATTTTTATCCTCTTTATTTTTTGTAAGTTTTGAAGTGTTTCATTTTTTCAAATGACATGTGATACTCTTAATTTTTGTCCGCTAATGTTTAAAGATTAGTATAAGAAAACAAAGAGAAGTACAAAAATAATATGGTAACTGTATATGCCATCTAAAATAAATAAATATTAACTTCTTTTACAGTTGACATCCAACATTATTTTTTATTAGTTTTCGGTGTATAGCACAGTGGTCAGACACCCACATAATTTACAAAATGATCCCTCCAATCAGTCCAATACCCACCTGGCACTATACATAGTTATTAAAATATTGACTACATTCTCTCTGCTGTATTTTATACTCCCGGTAGATATATTTTGTCCTATATGTTTTAAATCTTTAACTTTAGTTAGGAAGCCAAACATTATAGGTTAAGATAAAATTACTCTTTACTTTTACTAATTCCATTTTTTTTCCTTTAGATAGGTACTATTATGAATTTGTGTGTATCCTGCATGTAATTTTACATTTTATTATATATATTTCCATAAACAATATGTAGTATAAAGTCATTTTTCATCAGATATGCTGTTTTACTTTAAAAGATACAGAGAAACTAAGTATTTCTGAAAGAGTCAACTTTCTTTTTTGTTCTGTACTTGCGACATATTTAAGCTATAGCCACTATATTTGAGGACCTTGCAAAGACCATATAAATTTCCCTAAACTATGCAGGCCGTAATTGCCATTTGGGGCATCATTTCACCATGGGGAATCCTATAGAAGCTATGGTTTTAACAGATGCATTTCTGCAACTGATGATGTATCAAGACATTTTTCCCTCTGTTAATAGGAAAAGACTGTTATAATTTACCTCTTGATCATTATATATTGGATAAAGAATATTTGACACTTTTTACTTATCTAAATAATGAATGAGAATATTTCATGCTCAGATTAAATCTGAAAGAGATATAATAATGATTCATTGCTGTATTCAAGAAAGGACAAAAAAATAAGTTTTGTAGTACTTTATTTTAAATTGATTTAGAAAGAGCTCAAATTGTGGTACCTTTCAAATAAAATGAGATGAAAACAATTTTAATTTTAGAGAATTTAAAAATAGACTCCAGCGGTAGGAAGTATGTGGAAAATCTCTGTGCCTTCTCAACTTTGATATGAATTGAAAATTGCTCTAAAAAGAGAGTCATAAGAAGACAGTCTTCATTTTAAAGAACTGAAATTTTAAATCCTTTTTCTTTTTTAATTTGCTCATGCTTGTAATTATTTGCAGCTTTAATTATACAGCCAATTAATTTTAAAAACCTGAAACATTAAAAACATAAATTAGACTGTTTTTTTTTCCTTAAGATACATTCTTTCCAAGTATGAGAATCACATCAGAAAATTTCATACAACTAATATAAAATTTGTATCATCAAAATATTAATAAATCAAATTAGTAAACAACTATAGTTCTTTGAGTTTTTTCTTTATGCACTAAAGAAAAATGCTGACACATTATTCTATACTGATTATATATTATCAGTATTATTAATACTATTAACACATATGTACACATATGAATGTTCATTTTTATTTCTAACTCACCATTACTGAATCATGGAGTTATTTCAAACATTTAACCTTCAGGTAAAATTTGCTTTTTTATTAATAAACCACATTTCACATTTGAATTCAGTTTATGGAGAGATGCACGATCTCAAGGCAAATAAACTAGCTTGATGGTAATCTGCAAAAAGTGGAAACAAGTAAGCTTTATAGCTTTTGTAGCCTAAAGATTAGGTCTTGAGAAATACAGCATTAGACTGAAATACATATATATATATATATATATATATATATATATATATATATATATGCCATAAAAATATATTCTAAAAAATTAAAACTTTATACTCTTTTTTTTCTATGTTTAAGACATAGCATGACATTATATGAGTAATAAATTTTGTTTAAAAAAAAGCAGTGGTAGAAGTGTACTTTTTAGTCTATACAAGTTTTAAAATTAAAACAGCTGGAGCAACTAAATAGTAAAACCAAAATATATTGATAACATGTATAACAACACACTTGATAAGAAATTTCCTTGGATATCAAAATATGAATATGTTCTATAAACATAATTATATTAAAAAGAAATAAATAACAAAGAAGATAAAAAATATTTCAATATTTTAAAATCAAGCAATACATTTTTTAAAAGTTTTGAAATAGAGAAATAATCACAAAAGAATTTAAAAACTGGATGAATATAAATATCTGCTTTACTTAATAAAATTGATATACCAATACTTTGGGGATGAAATTAAAACAGTGATTAGAGAAAATTTATAACCTTAAATTTATATTTTAGAAAAATCAAATTATCCACCTATTAATCTATTTCATGAAATTAAAAACAAAAGAAAATTAAGTGCAAAAAAATAAATAAAAAAATGAAAAAGAGAAATACAGCATAAAAATACTATTTCTATGAAAAGATGACTAAATTCATGAAATTCTGACAATAATATACAAAAAAAATGAGAGATTAAGAGGCAGAAATTACCAATAGCAATAGTTAAAAAGAAATTATGACTAAAGAATCTATACCAAGTATTAACATCATAGGAGGATATTAAAAATAGCTTTTTAACATTAAGATTAAAATTTGATGATATGGACAAATTCTTAGAAAAGTACAAGTAAAATACTAATGAGAAACAGATAAAAATTCAAATAACCCTCTATCTATTTAAAAAAAAAAACAAAGAGGTTTTAAAAAAACTGTTAAAGAAAACTGCCGAAGCGTCTTAAGTTATTACAAGTATTTAATAAAAAAATAGTACCTATCTTACATAAATTCTTTCAAAAATAATTTAAAATTGAATTTATTAATTAACTTTGTAAGATGAAAAAACTTCAATAGCAAAAAATCAATAAGTACATTACAAGAAAGGAAAATACATACCAATTATACCAAATAAGAAAAAAAATTGAGAGAACAAAGTCTAATTCTAAGATAGTTAAGATGGTTAATACATCAAGTCCTAGCAGGGAAATGTAAACTAAAACCACATTGATAACACTGCATACTCACCATAGTTGCAAAATTTAAAGACTGACGATGTTAGTTTGGCTATGATATGAACCTTTGCAACTTTCATACCCTACAGATTATTGTACAGCAAGTGGTACAAATAGTTTTGGAAAATCTTATGGTAGTATCTACTATAGTGGAACATGTGACTTTGAGACAGCAATTTTAATCTTAGGCACATACATCAACAAATTCATAATTATGTGTACATAAAGACATGTACAAAAACTTACAAAGGGATGCTCATAACAGGAGATACAGTCAAATGAATAAATACATTGAAATATATTTATGCAACCATTTCTATAAAGAAATGAGAACAAATAAATGGTTCCTATACTTAAGAACATGTATGAATTTTACAAGCATAAGTATGAGAGAAGAAAGCCATATGCAAAAGTATGCAGGCTAAATGACACCCTTTATATGTAAGTTCCAAAACAATTAAAACTAAGTTGGTTTTAAGTCAGAAGAGTGTTTACCCTCTGTGAAAGAAGTTAATAGCCAGAAAGAATTAATGAGATAGGCTTGTAGGGAGCTTTTAGTGTTCTATTTATGTATTACAAATATACTTGTATACATATTATTTTTAGTGATTTTTTAATTTTTTAGTTTAAAATTATTTCTTTAACTTACTTGATAGTAAAAGAAGTCAATGGACCACTATTAAACTTGAAGTTAAGTAAAGGATTAGAATCACCCTCTCCTAGTCACCTGTTCATTGACTTTCACTGTTATTCTAATCTAATGATATACCCTTTGGAATGAAGCAATGCAGACTCACCCAGCATTATATCCATTCTCATCATCCTTTAACTCACACCATATGAGCGTGCTTGTTAAAAAAAAAGTTTTTAATTGAGCTATTCACACACAGCACACACACACAAATATAGGAGATAAGTGAGTTTTTTGATTTGCCCTTCAGTGATAAAATTCCAGGTCTTTCTTAAACAAAGCAAATCTTGAAAGGCAATGGAAAGCCAATAAATGCTGAGGAAAAAATATGATTTTTTTCAAATCAGTGAGATAGTAGTATTTTAGATTTTAGTATTTTAAGGATTCTAAATTGAACTGGCACTCTAGAATCTCTTGCAAAGTTCAAAAATCAGGAAAATTCCAAAATCAATTACTGTGCATAACACCCAATGTTAGAATTAGTTGTTCTGTTAAAAACATACCATTAGTATTATGTGGTAATGTATGTTTATGATATACACAATTTAATATTTTTGATGTTCAAATGTTATGACCACAATGATTTTCTAATTTTCCAATTGGTCATTGCAGTATGAATCTATCAAATATTCACAAATTATGTATGCTGAGAGTACAAGAAAAAACATCAATGTTTTTTAATGTGAAATTACTGTTTATATAAATAAAGCTTGAAAATGTGATGTTAATTAAATCCTTTGGCTAAGATAAAATCAGTTTTTCCTTTCCCTAGTTTAGATGAGGATCTCTATGGACTAATATTCAGGATAGGCATATTTTAATGTTGGGAGAGGAAACCTGAAGGGAACTGAAAATCATTTTAATATTTTTGACAGATTTATCGATGTATAATTTATAGACAATAAATTTCACACATTTAAAGCATACCACTTTATAAATTTTACATATGTATCCACCCAAGATAATTAATATATACATCACCCCAAACATTTTCTTATGTTCCATTGTAATTATTTTCCCAAATTCCCTCCCTATTCTTCAGTCCTCCCTATTCTCCAGTCCTTCTGTTGCCAAGCAACCACTGATTTGCTTTCTGTCGCTTTAAATTATTTTCTCTTTTCCAAAATTTTATATGTATTTAATTTATATAAAGTAAATCAAATACTTGTTCACCTCTGTGGCTTCTTTTACTCAACATAACTGTTATACACACAATCAATAATTGTGTGTATAACAGTTTATTCAGCATAATTTTATTCAGCATAATTAAGTGTGGCAAGAATTTGGGCTTTGATACACTTAAAGTCCAAACAAAGCTAAAGTTCAATCTGAGGCTTTGACCTCAAAGATAATTTGTATAACAACTTGGCAGTGGTTGTTGTGAAGCTGTTGATGAAATTTTCTTACAGGTGATACATATTACTGATCCATAGCAATGGTAATGAAACAAAAAGGGGTTTTCAGCTTTTGCAATGGAAAGATATGTTATGGACTGAATGTTTATGTCCTCTCAAAATTTATATTTTGAAATCCTAATCCCCCAATGTAATGGTATTTGGAGGTGGAGACTTTAGGAAGTGATTAGATCACAAAGATAGAGACCTCAGGATCGAGATTAGTGCGCATTATAAGAGAGGCCCCAGAGAGCTCTCTCACCCTTTCTGCTATGTGAGGACATGGTGAGAAGATAGCAGTCTGTAAACCAGAAAGCAACTCTTCACCAGACACTGAATCTGCTGGCATCTTGATCTTAGACTTCTGAGGCTCCAGACTGTGAGAAATAAATGTTTGTTAATTAAGCCACCCAGTTTGTGGTATTTTTATTAAAGCAACATGAATGCATTCAGACAAGATGTTAAAGAGATGAGATTATAGAGGAGAAAGTGTTTTTGGAAAAGCATGTGTACTTTTACCTTTTACTAGGGTGAAAGAAAGCATCCAAGCAAAGCTACTTGGAAATTTATGAATGATTTTCAATATATGAAATAAGGAGCTTTTTTTCTTATTCATTCATTCATTCACTCAAATTTTTCTGTGCTCCCCATGTGACAGGTACTTTTCTAGACAGTGAGGACAGAGCAGCTAAAATAAAATGATTGCTTTTATGAAGCTTACTTTCCAGAATGAATACCAACAATAAACAAACAAAAAAATTCAAGTGTATCAGAAAATGGTAAATGTTAATTTAAGTATTATGGAGAAAAATAAAAAAGGGTATAGTGAATATAGTGAGCTAGTGATAGAGGGCTACTACTACATAGAGTCATCAGGCAATCCTTAATCTGGGAAAGAGTATTTTAGGCAAAGAGAAGAGCAAAGGCAAATGTCTTGATGTTGGATCAGGTCCCATGAATAGTGAGGCGACTGGGCTAGAACAAAAGATGAAAAGTGGTAGAAGAGGTGGGGGGAAAAGATAGAAAATGAGAACATGAAAGGTTAGTGCAGCACATGTTAATTTTCTGGCTTTTACTCCAAATAGGAAGTTGTTGGAGTCTTTTAAGAAGAGAAATGACATGATAATATTTATACAGATAAATGTCTGTAGGAAATCAAAGGTAGAATAAAGAAAGATATGTAGAAGAGCCTTGTAGTAAGTAATCTGGCTAATCTTAGCTAGAGGTTTCTAAAGCAAAAATTGCAGATGACTTTGGTATTGTAAAATCATGGAGGAAAAACAACAGAGAAATGATGAAATGCCACAGCCAAGAGGGGGCTTGCAAATGTAAATAAATTATAGCAGAAAATTTTTAAAGATTTACATTTTTGCATATATCTGATCTATACTATTCACACCCTAAAATTAATCTTTCCTGTTTACCTGCTTTCTTGCCATCCATGCATCTGTTTGAGTGCCTATTACTAGGAAAGTACAGGCAAAGTAAGTCAAGACTTGGATCCTGCTCTCAAGTTCACAGTGCAGTGGAGGAGACTGACATATTGACAGTATTGACAGGTCATTACAATATAAAACTGTGGGTACCATAAGAGAGTTATAGATAAAGTGCTTCTCTAAGCTATTTATAGATCTCTCAGTATAATCTTAGCACCATCTCTTAGTGAATTTGTGTAATTCCTTTAAATTGACATATTCCACGTCACCTTGTTCATCCTCTCAACAAGTTCCTAAATATACAAATAAATACACAGAAGACCAAAAACACAATTAGGCTCAACATATATTATTAAATATATTTAGTAAAAGTTTGCTATAACTCTTTTGTAGATTTATTTGTTTATTTAAGTAGTCAATTCATTATTTGTTTTACTCACCATTTGTTCTAGATTAGTTATTTTCTCCAGATATTAGACTAAGAAAATCTCATTTTTCTTTCTTTTTTTTTTGAAACCCTGAGACAAAAAATATATTTTTAATTATTTTTAATTAATTTAAAAATACTATGTGTCTCTTTAATAGCAAATAGCATTTGTGGTGATTATTCTTTTACTATTTCATTCAGAAAAGGTCACTTCTAATTATTTCATATATTTCTTCACCATCTAAAATTTCTTCACCAAAATCACATATTCCCCCTTGCCTCTGCTATCGTTTTGGTATGCAAACTAGCAGCTGCACACAATCATTTGTCTATGGCTCTGTTTTTCCCCAGAACTTACTCTGAGTTTCCTGAAGAAAGGAAAAACAATTTATGAGTATCTTGATGCCTGACTTGAACACTTGACAATTTTGTTAAATAATGATTAAATTGTCAAGTACTACAAAATTTTTATGAACTAATATTATTGGCCACCTCACTTTTCCACATTATTTAATATATTTGGGACTTGTAACAGACATCTCTTAATTTACTGAATGGTGCTATATACATACTTTAACAGTCATTTCTCTCCTTTTCTTTGTTCATATGTAGCATTTCAACCTAAATCCAATGCAAAATTACAATTCTCTTTCATAAGAAATATTTTATTCAGTATTCTATTTTATCTAATATTTATATCGTATTCATTAGTTTAACATCTAAAGAGATGATATTAATATTAATAGGGTGAATGACTGACCAGGTGTAGTATAGCTTCTGTCAAATGATCTCTTGCAGTGATCTGAAGGAAGTCATTGGATACAATGTCTGTACTGAAGCTCAACCCCTCTGTGTCAGACCTCCAGAATCCTCACAGGGGTTTTCTGCTAAAAGTTATTCACTCTATGAAATAGTGACAGAATTTTGCATGGAAATCTTGGCACTCCAGTATCTGTAGGGGATGTGTGAAATTAAGGCTCTTAATAAAATTTCAGAAGTAGGATATTTGTCAGGTACTATTTTCAGGGCAGTAAAGTTTTAGCTCTGGCTTGGTTCTCCCTTCTTAAAAAACAAAACAAAACAAAACAAAACAAAACAAAACAAAACAAAACAAAACAAAACAAAAAACACTAGTTATAAAAGCCATTTCCCAGAGGGGCTGTGAAATTTGTGGGGGAAAAAATGAGATTGTAATAGTAAGAAGTAAAAAGAAAAGTCAGATATCCGTTTGTCTTTATTTTTTAATCTATGTCATTTCTTCAACTTTATCTGACTGCTTGTCTTCCGAAGATTTCTAAAACTGAGTTAAGAGTTTTCTCACAGAGCCTCCGGAAACCTCACTCTTTTACTCCCACATTTTCTAGTGCTAATTTCTGACTTGGACATAGGAATTTACTGCTTTGGCCTTACCTGGTCACGAGCAAAAGGACAGTGTCATAGAGATCATTCAAGTTCTATCTTGCAGCATTATAAATGTAATGAACTGATCTTTGTGAGAGTTACTGTTATACTCTTAGTCCCAGATGTCATTCAATGTGACACATTTTGTGGTGGTTCTCTACAGGATAAGAAGCTGAGAAAGACCTGAGAAAAATATGTAAACAAAACCATCTAAACAAATCACACACACACACACACACACAAAACAGTGTATTAGAATTATAATATCCCAGTGTTGTAGGAGATGCCTGCAGTGCAGGATATTCCTGGCAGGATATCTGGTGCTTGGAACAACAAGAGCAATGGAAGCAAAGGTGGACTTGCACACAAGGACACATTGCAGGCAGGGCGCATACCCCTGACCAACTCCAATTCTGAGACTTCCTGTTCTAGGGACTAGAAAAAGATACTTAAGAGAATAAGAAAAAGATACTTGAGAGGAAGTAGCTGAGGACAGGAAGTTGGCTTCTAGGCTGAATCTGGGTGCTATAGTTTGTATCTACTTACTTGAGATTAACTATTATTAATTTACAAAGCTAGCATTGTTGTGAAACTTAATAAAGGACCATGGAGATAGGGGCGATGGCGAGCCTTGTCCACCCTCCTCTCCTTTTTCTATGTAAGTGACTCATTTCCAGACTCCGATTCTTCTTCTGAACCTTCTCCGCAACATTCCAGCAGACACAATTTTTATTTATTTGTTATACGTGAACTAAAGGAAAAAGACTAGGAGAAATTCAGAGAGAGTCATTGCCATGTTATTTCTACAGGGTTAGTCTGTCACATCAAAACACAATAAAAGATGCGCCTGGTTCCTCCTCTTATAAGAGGCTTAGGAGATATTAAAAAGAGGTTTTAAAAGAAGTAGGCTTTTGAAGATTTATATAGACTCAAGAAGTATTCACTAAAGATTGCATGAGTTGAGAGTGGAAGTAGTTGCAGAATTTAGAAGTGTTCAATAGTTAACACTTTGTAAATGAAGTGGAGAATCACCTAAATATCAATACAGCAGAAAGAAAAAAAATAGAAAAAAAAAAGATTATAGATCTCACATTTAAACACATCACTTTATATGGTTTACATAAGTGATTATTCATATTCTTAGGCAAGTTTATGAATTTGGATTAGTAGTATGAGTTAAGATTACTTGCTAGAAATTCTTTGCTATGTTTAGAATGCTAACATTTGTGACGATCAGAGAATGATTTGATTCCTGTTTTATCAGTACATTTTTAGTGATTCCTTAAACATCAGACCCCTGACCTATCTTAGAAGAGATTGTCACTACTTCTTTTATAGCTAAAGAAACGAGGGCACTGGGAATTTAACATACCTATGGGTAATAAATTGAAGAAAAGGAATAGTACTAACTTTTTTCTAAGGTTAGGGTTCTTCTCATTGCATCATAACTCTTGAAATTATACCACAGCCATTTTGACTTTGTAGAGGAATTGTTTCTTAGCCAGTCTGGGGAGTAAACTTAGAGGATATAAAAGCTATAAATCCATTTTAAGTAAACCTACAATACTTCTCTGTGTTATATGATGTCTAGTTGCAATGCATATGTCTCTGCATGTTTATACATTGGCTTTCAAATATAGCCTGGACTCCTCACCATTTGGCCTTTGGCCTCCCTGATCTAGCTTCGCGATTATATCTTACTCTCTTTATCCATCAGAGTTTCCACTAAAAATAAGCTTTGGGCACCTTTAATCTTTACACTCCTGTATTTCTTCAATGAACTCTGCACCTCCATTCTTCCCCCACATCTAAATTCTACTTATTCATAAAGCATTGTCAGATATTGTAGCCAGAAGAACTCTTTTTGTCTTTTGAATTTTCATAAGAATTTAGTCTATAGAGGTGTTTCTTCTGGTATAACTTTTGTATTTTGCTTGGCATGATTATTATCTATGTAAACACTATTTTTTCTGCTAGTGCGTATTAAAATACGATAGGACTTGTGTTTTTATCAAGTAACCTTCAATATTCAATAAGCATTTATTTTTTAAAAAATAGTTGAATAAATAAAAGATATTCTGGAAGTAATATTTTATAGTATGATGTAAAATTTTAATCTATTTTGCGATGGAAACACAATGAAACAAATTACAGATTAAAGAATTACTTCTTACAACTGATCTAATAATACTTTTTTTCCCTAAAAAATCTACCTAAGTAAAACTGTTAATATTATAAAATATAAAAATAAAAATATTTGATGTAAATATCTATATGTATTACATCTTAATAATTCCTTATTAAAAACATCTTATTTATAAAATAATCTTACAGATAGCGTCTAAAACACTATAATTTCTTTGGTTGCTGTTGTTATTTTCGTTGCTTTTAAATTCTGTTTCTGCATTAGAAAGTAAGCTTCATAAGGTTTGGTAATTTTCTTTTTTAATTTACAGATTGCTCTAAATTCCTAGACTATTTTAACATCTAATACATGTTCAATAAACATTTATTGATTGAATATAGGGAAGAACCACCACCACTCTAACTTCATTGGACTGTATTTTGCTCAAATAATTATTTTATTTCCTTCTTTATCATTTAGAGACTCTGTGAGAAGGTTAATGAAGAAAGTGGCATACAATTTTCAGGATAAAACCTTACTGAATTGACTAACACAAGAAGAGAGAATTTGATTTCAGTGTTTCCTTACTCTCCTAATTCATCTCTCTTTCAGGCACAGCTTAAGAAAAATTTTCTTAAACATATTTAAGTCTCTTCAAACTACATTCTACTTTTTGGGAGGATGATTATCACCATCCTCCCAAAAAAGGTTAATCAGGTGTGATTAAAAGTCTTAGATAGTCTAATGTAAAATATGTATTTAAGAACTGGAAATTTATTATCATAAACATTAGGAATTTTGTGAGATACTAAATAAATATTATAAACTTAACTGAAAATAACCATGTTAGATTTTGTCAGTAAAGTTGGAATATATAAAAACTCAGAGATTTTAGGAAATGTTAACCACCTTATTTACCATTCAAGTCTTTCAAAAGAACTAGTTTGAAGTCAATTTAAAGAGGAAGAGGCATTAACTCAGAGAAAATTTTTTACTGATGATTAGCACAGCAGTCATTTTTACTGCAAACTTGTGTAACTTAACATACTCATTATTGTGATTGTGGATATCACATGTAATGACTCTCATTCAAATTTAGCATAAAACACTAGTTTTAAACTACTATTTTCTATTCATCTCTGTCACTTTACTTTTCAATTTGAAAGCCAGGTAGACATAAATTAAATTTAGCGGCTGGTGAGAAAATGTTTATAAATCACAATAAGCCTAATCAAAATTTCAGTCAAAATACCTGCATTTCAAAAGCAGTAAAACTAGTACATAATGTTAATTTCATATCACAAAGGAGCCCAATTAAAGCAACTGTGGTAAATATGAGAACTTCTTTGTATATTTCTCCCTTTTCCAATGATTGGAAAAGATTTCTTTCCTTTGAAAAATGAGTTTTGTGAGAATATCTTATAATTGTTTTTCTGATATTTTTACATGTGTCAATAATGAATTCTAATTTACATTAAAGTTGTGACAGACTTGTCTTCAAACTAACAAACAAAATCAATGTTAAAAAAGTGGTAGTTCAGTTTAGACAACTTTGAGAAAGAATGCCTTAAAAAGCAAAATGATCCTGGTGGTAGAAGTAGGGTGGACATTACCTCATTAAAAACAAATAGACAATGGATTAAGCTAATGCAAGTAATTATTCAGACACAATTATTCTGGCACAGAGGTTGAAAAGTAAACTTTACCACAGGTTTTCTGCTTCAAAGACAGTTTTCAAATAATTATCATGTGTAAGAGCTTGGTAATTACACCAATCTTTCAAAAAGTCAGGTTTGAATCCTATTCTAAAAATCACAATGAGTGGTTTATGAAAATAAATGTATGTACATAATCTCAAGTGTTTGAAATTTCCTCCCACTGGTTTTATCTACCAGTTGAAAAACCATAAGTGAATGTTTTTAAAAACTGTCACCTGGAGTCAGATTAATATGTTAATTAATTCTAAATGTATTCATCTGAGACATGGGTAAAGCAATAATACCTAAATTTTAAGAATGCTCTGAATGTTTACAAAGTATTTGGTATAGTCTGGCTTTCAATAAGTTATTTGATATATGCTAGACATTACTTTAATTATGATGATGATGACTACAAAAGAACTCCCTTGTTCTCTCTGCCCCTATATCAAAGAGCTTCACGACCCAGATTGTCATTAAAAAAAAAAAAAGTATTATGTTAACTCAAACTTTTTGAAAAACTTTGTTAAAGAAAAAAATCAGCCAATGTGAAGCTGACTCAAAATTCACTCTAGAGAAAGTCATCAGTATAGTACATTTAAACTTTCTGAGTTATGTTCCTCATGCACTTTGCCAAGTTACTGCCTTGGCCCCTATGTAATATATTTCTTGCTTTCAATACATAGTTATAATAATTACTGTTTTGAAGATGGTGCTAGTATACCATGTGCCCTTGAAGAATTTGTATTAGTACACATCCTTTAGGTTTTCTATGGTTCTTGAGGTTTTTTGTAGGTATCTACCATAAACACTTTTTTTCTGAGAAAATTATCTACTATGGCAAAAAATAATTTTATTTTTTTAAGCACAATGCATCTCACTAACTATACCATATTTCATTACTTTAATAGAGCCTACAAACATATCTTTGACCCCACCTTTTTTAAAACTACATTTCTCTTTTTAACTGTCATCTGCAATGGATAAAGATGATTCTCCCCAACCTTTTCCAATTCCACTGTATAGGAACTAAATAAATCATCTTTGATTCCACTGCAAACAATTGAAAGTATTCTCCATATTGAAATCTAAATGAAATTGTATTTCATATAAACCTTGTGGCATGATCGGTTTCAGGAAACAAGACAAATGTCAAGGATTTCATTCTTCATGCAGATAATCTAGTTTTATATTCTGTGTTATGTCCATTAAATCCTACTAAGGCATTTTACCAGAGAATACCACTGGTCACAGAGGAGATTGGATGGGTAAGTATGAGTCAATCAGCACTTGGGTGTCCTACTGTGTAATTGGTTTGATTGAAAAGAACTTTATCATGACGAGAGAGTCTCGAGATTCAGGGAAGCAAAATAGGCCTGTGAATAGCTTTTGTTTTCTTCCTTAAAACTCTCTCACTGCCTTTTAGCAAATCCAACCAATTCTGTAGATATCCACCTCCTTGTCTAATATCAGCATGTGTGCTTCAATTTGGTAAAATTTTATCTTTAGTTAAGTGTGTGTCATCTATGCCAAAGTCAGTTAGGTTATCATGTTGCCATGATTTTAGTGAATAGTTCTGAGATAGACAAATGTCCTAAGCAGAAGCAGTGAAAAATCATGGGACATTTACTTTGAATACTAGACTTAGAGATATTCCCAACTAGATTTGAATCTAAGAAATGTGAAGTTAAGGGTTGCTGTAGATGTCTTGCTTCCTTAAGGGGGAAGAGATTTTTTTTTTTACTAAAGCCAACTCAAAGAAAGAAAATATAAGAGATATAAAAAATAAATAAAAGGAAATAGAATAAGTCCTAGTGATATTTCTGAAGCCCTTGAATCAAGCCATGACTAAAGTTAGACTCATTGCTAAACTATTCAGGTTTGCAATGGACTAAATATTTGTGCCCCCTCCTTCTAAACCATATGTTGAAACTTTAATTCCAATGTGATTACATGTGGAGATGGGTCCTTTGGGACATAATTAGATCATGAGAGTGAAATTCCCATGAATGGGGTCAGTGCTCTTATAAGAAAAAAACACAGAGCTAGCCAGCTGTCTTTCTGCCATGGGAAGACAGCAAGAAGTCAACGCTCTGTAAATCAGGAAGAGGGCACTCAACAAGAACCTGACTATGCTGGCAACCTGACCTCAGATATTCATCTTCCAGGACTGTGAAAAATAAATGTTTGTTGTTTAAGCCACTGTCAGGAGGAAAAATTTTCCTCTACCCTTTAAGGTTTTTTTTCTGGCTAGTCTAAGAATTAAATCTATATGAGACAGATTACAAGATAAAATAAACAAATATAATTACATTTTATATATATGTGTGTATATATATATATATATATATATATATATATTTAAACCCTATATATATGAGAGAGTCAGACTTTCCATATACCTGACAGAGAAAAAGAGGTATATATGACATTCTAAGCTAAGGATGAAGTAAGGCAACTTGGTTCTTCAGAGGTAAGAATGGTCACTGTAGAATGATAAGAGGAGCAGATGAACAGAAATTAGAAGTTTATCCTGCCATATAAAGAGATCATAAAAAGTTATTTCTGGTGTTAACGCTTATTGTAGGCAAGGCCCCTAATCTAAATTCTTTAAGGGAGAGGTAAAAATTTCTCATGAGCCTGCAGAGTCTTGATTGTCTTTAACTCAAAAAAAATTCCCGTACCACAGAGATACATTTAGGGTGACTTATTCTTAACCTTTAGACTACTCAAGCTATGATAATTTACTATAGCAACCTGAATCAATTAAGATAGATATATTAACTAATAAATTTTTATTTTCATTACGCCACAGGAAGTTGGGCTTACAGTCATTTGCAAAAAATTAGTTCTTACTTGTCGGAGCCGTTCTTATCAAGGCTCTCATACCTGAGATCTAGGCAACTTCGCCTTGGGACAGAATCTGCCTTGCCCTGTGCTATCTGATAGGATAAACAGATAAATAGCATAAGGTCAGTTGCCCTGACATGCCCTGACTTGCCCTGGGCCCCTTGAGCCATTTGCTTAAACTAATCTGACCTTGCAGATAGGTGACCTCCTGGGACCCTTCTGCATTTTTGGATCATATAAGGAACTGGAATGTTCTGCAGTTCGATATCCAAGGCAACCGTGATTATGCAAATCCTCCCCTTTATATACTCTACCCCTACCTACAATAAACGAGGCTTGATCAGAATTTTGTCTTGCCTCCATTCTTCGCGTCTCCTGTCCCCCATTCTCTTGCAGATTGTCTCCTCGAGTCTCATGCCTGGTCAGAGCTCCCGTTAGTCGTCCCGTGGGAAGGGACACTTACTGATGGAATGGGCAATGAACTTGAAGCTTTTGCATAAAAATTGGGTTTAACAGGTTGATGATTTATAAGCTTTATTATTAAAATCAAACTAAAGCATGGAGGCCTATTACCTATGAGGCAAAGTACACATTTATCTCTTTTCATTTGTAGTCAGAACTGATTGCTAAGCAATATGCCTGAAGTTAATATTTTTTATATTCAAATGACCTCTGGATTTAAAGATTTCTTGTGACCAAAATGCCAGAGTGATTTCAAAATACATATCTTCTGGTATCCAAGTCAGACATCACTGTGGGAGAAACAAAATGGGATTTGAAATGAAATAGATAGGTGTAAATTTTAATTGCCTTCAATGGTTGTATGGCCATAAATATTTTAGAATATCTACTTAAGTTTAGTTTTCTCATGTACAAATTGAGAATAAAATATTAATAGTAAAAAAAAACTTTTACTATTGATTTATTGACTACATAGTATCATGTTTATTGAAACACTAGCACTGTATCTGAGACATTATAGTGAAATTTTGTCCTCCTTTCAATTTTTTAAGATTAATTTTGTCCATTAGTTAATTATATATTCTTTCCCCTCTGGTTAATACAAACAGATTTTAGTGGAACAGAAAAATCTAAAACAATGTGTTTCAAAAAGAAAAAACATTTATGCATAGAAAAATCAGATTTAAAAAACATAGTATAGTTATATTTGTAAAAGCTAAAATAATTATTGACAAAGTACTACTTCAGTAAAATAGCAAGATAATAATGTAGCATAATAAAATTCACAGCTTTTATTTATAAAAATATTATTCGTGCAAAATTGTTATGCAAAAATTTAACAAGAAACATGCAAAAAACCCTGTATTTTTGAAGACCTAATGTAATAAATAATGCTCCCCCAGGTGACTTATAAATTTAGAGTAATCTTAATAAAAGAATCATTTTATTTTTCTGGAGTGAGATAAACTGATTAAAACATTATAAGGAAGAATATATACATACACTATCTAAGAAAATTCTTTAAAAATATATGGATGGTCATATAATTCTTGGATAAAGCAAAAATTGCATGAGTCAAAATTAAATGGGCAAAAAATTTATTCAAAGATATCAAATTAAAGGAAAGAGGCCAAAACTCAGTCAGTTGAAGTCTACTGATTCAAAGGGCTAGAATTTTGTAAGGGAATCATAGCCATCTGTGTTTTCCAATTGGCTCTACTCAAGGACAATTAAACCTTCTTGTATCTTCACTAAAAAGGGTAGTTCTGCAACTTGGAATAAGGTCCAACTCTCCAACAGAAAATAGGAGACAGGGCATCTACTTTCCTCCATGATTACATTTCAAAGGGTCCCCAGGTGTGGGGGACTCATAATTCTGTTGCTAAGCTCTCGCTTTTCAGATCAGCTTGTTCCAGAAGCACCTGACCACAAGGTGTTCCAGCCCAGCCCTGCCTGAATCTCAGGAGAGGCCAAACCACAGAATGTTCCATCGCCATTGTTTAGCTTTGTAGCCCATCCCTATTGCATACTTCCCATAACCTTTACCATTCCTCACCCCCACCTGCTAAGAGCCAATAAGATTGTGCCAAACACCCGTCCACCTAGTAGACCTGCCCCCCTTTGTCTCCGCTGTATAAATACATTTGTTCGAAAAATAAACTTTGAGGCTTGATCAGAACTTTGTCTTGCCTCCACTTCTCTTTCTCGCCCATTTTCTTTCAGGTTGGATCCTCCTCGCCGCCCCCACGAATAACTAGGTCCCGCGGGTCGGGGCACCCAGGTCTTTGAAAAAGACATTCCTGCGTAGTAAAACTGGCAAGAAGTTTTATAAAACATTTCAATCTCAAAGGGGCAGAGATAGAATTTGTAATTACAAATAATTTTCTAAAGTAAAGACCCTAAGAAAAGGGAGATTGGAAGCCTACAGTAATAAAAAAGTTTATGTCAAACCAAAAAGGACATTAGGCAATTTTGGTCAATATTTAATATTAATATAGAGCTTTTATGATTAAAATTGTTTGTGATTGCTATATAAATAGACAGATAATTTTCAATTGGGTTTCCCTAGTAAATAGAGCCTGAGCAAATAAAAGGATTTATTTGCAAATGTAAACTTAAGAAAACCAGTGAAGAAAAAAAAAGTGTGGCAGCAAAGATTTCAGACTTTATCTGAAGATGTTGTTTAATGAATTACCAGTATCAAACTGACTCAGTCTCACGGTATTTGTTTCAAGAAACCAAATGAAATACTGCACTTGGGAATAGTCTATCTGGGAGAAGAGAAAGGAAATAATTTACTCATCAGTTCCTTTCAACTTCAATTTTTTATTAATTTTCTTGCCCTTCTGTGTTATGTCTTCTGACCTCTTCTAGCAGAGGGAGGAGCATCACAGAAGCCAGAGTCCACGAAAGTTCAATAAGGCAAGAACATAAGGTTAGTAATCTCTCTCTTGGCCAATTAGTGCCATGAGTTTCCTAAGTTTGTAGTGGTGGGAGCAGTAGCCAAAGCAAATGATCCTTCTAAGTAAACTATTTCCTTAAAAACAGCACACATCATTGCTTAGACAGACCTAGGTGGCATCTGAAATAATGGAAAAAAGAAGGATAATAATAAGTGGCATAGGAACAAATGGATAGTTCTTGGAAGAGTATAAAAATGAATTCATTTTTACACTGTAAAACAGAATAAATTCTAAACATATTATTAAAAAATCTAAATGAAAAAATTGTAAGTGGTGAAATAAAACACAGGTAGATTCTTTATAGTCGGAAAAGGAAGAAAATTATTCATTATTACTTTAAATCAGAAAAACATAAAGGAAAAGTTTATAAATTTGACTACATTAAAAAACCCTTTTACATAACAAAAAATAAGCAAAACAAAAACATAAATAATTTTAAATAAAATATTTTTAACTACCATGGCTGAAAGTTTTTTTTAAAAGAAAGGGTTTATAAGGCTATTGCTAAAAAAAAGATCACCAGTCTTGGGGCATAGTGTCTAAATTACCAGCAGCATGGCTAGGTAGTCAAGACAACATGTTCATAGTCCTGGAGTTTTGCAAGCATTTTTTATATATTAAGCAGCGGGGAGAAAGGTATGAGTCATTCTATTGAATTTACAGTAGCTATAGACAAAGGGGATGGAAGAAACTGAAGTATGACTAGTTCTGGGATAGGAGCAACAGAGACTGCATTAAAGTTCACAGCTCAATCTGTAAAGTTTAAATGTAAAAAAAAAAGTAGAGGCTCCTGATTATTTTCTCTTTCTAGATATCTCGGGAATAGCCATCTGAAATTTAATTTAATAATTTTAATATACACTGAAGAGTGTAAGCAGTCTTTGGTGGTTTCACTAAGTAGTTTTTAACTGATTAACTGCTTTTTTTCTCTTTCTTCCACCCTCTGGACTGCTGTAATTAAATTTAGGACACCTCAGAATTTTCTTGTCAGCAACAAACTGATATCTATCCCAGAGATACATTGGCAAAAACACAAAATGAGTTTGGCACCAAATAATTCATTACAGCATGTTAATAAGAGGCGAAAGCAGAATGCACCTCACATGTCCTTCAGTAGAGTACCATTTGAAAAACTATGGTGCATCCATATAACGAGGCAGTTTGCAGCTATAAAAAAAATCATCTCTACATTACTAATCTGTATATATTCTTAAGTAAGAAAAACAACAGAAGAGAAAACACAGAATTCTATAATTTTTAGGTGAAAGAATGGAAAATTTTTTCTTCTATCTTTCTACGTTCTTTTGACTGGTCTAATAATGAAATTGACATAAGACAGGTTAACAAGCGAAAAAAAAAACAAATTTAATTTCAAACACATAGGAGCTCATAAAAACATGAATCCCAAAAGGCAACAAGGTAAGAGGTGTATATAACATTCTGAGCTAAGGAAAGTGGTAAGGAGTTAAGGGGTACCAAGACGAAAAAGGCTATTCACAGGAAAGATGTTTGGAAAACCGAGGTTTCTCTGTTATGCAGGTGAGTTTCTTAGATAAAAAGGGATCTTTAGCAACAGCTCTCTTTCTCATACAGTGCCTATTTCCAATGTAAATTTAGGCAGTTGAGGGGGTCGTAAAGAGCTTTCCTAAATCTGCTGAGTTTTGATTGCCTTTAGCTCAAAATAATACTCATGCCAAAGTAAAACATTTTGGGGAGGTAAATTCTGTTCTACTTTATAGCGATAGGTAATTTATATATTAGAATACACTAAATGGAAGCCATGCCGGTGGTCCATCCCATGTTACAAATCTAAATCAGCCTGCACTTATAAAAAACACCTGTCAAGGAATCTTAATATACACTAATCACAATCTTTCTTTACCCTAGAAAATAGGACCTGCTAGCCTCATAAGGAAATCCCTGTCCTTCTAGCCAATCAAGCCGTTTCCAGGTTACCTCTTCTAATATTCTATAAAACTCACCCTTGCCCAAAACCCCAAGGGAAGGGTGCTCTACTGCTTATGTGGCCTTGTACTCCCCAATTCATGGATTCCCTTGAATAAAAGACATCAAACTCATTAATAAGTTGTGTTAGTTTTGTTATTTGACAGCAGGAAATGTGTAGGAAAATAAATAGTATATGTATTATTGTCTTTATATTTTTAAAAAGACAATAACAAAAATTGAATAATAATGGTTATCAACGTCAAAAGGAGAGAATGAGGCCTATGAAATAGAGATGTAGGCCAGATCAGAGTACATATAATGTAAACATTTTACATAATTAAAGTTCAAATCTAACATTAAAAAATTAGTAAATTTTTTTTAAAAAGAAAATAATTGAGTTTAACTGTATAGCAAGTTAATGGTAAAGTCATGCAGAGAAACACTGTCAAGTGACTGAAACAGCATTTTCCTTGTCCACATATATTTCCAAATAGTGATAATAACAATGATAACAATAAAATTTGAAACCATATTGCTGCATTCATAAATCATATTGTTAGTAATATTGGAATGCGATATCAATATTTCTATCGTATAATTTTGTGTTCATATATAAAGATTTTCAGCATAATGTAAAGAGATAAATATTGAACCCAAATAATATTTAAAAATCTCTAAACTTAAACAGTGAACTGAAAATATCAGCATAAAAATATGATTGATTATTTTCTTTCTAAAAATTGCATAGTTCCTTTCTCAGTAGATAAAAAAGACATCAATAACAACCTAGTAGCAATGAGCAAACCTAGCATATGAGTGTAGCTGTAAATACCATTCTCACTAAAAAAAGCTAATACTCTTTGGAGAATAAGCTGAGGTTTTGTTTTGAGCAAGACATACACAATATGTGGCAGGAACATTTTGACCAGTTTGAAAAACAGAAGCACTAATGATGTCATAATTTCAGGTACAGGAAAGTAATTTGAAAAAACTCCTACCAGGAAAAATAATGAGATAACTAGTGTATCAAATGTGATAAGTATTTCTAAAATATATTCATCGATTGTAAATGACATTGTCAATATGGTATTGTATACTTCAAAATTTATTAAGAGAGTAAACTTATGTTAAGTGTTTCTACCATAAAAACAATGAACGAAAAAACAAAACAGCAGAGTACAAAGAAACTCTGGGAGGTATTGGATATATTAATTACCTTGATTGTGGTAAATGTTTCATGGATATTTGCATATTTCATATGTCTAAACCTATCAAATTGTACATGTTAAAGATGTTCAAGTCTTTGTATTACAATTGTACTTCAAAAAATCTGTTGAAATGATAATAACTACAGTGGATATATCATGACAAATAAATGAAAATCTGCGAGTTTGTAATAATGGTCCAAAAACATATTTTAAAAAAGCTCGTTGATGACTTTTGAAATTAATTAGATCACAAACTCAGTGTTCTTAATACATACAAGTAAAGTGAAAAAATAAATCATTTATGTCTGTCATGTACAGACTATATTTCAGAGAAACCAAATAGTGCATAAAGAAAAGTTATTTGCTCTTTTCTAGAAGAATCATACCTAGTAAATATAAAAAGCATGTCAGAATGAGAAAATCAAGCATTTTGCAATCCATCAAAAGCTGCTAAATCCAGTGAATAAATGTTGACAGAAAACTTCGTAATGGATGGATCAGATCAACAAACTTCAATCAATTATAACATGATTTAAATCAAAATGGCCAGAGTTGATGTGCTTTATGATGGGATGTGATAATGAGTACACAGCAACACCTATGCAGTATGCTCATCAAAAAAAAAGAAATAAAAGATTTTTAAAAAATGAAAGAAGGAAGGAGGGTGGGAAGGGGGGAGAGAAAAGAAGAAAGAAAGAAAGCAAGGGTAGGAGAAAATGTTAATCTTATAAACCCTCTAGCTCTAAATACTAGTTTATAGAAATATATATAGTAATAATAATAACATTAAACTTCTACAAAATATGGTCAGCTAACTGGAGAATGTAAAAAAGATATCTGGAGTGGAAAAAACTGGTATATATAAAACTATTATTCCAAAAATTGCTTTATCCAATAGGCAATTATAGTAAGATTGTAGGGTACAAGATTATATCAAAAGTCAATAATTTTCCTATATTCTAGCAATAAACAAATAAAGTTTGAAATTAAAACAATGTCATTTACATTAATACTCCCCAAAATGAAAAACTTAGGTATAAATGTAACTAAATATGTACAAAATCTATATGACAAAAACTATAAAATGATGATGAGCAAAATCAAAGAACAAAATAAATGGAGAAATATTCCATGTTCATGCATAGGAAAATGCAATATTGTCAAGATGTCAGTTTTTTTCAATGTGAACTATATCATCAATGCAGCCCTAAACAAAACCTCAGCTTGTTATTTTGTGGGTATTGACAAAGTGATTCTAAAGCATATATAGAAACGCAAAAGATCATGATAGCAAACACAATATGGAAGAAGAGCAAAGTTGAAGGATAGACACTAGTTGAGTAGAAAACTTAGTATAAAGCTACAGTAAGACATTGTGGTATTGATGAAAGCATAGACAAGTAAGTCAATAAAACAGAATAGAGGGTCAATAATTAGATACTCATAAAAATAGTCATTAGATCCGTGACAAAAGTAGAAAAGAC
Source organism: Macroglossus sobrinus (assembly GCA_004027375.1). NCBI lineage: Eukaryota > Metazoa > Chordata > Mammalia > Chiroptera > Pteropodidae > Macroglossus > Macroglossus sobrinus. The sequence continues at coordinate 166,703 of PVKZ01000962.1, forward strand.
AATTGAATCCAACAAAAAAGACTTTTCAACAAATGGTGTTGAAACAACTGGTTATACACACATAAAAAATGCTACGTGACACAGAACTTACACTTTCAAAAATTAACTCAAAATAGATCATGTACCAAAATGTGAAATGTGAACTATAAAACTCTTAGAAAATAACATAAGAAAATAACTAGACGACTTTGAGTATGGTGTTGACTTTTTTATATACAACATCAGAAGCATGAACCAGGAAAGAAATAGTTAATAAGCTGGTTATTATTAAAATTAAAATTTTCTGTTCTGCAAAAAGACATGTTGAGAATAAGAAGAGAAGCCACAGACCAGACAAAAAAAATTGCAGAATACACGTCTATCTGATACATGACTTTTATCTAAGATTTATAATAAACTTTTTAAATAAGAAAATAAGCAACTTGTTCAAAAAATTAATTAAAAGATAGACCTCACAAAAGAAAATAGGTGGATAAAAAATAAGTATGTGAAAAGGTGCTCCACAACATATATTATCAAGGAAATGCAAATTAAAACAATGATGAGATACTACCACATACCTAATAGAATGGCCAAAATCCAGAACACCAACACCAAATGCTGACACAGATGTGGAGCAACAGGAACTGTCATGTGTTCCTGGTGAAAATACAAAATTAGTACAGCCACTTTGGATGACTGAAAGCTTCTGAAAAACTAAATGCACTATTACCATACAATCTTGCTTCATGGATTTACTCAAAGGAATTGAAAATGTATGTCTACACAGCATCTTACTCACAGATGTTTATAGCAGCTTTATTCATAATTGCAAAACCCTGGAAACAATCATGATGTCCTGCAGTAGGTAAATGGGTAAATAAACTGTGGTGCACCAGGGCAAGGGAAATTTTTCAGCATTAAGAAGAAATGAGCTATCAAGCCTTGAAAAGACACAGAAGAACCTTAAATCATATTACTAAGTGGAAGAAATTAATCTAAAAAGGCTACACTCTGTATAATTCCAATTACATGACATTCTGGAAAAGGCAAAACAATGTATACAGTAAAAAGATCAGTCATTACCATGGGCTGCAGAAAGATGAATACAAGAGATGAATAGTCAGAGCACAGAGGATTTTTAGGACAGGGAAAATATTTAGGACAGAAAAAATAAGTTTTGTAATAATTAGGAAAAATTGAACTCACACTGAGCATTAGGCAATATTAAGAAATTACTCATTTTGTTTATAATTATTGTTTTACAAGTCTTAATTAATTAAAGATACATAATAAAATGTTTACAGAAGAAACAATAAAATGTCATAATTTATTTTCAAGCTCCTGTTGAATTAACGTGTAATAGATATACTAAAGAAAGATATTGGTTGACTTTTCCTTTTTAATTCATCAATACTTTTACTAATCATCTCCTTTATTTCCCTTCCATAAAATTTTTATTGAAATTACCTTGTCTTTAATTAGAGAAGACATTTGTTCACCAATAGTTTGTGTCAAGAATTTCACCTAACTTCATGTTGAATAATAAAAAGCAAACCTGCCTTTTCTAAATGTGTTCTACCAGGTATGGAAAAGGTGTGACTAATGATTACTGTTTCCTGCTGTGTCTTTCTTAGTTTGCTAATTAGCTTTCTCAGCTGTTCTCATTGTAAATGAAGAGGTCCTAGTGAGTCATTTAAAGATGCTGAATGAATGGCTAATCTATCTTGTCTTTTTTATAAAGCTCATTTATAGAGGAAGACATACTAGGTGGTAAGTAAGACTCAGCAGGACAACTTGTCAAAACATGATCTAGTTTTGTTTGTATTTCTTGTTTTCAAAGTGAAATCTGAGGGCCTGTTATTTGGAATTTTTAGTTCCTTTCTTATTCTACGTTAAAACTGATAATGATATAGCAAAAAAAACTTGAAGATTAAAACATATATGTGCCAAACTTTAACTATGTCTTTAATTATATACTAGGTACTAGGCAAGAAAGAAATTATAAATATGCTGAAAAAAATTTTACACTACAAGAAATATGTTAGAAATTATAACTGTAAATTTGCTACCTCACTTTAAAACACAGGATTATAATTGTATTTTTGAAAAAACTATCAATTTATTTTGTGTATTTTTATGAGTTTTTGCTTGTTTTGATTTTAACTATTTGTGGTCTTTTTTCTTTATTTCTGAATTTTGTACAAATGCTACCAGATTGTCTCAATGAAATTGGGACCGGAAGATAATGCACATAAAAGCAAAAATTGCACTGACAACATTTAGCAGGTAAGGAAGACTTTAAGACTATTGCAACGGGGGAGAAAGGCTAGAACTAAATTTGATTTTAACTGCACTGAAACAGTGGTAGGATTTTAAGGGGCGGAGTGAGCTAATGGGAAACTATCGGAGGACATCAGGCCATTTGGATTTGCTAATTGGTTTTACATTTATAACAGGAGATAGTTTTATAACTTGGTGCAAGTCATGCATTAAAGTCTGGTTCTTATTGTCCTACAGAAACTAGGAGATAGATGTGCTATCTCCTCTGATAATTACATTTCAAAGAGATGGTTTTCAGGTTCTTGAGAAAGATATTCCCGGATTGTAAAACGGGCAAGAAGATTTTTTAAAAATGTACAAACATTTCAAAGAAGCAGAGAAAAAAATTTATAATTACAAGTTTTCTAAAGTAAATGCTCTAGAAATTCTTTCTGCAATTGCAAAAACAGAATGAAATACCTAGGAAGAAACCTAACAAAGCATGTGAAGGACCTATATATTGAAAACTATAAGACAATATTAAAAGAAATTGAAGATACCAAAAATTGGAAAAATATTTTGTATTCACGGATTGAAGAATGAACATAGTTAAAATGCCTTATTATCTAAAGCATTATACAGATTTAATACCATTCCCATCAAAATCACAGTGGCATTCTTTAAAGAAACAGAGCAAAAAATTATCAGATTTGTATGGAAACACAAAAGACCTTAAATAACCAAAGCAATCATGAGGAAAAAGAACAAGTCTAGAGGTATCATTCTGCCTGACATCAAATTATACTACAAAGCAACACCAATCAAAACAGCATGGTAATGGTGGGAAAACAGACACACGGACCAAAGGAACAGAATTGAAAGTTCAGAATTTAACTCTTATATATGTAAGCAAATAATTTTCCATAAAGGAGCCTAAAACATACAATAGAGAAAAGAATGCCTTATCAATAAAAAGAATGAAACTAGACTGTTATCTATCACCATACACCAAATTAACTCAAAATGGATCAATGATCTGAATATAAGACCTGAAACAATAAATTGCATAGATGAAAACATAAGTACTAAACTCATGCACCTTGGTTTTAAAGAGAATTTTATAAATTTAACCTCAAAGGTAAGAAAAATAAAAACAAAAATAAATGAATGAGACTATATTAAACTAAAACCTTCTGCACAGCAAAAGAAACCATCAACAAGGCAAAGAGGCAATCATCTAAATGGGAGAACATGTTTACAAACGTTTCCAATAAGGGCCTCATTTCCAAAATATGCAAAGAAGTCATAGAACTGAACAGTAAAAAAACAAACAATGCAATTTAAAAATGGGCAGAGGACATGGATAGACACTTCTTCTAAGAAGACATACAAATGGCCAAAAGACATATGAAAAGATGCTCAACTTCACTAACTATTAGGGACATGCAAATCAAAACCATGAGATACCATTTCATACCTGTTGAAATGTCTATCATCAACAGAACAAGTAATAACAAGTGTTGGAGGCGTTTGTGGGAAAAAAGAACCCTCATACGCTGCTAGTGGAAATGTAAATTGGTCTGGCTACTATGCAAAACAGTATTGAGATTTCTCAGAAAACTGGGAATAGAATTACCATGTGACCTAGCAAACTCTCTTCTGGGTATTTATCTCCAAAACTTGAAAACATTTACTCACAAAAATATATGCACCTCGATGTTCATAACATCATTATTTGCAGTGGCCAAGACATGGAAAGAACCTAAGTGTCCTTCGATAGATGATTGGATAAAGAAGATATGGTACATATAAACAAAGGAATATAACTCAGCCATAAGAAAAGATGAAATACTGCTATTTGCGATAACATGGTTGGATCTTGAGGTTATCATGCTAAGCAAAATAAATCAGAAAAGTTGAGAACCATATGATTTCACTCATATATGGGATATAAAACTAAAAGTAACAAACAAATAGAGGCTCATGAACACAGACAGTGAATTAGTGGTTACCAGAGGGAAGAGAGTAGCGGGGAGGTAGACAGAGGTAAAGCAGTCAAATATTTGGTAGTGGAAATTTAACTTTGGATGGTGAACACAATGCTATATATATATATATATATATATATATATATATATATATATATATATATATTATATATAATATATATATAATATATATATATATTATATATATGTATATATATATATGACATATTATTGAATTATATACTTGAAAGATATTTGATTTTATTAATAAATGTTACTTTCATAATTTTAATAAATAAAAAAATAATGTAAATGCTCTAAGAAAAGAGAGATTAGGAGCCTACAGCTAGAAAAATGCCTGTCTAAAATGTTGTCATGTTATTGAGAACATTAAAGCCTCCTTGGTAATGGTACTGAAGAAGGGTACACTAGGGACTTCATCTTTATTTTCAATTTTCAATTAAACATATAAAGAAACTGAAAAATTTTAAGTTTGTTCAAGCTTTGAGATATTGATTATATTATTCACTTGTGAGTATAGCAGTAACTATTCTATATGTTTACAATATTACAAACTATTTAATGTTATCATTTTTCTTGTGAACTTAATTAAAATGAGTAAACACTCACTATTCTGATAAATACTTTATAGTTATAAACAATCTATATAAAATTTATATTACATTTTATTTGGTCATATAATATCTAGAAAAATTTATTTGAGTATTTGACATTTTGAAATAATACTATTACAGGCAGTTATAATGTTTTAAGTATTTTCTATGGTCAGCTTCTACAATGGGTTTACTGACAGTGTCACTTAATCATTATAATAAATATTATCTCAGATTTATAGAAGAAAAATTAAAACTTGTCCAAGGAAACAAAAGTAATACAAAGAATTATCTCACTCTTTATCAGCACTTTTTACAATATAATACCCTGTCTCCATACTCTACCTTCTCTCTTTTTTAACAACTGATATCCCCATTGATATTTTAAACATATACCTCAGCCTCGTCAATGATAAAACATATCTAAATTCTTTGTAATTAAATTATTGTTATGCTTTTAAATTCTGAATGCATTATTTGCTGATGTTTATCTTTATAATTTTTAAAAAGAACTAAATTCTACTTTTTGCTTAATAAACTAAAAAGGACTTAGTGTATACTATAGGAAAAAATTGAAATTGAGTACATATTAAAAGTTACACCTGAATCTCACTGCTTTATTAGAATAGGGTAGTAGGACTTTATTATTCTTGCTGTACATGAAAATCATAAATCTTAAATTCAAAACATTCTAATATTTAGATAATTTCAGGAATATATGCAGGAGAGTAGGATAATTAGCATATAATCCAGACAATCTAACCTTTTTACATTAATGCTAAGGACATAGTTCAGGTAAGACTCATAACTGCTATTTATATTTCTTTCTATTACTGGTATCAAATCAATAATTGTGTTTAAAACTATTTCAGAGACACATATTTTTTTCCCAATATGTGTCTCTCAAATTCACAGAATGGTAAATATTTGTTCTCTTGTTCGTTGATACAGATAAGTGAAAAGGTATGTGAGTAAACATATTGAGTAAATTTTTAGAGATTATGAGGTATTAAGAAATGCTCAATAGTTGTTTGATAAACCTATTCAACAATAAAACACTTTAGAGTTATAGGTATACCTCAAAAATATTGTGGGTTTGATTTCAGACCACCACAGTAAAGCAAATATCTCAATAAACAAATCAAATGAATATTTCGTTTTCCCCGTGCATATAAAAGTTTATATTATATTGAAGTCCAGCAGTCACCAACCTTTTTGGCACCAGAGACCAGTGCTCCTATGAGACTCTAATGTCTTATCATCTGAGGTGGAGCTGAGGCAGTGATGCTAGGCTAGCACTGGGGAGCAGCTGCAAATACAAATAAAGCTTTGCTTGCTTACCCACCCCTCACCTCCTCCTGTGTAGCTCTGTTCCTAACAGGCCATCAATAGGTACCTGTCTGAGGCCCAGGGATCGGGGACCCCTGTTGTACTCTATTAAGAGTGCAATAACATTACGTCTAAAAAAACAATATACATGCCTTAATTAAAACTACTTTATTGCTAAAAAAAAAGCTAACCATCATCTGAGCCTTCAGTGAGTTATAATCTTTCTGCTAGTGGAGGGCCTTGCCTAGATTTCAATGGCTGCTGACTTATCAGAATAATGGCAATTTCTTAAAATAAGATAACAATGAAGTTTGCTACATTGATTGACTCTTTCTTTCATGAAGAATTTCTCTGCAGAATACAATGCATTTTAACAGCATTTTAGCCACACTAGAACTTTTTCAAAATTGGAGGCAATCCTCTCGAACACTGCCACTTCTTTGTGACCTAAGTAATATTCTAAATCCTTTGCTGTCATTTCAACAATCTTTACCAGGAGTAGATTCCATCTCAAAAAACCAGTTTCTTTGCTCATCAGTAAGAAGCAACCCCTCATATGTTAAAGTTTTGTGATAAGATTGAAGCAATTCAGTCACATCTTTAAGTTCTACTTCTAATTCCAGTCCTTTTGCTATTTATTCCATAACTGTAGTTCCTTCTTCCACTGAAGACTTGAACCCCTCAAAGTCATCCATAAAGGTTGTAATCAACTTCTTTCAAACTCCTGTTAATGTTGATCCCTTTCTATGAATCATTAATGTTCTTAATGGCATCTAGAATGGTTAAATCTTTTCCAGAAGGTTTTATTCAAATTCTAGATGTCATCTTCTTCCAATATAAGGCTGCTTTGTCTACTTTGAAAATCTGTTGTTTAGTGTAGCCACCTTTGTTAATGATCTTAACTAGATCTTCTGGTTAACTTGCTGCACCTTCTACATCAGCACTTGTTGCTTTACCTTACTCTTTTATATTATGAAGACTGGTCTTTTCCTTAAACTTCAAGAATCAAGCTCTGATAGAGTCAAATTTTTCTTCTGCAGCATCTTCACCTCTCTCAGTCATCATAGAATTGAACAGAGTTAGGTTCTTGCCCTGGATTGGGCTTTGGCTTCAGGGAATGTTTTGATTGGATTGATCTTCTATCTAAACCTAAGGGAATAAAACTTATAAGACTGTTTCACTTTCTTATTCATGTGTTCACTGGAGTAGCACTTTTAATTTCCTTTAAGAACTTTTTCATTGCATTTACAACTTGGTTGTTTGGTGAAAGAGGTCTAGCTTTTGCCTCTCTGGGCTTTTGACATGCCTTTGCAAGCTCAAGCATGTGTAGCTTTTGATTTAAAGTGAGAGATGTACAATTCTTTCTTTCACTTGAACACTTACAGGGCATTGTAGGGTTATTAATTGGCCTAATTTCAAGATTGTGATGTCTCAGGAAAGTTAGAAGACCCAAGGAGAAGAAGAGAGATGGGGGAACAATTACTTACTGGAGCAGTCAGAAGACATATAAAATTTATTAAGTTTACTGTCTTATATGGGTGTGGTTTATGCCATCTCAGAACAATTACAATAGTCACATCAAAGATGACTGACTGATCATAGAGCACCATAACAAGTACAGTAATAAAAAAGTTGGAGATATTGTGAGGATTACCAAAATGTGACACAGAGACACAAAGTGAGCAAATTTTATTGGAAAAAATAAACTTGTGTAACACAGGGTTGCCACAAAACTTCAATTTGTAAAATATGTGATAGCTGCAATGTCCAATAAAGTGAAGTTTAATAAAACAGAGTAGACCTGTGCTTATGACAGAATGAATGAAGATGATAAGCATTTTATATGGCAAGAAGCAATCAGCAATGTGATATTTATTCTGAACAAATATATTATAGGCCCTCTGAAATGAAAGGGCAGGTAGGAACAGGCTATGCAAGTGCTGGAGAATCTATTACATAAAAAAAAGAGAAAAATATGGTTGGTGAAATGGAGGTAAAATTTTGTTTGATTACCAGTTAGAAATTGGGATTCTATACCTGGCTCAGCTACCTACTACTAGTGCTTGGATTTTCAGTGTCCTCAAGGCAGCCTCACATAGTGTTTAAGAAGATTTCAAAGGACCTGGGTCTTAGCAGCTATTCTGCCACTTATAGTTAAGTCTAAGTAACTATCTTTTTAAAATAGTAAAACAATAGATTTTCTTGAAGAATGGCTTTGAGAATTAAATGAGATAATATGTTGAAAGTACCTGGTTTGATTCCTTGTATTCTGTTCTCAATGAATATTAGCTGTTACTATTTTTAATAGAGATGACAATCTTTGTCCCAGTATCTAATGATGTTTGAAAAGGTTCAAAGATAAAAGTGGATTTAAATTTGGTTTATAATGTGTTGAAGCCAGCCAGCTAAGATGGAACAGTTCCTGAGAGGGGGAGTGAGGATTGAGAAAAAAAGAGAGAGGGAGACAGAAGATAGAGTTGGGAGGCTAACAGTGAATACTGTGCCCTGAGTTATATAGATATATAGATATATAGATATATACACACACACACACACCCTTGGAAGAGCAGGAGAAGCAACACCCACACATATGCAAATGATTGCTGAACTTTACATAAGTTCTCTCTAAACATCCTTGTTCCGGTTTTCATCTCTTATTCCCTGGGGCAAGGAATGTTCAACTCCTTCTATTAAGCCAAACCTCATCCTTCAGTAAGGAACTATCCATTAAGCCAATCTTCCTCCTTCAGTAATGAGCCCACCTGCTCTGCAAACTTCTAGCTTGCAGGCAACTCCAACCCTGTCTGCAGGGCATTCAGCAAAAATGGCTCCCAACAATAATGTTAGGGTAATGTTACAATGTAAATTTTAAAATCATCATTCTTGTTAAAACTCTATTTAGTTAAAACCTCCCTATACTACAGTTCACTCAACTTTCTATGGGGCAGACAAAAATGTATTCTCTTTAGGCAGTCTATCATGATTTAAGTCAGAATGAGGTGAAATATATACCAAATTAAAACTAAAAGTACATTTAAATATAATAATTTTAGCCCAGTTTTAGAAATAAAATTCTCTGTCTCTGTTGGCATACTTTGGTCAATTTAGCTCTTCTAATTAAATGATATTTTCTCTCTCACTGTGAAGTGTTACTTCTGTAGCATTCAGCAGTAGCAACTTTAATTGAAATATTTAACTATTCTTCGATACTCCCTTGAGTTTAAATAGCTCATATACCTCATATGGAGACCCAAATCTCTTACAATGATAACTCATTAGTTGTATTATCACTAATGGTTTTATATGAAATATTGATAAAGAGAAAAGCAAAAAAGGCAGGAAATAAAATTTAAAAGATGAAAACCTCTCTTTTTTTCATACATATGATGATTTTTAGAACAATCTGGCTTAATGACAAATGGAGTACTTGATTAGACACAAAAACAGGATCTGAGAAAAAAACAGGTGGGTAAAGAAAAGTTGTTTTTAGTTTTTAATGAATGAAAACAGGAGAAATAGAACTCATTTATATAATAATGTAACAGTCACTGTTATAAGACTAATTCTTTTCAAATGTTATTATGTATATTTTTTCATTTTAATTTCACAGATCTTCTGTGACACATTTTAAACTGGTGTGTTACATAATTTTTTTAATATGTTATTTGATCTGTTCCCTAGTTTAAGTATTTACACAGAAGTGACTAAAACCCAGGTCTAATTTAACTTGGTGTTGTGAATTTCTTTCATCTTAGCATGAAATTCCTAATTTCTCAACCTAAATCTGTCAAAATCTGACAAAGTTAGATATCAACATTTTCCCTCTAAATATACAGTATAGTCTATTTGGATTTTTAATTAACAATGTGTTGTTTTAAAAACAAACAAAAGTTTTGTCCAAGAAATTTTGAAAAAGCTCTTACTCAATGTACTATTTGGCATTATTCCAACATGATTAAAATTTAACTGTTAACAATTATAATTCTCATACTGATACTTTATTCCTCTAATTCCCACCATATGTTGGTTGTTGCTATTTCTTCTTGTTCTTTCTGTAGATGTTGAATAGCAAACACTAAATACAGATGTCCAGATGACATTCAGCATTTTCATTTTGTGAAGTAGTACTTAAATCTTCGTTTTTGTTGCTAAAAGCAGTTAAATGAAATTACCTTATTATTCTAATTACACTAATTCATTAGGTTTTAATGATCATTATGCTTTCTTGTTTCTCACTCTCTTTTCTTCAATAATTGACATCACTATTTTCATCAAATAAAACAAAGAAGGTACACACACAAAAAATTCAAAATCTAACTACATGGCAGAATATTTTTCTAAGTGTACCTCTGTATGTATAAATAGATCAATAAATGAATAGATGTATGTATATATAGACAGATGAAATGAAGAGTTCCTCCTTCCATTCTTGCCCCCAGAAGATCTCATTTAGTCCTGCGACTTTAAGAAGCATTCATTTTCTACAGACCCAAAAATGTATATATTTCAGGAAAAGAAAGCATATTTTCCTGATTATGACCATTTCTTCCACCAGTGTCACCAATAATTGCAAGTTCCCAGTAGTGCTTCTCAGTCTCTTGAACACTTTCTCTGCTTTCTCCTCACCAGTAGGGTATGCTAGATGATCTGTTTTGTTTTTGTTTTGTTTTATTTTGTTCAGTAGAAGCTTCTCTCTAAAGTATTGTGAGAATATAAAGCAAACAGGGTTTGCTGTTGTGCACACAAAGGACAGCAATATGACATAGGTCTTGTTGGTGCAGGCACAAAAAAAGTGCAGAATTGATCTGGGATTGAGGGAGGTGTGAGTAAGGGGAAGGTACAAGCTGATAAATGAAAGGGCTAAATTGACCAGGAAGAGGGTATTTCCAGGCATTTATGTTTTGCAAATTAAGAATTGACTACAAGGAATTCTGAAAGTTGCAATAAGGAAATTTGAAGAATCTGCCCAACTAAGAGAAAGATTGAATTAGAATATAATCAGCTGTAATAGATGGTTTCCATAAACAGAAAAAAGAATAGGTGGCCATTCTTAAATTTTAAAATAAATGGTACATATAGTAACTATTAAAAACATGTAGAATGACATGCGGTTTATATTTTATATTACTATAATAATGGACATCAAAACATTTTGCAATGTATTTGCAAGAATACTCTGTTTGTTTCTTATGATATATTTTTGAAAAACATATAGAAAAAAAAGTAAGCTAAAATCAGCTTTATTTCCAGTCCTCAGAAGTGCACTATAAAGTGAGAAGAAATGTCTTAAATATAGAATAAATAGAAGCAGACATCAAACATACATCCCCGATAATATTATCATCTAAGTCCTGGTGAGTGATTTTATTTGCTCTTCTTTTACTAGATTATTTTAAATTTGAAGAGAATTTTGTATAGATTATTAGATAGCAGTTTTTAAATATGATTAATATTTAATGACAGAATAAAATAATTTAAAAGTTTAGTTGTAGAGAAGCTTTTCTTGTTGACATTTAATATAAATTGCACACTATCCAAATAGTATACTATCAAATTATTTTATGATGAAGATAAATTAAAAAAAACAGTTTCTAATTTTAATCTCACAGATTTAAAGTATCTGGTAAAAAAAGCAAATTTATAGCAACCATCTGTGAATTATGGATACAATTTGATCATTTTTCAAAATAATTTATAAACACATATGAGATAACAGATTTTATAATAGACTTTGGAGACAAAAAAGGGAATAAGATATTGACCTTGTATAGCTTATATTTACCAAGGGAAAAGAGATTTGTAAAGAATCATGGGCAATAGAGTGATTTATGACTGAAATAAAAATTTGTTAAAGATACAGTAAGAAAACAAAGCAAAAAAAGGCTGATAGTATTTGGTTGAAATAAAAGGGTGTTAGGAAAGGTTGCAGAGAGATGGCTGTACTTGAATAGCGTCATGAAAACCCTGAGAAAGTTTGCCAAATAAATTTTAAGTTGAGCAACAAAATGTAACTGAGCTATTATAGATTATACACATGGGGAACACTGTGACTCAATATCAAGAAAAAGTCCTCTTGGTATATAAAGTTTACAGAATAAATCCAAAAGGATGTCTTCACAAACTCATAGCCAGAAAAGTTGCATTTTTATAAGAGGTTTGTGTGAGTGGCGAGGGGAAATATAATGAGAACATCTTACATGTCAGAAAGAACCTTAAAGTTTTAAGTTTCCAATCCTCATTTAATTAAAAAATATACAAAATGAGATTAATTTTTCTTAAATACAGATAATTTTCTAGCTTTGCACAGGAATAATCTACTTAAGTTTCTGGATATGTAATAATTATTACTAAAGTCTGTTTTAAAAGTCTGGTATAAAACTCACCTAATTATTTCGGTTTAAGTGTACACTATGAAATCATATTGAACATACCTAAATTTTCTTTCCTTAGGTTGTAATAAAAGTTGAAAGTTTTCCATTACTGAGAAACATATTTGAAAATAGAACTTGCTAAATATTAATTGTCAATCTTTTTATGTATATGAGCTATTTTCAAATTTATCCAGAATATATTACAGGTTTAAATTTGCAATAATATACTTAAAGTACATTTTTCTGAAGACTTTTTTATTCACCAAATATTGACTTAAAAAAATAAATGATTCATTCTTGCAATTTTTCCTGATAGAATTGTTTCTAATGATAGGTGAACTAAATATAGAGATCCCCAAAATTTCTTATTTAAATATTTATCCATCTGTGAGTTAAAAGCATTCACTTTCTAGAAATATGTTAGAATATTTATTTAAAAATATGAGCCTTAGGAATTATGAGGAATTTATATTTTAAAAGTTAAAATGCTACTTAAATTTTTTATAGGAAGATTTAAATAAAAATATCATAAGAATATATTTACAGAGAGAAAGTAAAGATTGATTCAACAAAAGAATTTTTACTCTCCATAATTATAGTCCTTTAATAGCATTAGCAACAATATTTTAGGAACCAGAATTCTGAGCATATTAACAAAAATCTCAAAATAAATGTAAAATAAATGCAACTAATCGATTAATTGACCAAAGCAGTGGGAATTGTGAATTTGTGGGAGTGCTAAGGATTAGATCTGGTATTCCACATGATTGATTAGAAATTCAATCTACTTAAGTAGGTTGCTACTTATAAATCAGTAAGTTTCAGCTTTAAAATCAGATACTCAAATCAAGTTACTTGTGATAGGAGCCAAAAAATGTGAGAATGAATGTTCATGATGCACTGATCTATTCAAGACACTGTTAATGTGCTAAAGCTACATGGTTCCATATATTCAAAATATAGCCTTGAGTACTCTGAGAATCCTTATTCTTCAATAAACAAATAAAGTTCTGATGCCGCTTCCCCCAGAGCAGCATTGCTCCAAAGAGAAGAAGCATCTCTGTAGTCAAGCAATGCCTATAATTCAGTGTTTACATTTGACCTTGGATTTGGAGTTCAGTCAGAAACCACTCTTCCTAGTATTAGAAGTCATAAGGAATTTTTCCTGATCAGCATTACATAGGCTCCTCATTTTACTCAGCTTCCGTCTCCTAAAGTGCTCCTAAAGGTCCCAAAAGAATATTACATGCATCATTATAAAAAATAAATTTATTTAAATTAGTATCAATTAAACAGTACATTGGTTAGACATCTATAATGTTCATAAAATGATCTCTCCATTTGCTCCCTCCCTCCCCTGGCCCTCCACTTAGCCATTGTATTAATGCTAACTGCATTCCCTCTGCCATACTCCCCATCCTTGTACCCACCTATCGACTACTAATTTGTGCTTCTTTAACCCTTCACACCATTCTCCCAGCCTCCCAACACTCTCCCCTCTGTCCATCACCAAATTGTTCACTATATTTGTGAGTCTGTTTTTGGTTAGTTTTTTTCTTTTTGTTCCTTAGATACCTCATATAAGTGAAATTATATGGTATTTATCTTACTCTGTCTGACTTATTTCACTCAGCACAATAACTTCTAGATCTATCTATGTCATTGCAAATGGTAGGATTTATTTTTTTAATTGCTGAGTAATATTCCATTACACACACACACACACACACACACACACACACACACACACACACACACACCATAATTTCTTTATCTAATCATCTGTTGATGGGCATTTAGATTGCTTTCATATCTTGGCTATTGTAAATTGTGCTGCCATGAATATTGAAGTGCATAGATCTTTACAAATTATTGTTTTGGTTTTCTTTGGATAAATCCCTAGAAGTACAATGGCTGGGTCAAGAGGTATATTCATTTGTAATATTTTGAGAAACCTCCATACTGATTTCCATAGCGGCTGTACCAATTTGCAATCCCACCAACAATGTATTAAGGTTCCCTTTTCTCCTCATCCTGGCCAACACTTGCTATTTTTTGGTTTATTGATGATAGCCATTCTGATAAGTGTGAGGTGATATCTCATTGTGGTTTTAATTTACATTTCCCTGATAATTAGCAACTTTGAGCATCTTTTCATATGTCTATTAGCCATCTGTATTTAACCTTTGGAGAAGTATCTGTTCAAGTCTTCTGCCCATTTTTTAATTGGATTGTCTGTTTTTTTGTTGTTGAGTTGTATAAGTTTTTTATAATTTTTGGATATTAAACCCCATATCAGATGTATCATTAGTGAATATCTTCTCCCAGTCAGTTGTCTTTTTTTGTTTTGTTGATGGTTCAACAAAAAGTTTTTAGTTTGATGTAGTCCCATTTGTTTATTTTTTAGTTTGATGTAGTCCCATTTGTTTATTTTTTCTTTTGTTTTCCTCGACCGAGGAGATATATCTGAAAAAATTCATGTTAGTAATATCAGAGAGTTTACTGCCTATGTTTACTGCCTATGTTTTATGGTTTCAGGTTTACATTTAAATCTTTAGTGCATTTTAAGTCTATTCTTGTATATAGTGTAAGAAGATGGTCTAGCTTCCTTTTTTGCATTTATCTGTCCAATTTTCCCAACACCATTTATATTGTATATTCTTACCTCCTTGTCATATATTAAGTGAGCATATAGGCATGGATTGATTTCTGGGCTCTTTATTCTGTTCCATTGATCAATGTATTTGTTTTTATGCCAGCACCATGCTTCTCTGATTACTGTAGCCTTGTAGTATAGTTTGATATCAGATAGTGTGATACCTACAACTTTGTTCTTTTTTCTCAAGATTCCTATGGCTATTCAGGGTTTTTTATGATTACAAATAAACTTTAGAATTATTTGTTCTAGCTCTCTGAAAAATGACATTAGTATTTTGGTAGGGATTGCATTGGATCTATAGATTGTTTTGGGGAGTATGGCCATTTTAACAATGTTGATTCTCTCTACCCATGAACAGGGTATATGCTTCTATTTATTTTTATCTTCTTCAATTTCTTTTTTCAATGACTTATAATTTTCTAAAAACAGGTCTTCTACCTTCTGGGTTAATTTGATTCCCAGATATTATATAGTTTTCGACACAATTGTAAATGTGATTAATTTCTCTTTCTGAAAGTTCATCATTGGGAGAAATCTTTAGTGTTCTCTCGATATAGTATTATGTCATTGGCAAATGTTGAGAGTTTTACTTTTTCTTTTCCAATTTGGACGCCTTTTATTTGTCTTTCTTTTCTTATTGCTGTGGCTAAGACTTCCAATACAATGTTGAAGTGGGCATTCTTGTGTTCCTGATCTAAAGAAAAACGTTTTCAGCCTTTCCCCCATTGAGTATAATGTTAGCTGTAGGTTTGTCATATATGGCTTTTATTATGTTGACATATGTTTCCTCTATTCCCACTTTGCTGAGAATTTTTATCATAAATGGATGCTGAATTTTGTTGAATGCTTTTTCTGCATCTATTGATATGATCATATGGTTTTTATCTTTTGATTTGTTAATGTGGTGTATCACATTAATTGGTTTGCAAATATTAAACCAACCTTGCATCCCAGGAATAAATCCAACTTTATCATACTCTATGATATTTTTAATGTATTACAACTGACTTCAGTTTGCTAATATTTTGTTGAGGATTTTTGCATCAATGTTCATAAGAGATATCAGCCTATAGTTTTCTTTTTTTGTAATCCCTTTACCTGGTTTTGGAATCCAGGTAATGGTGGCCTCATAAAAGGAATTAGGGAGCCTTCCTTTTTCTTGAATTTTTTTGAATAGTTTGAAAAAAACAAGTGATAATTCTTTGAATGGTAAAATTTGCCTATGAAGCCATCTGGTCCAGGACTTTTGTTTTGGGGGAAGTTTTTGATTACTGATTCTATTTCATTGGTGGTAATCAGTCTGTTCAGATTTTCTGTTTCTTCTTGACTCATTCTTGGGAGATTCTATGTTTCTAGAAATGTATTCATTTTTTTCAGATTGACCAATTTGTTGGCGTATAATTGCTCATAGTATCTTAATATGATATTTCTGTGAAGTCCATGGTTATTTCTCCTCTTTCATTTCTGATTTTATTTATTTGAGTCCTCTCTCTTTTTTCCTTGATAAGTCTGGCTAAAGGTCTATCAATTTTGTTTGTCCTTTCAAAGAATCAGCTCTTGGTTTCATTAATCTTTTTTATTGTTTTTCTAGACTCTATTTTATTTATTTTCACTCTGATCTTTATTATTGCCTTCTTTCTATTCCCTTTGGGCTTCATTTGCTGTTCTTTTTCTAGTTCTTTGTTCTTTTAATTATAAGGTTAGATTGTTTATTTGAGCTTTTTCTTGTTTCTTGTGGTAGGCCTGTATTGCTAAGAATTTCCTTCTCAGGACTGCTTTTGCTGTGTCTCACAAATTTTGAGTCATTGTGTTTTCATTTTCATTTGTCTCTAGGTATCTTTTGATTTCTTCCTTGATCTCAATAACCCATTCATTGTTTAGTAGTATGTTATTTAGCCTCCATGTGTTTATGTATTCTCCAGTTATTTTCTTGTAGTTGATTTCTAGTTTCATACCATTGTGATTAGAGAAGACAGCTGATATGATTTCAATCTTCTTAAATTTATTGAGACTTGATTTGTGTCCTAACATGTGGTCTATCCTTGAAAACGTTCCATATGCGCTTGAGAAGAATATACATTTTACTGCTTTCAGGTAAAATGCTCTGGAAATATCTATTAAGGCCATCTGTTTAGTTTATCTTTTAGGCCATTGTTTTCTTGTTGATTCTTTGCCTGGAAGATCTGTCTATTGGTGTCAGTGGGGTGTTAAAATCTCCTACTATGAGCGTATTACTATTGATCTCTCCTTTCATATCAATCAATAATCGTTTTATGTATATAGGTACTCCTATTTGGGTATGTATATGTACTAGGGTTATATCCTCGTGATTTATTGATTCCTTTATTAATATGTAATGACTTTTTTTATCTCTTATTATAGCCTTTGTTTTAAAGTCTATTTTATCTAACATATGTATTGCTACCTCAGCTTTTTTTTTTTTCATTTATGTTTGTGTGAAATATTTTTTTCCATCCCTTTACATTCAGTCTGTGAGTGTTGTTTGATCTGAAGTGTGTCTCTTGTAGACAGCATATGCACAGGTCTTGTTTTCTTATCTATTCGGTTACCCTATGTGTTTTGATTGGAGCAGTTAATCCATTTGAATTTAAAGTGATTACTGATAGGTCTATTGTTACTGTCATTTTATTATTTATATTTGTTATATCTATTTTCTTTTTTACCCCTTCTCTTTTCACAGAAGACCCTTTCATATTTCTTGTAATGCTGGTTTGTTGGTGATAAATTCCTTAAGCTTTTTTTCTGTCTGGGAAGCTCTTTATCTCACCTTCCATTTTAATTGAAAGCCTTGCTGGGTAGTGTATCCTTGGTTGTAGATTCTTGTTTTTTATAACTTTGAATATTTCTTGCCATTCCCTTCTGGCCTGCAAAGTTTCCATTGAAAAGTCAGCAGACATTCTTATAGGGGTACCCTTGTAAGTAATCAGCATCCTTTTTCTTGATACTTTTAAGATTCTCTCTTTGTCTTTGACCTTTGACATTTTAAATATGATGTGTCTTGGTGTAGGTCTGTTTGAATTTCCCATTTGGAACTCTTTGTGCTTCCTAAACTTGTATGTCTAATTCCTTTGCCAGGTTAGGAAAATTTTCTGTCATTATTTCTTCAAATAGAGTCTCAATCCCTCACTCTCTCTCTTCCTTTCAGGTACTCCTATGATTCAGATATTTTTATGCTTCATGTTGTCCCTGAGGTCTCTTAAACTATCCTCATTTTTTTAAAATTCTTTTTTCTTTTTGTTGTTCTGATTGTATTTAGCTACATTGTCTTCCAATTCACTGATTCAATCTTCTGCTTCGTAGAACCTACTGTTGAATCCTTCTAGAGTATTCTTCATTTCAGTTATTGTATTCCTCATTTCTGTCGGGTTCTTTTTTTATGGTTTCTATTTCCTTTTTAATGCTTACTACTATCTCTTTTTTGAGGTTCTTGTGCTCATCCATTCCCCTTCATAAGATGTAACCCTTATAAGTTATGACCTTTATAACTGTTATTCTGAACTTTTTCTCTGATAGGTTGCTTGCCTCCATTTCATTAAGCTTATTTTCTGGAATTTTCTCTTGTTGTTTCATTTGTGACATGCTTTTGTTCTCTCATTTTATTAGCCTCTCTGTGTTTGTTTCTATGTGTCAGGAATATTTGTTTCATCTTTCAGACTTGGCCAGATGGCCTAATGTGGATGGCCTAATGTGGCCCAGTAGCGCACTCTCCCTGATCCTTTGTGCCAGGAGCTCTGGACGTGACCTTTGTGTGGGTTGTGTGTGATCTTCTGTGGTTGCCAAGCCTTTATTGTTGTTAGTAGATCAGTGGGTGAGATTAACATTCAGGCTAACTAATTATGGGAATTGGCTGCACCCTCAGGATAAGAGTTGTGTGGGGGCTGACCCCACTGCGAGGGATTTGCCCTTGCAGGCTTGTATATTTGTTGCAACCACCCTTTGTGTGTATCACTCCTGGAACCAGACAGGAGTTGTTCTGTTGTGGTTTGATGCCAGCCTCGAGATGCGTTAGTTTTGTGGCCCCTTGAGAGGTGCTTCCCCACTGCTTTTGATTGCTCAGGGCTACTCAGTGAAAACTACAAAGTGATCTGCTGATGGTTGTTGACTATGCTGGATCTATAGGTAAGTGGAAGAGACAACACTGTAGACAGCTCTCGGTTATCCCCCTGTTCCTGACCTATGGCAGTTTAATAGAGGGACCAGTGCTTCTCAAGGCCTGACACTGCCTATAAGTTGCCTATAAGTCTCTGAGACTGGATGAGCCTCTGGGTGATATGCGTGTTGGGTGGTACAGGGACCCTGGGAGTCTCCTGGGTCTAATGAGTAAATTTCCCCCAGCCATTGCAGCGTAGTTTACACGTCCATGCTATCTCTGTGGCTCACTGTATAAGTTTCCACTCATAGCAAGGTCAACTGCTGCCCACTCTGGACCTAAATGCACTATCCCAGAGCAGGGGCGGCTGCCTATCCATGTGTAATAGGCACTTTGTATACTAGATGGGGCCAGAGTTCAGAGAATCAAGGGCCATCAAGCCAATACAGCCCTGCAATCCCCTTAAGAGATATTGCAGCTTGTACAGGCAGCCATAGTCTGTCCACAACTGTTTTTTTTTTTTAAATGCATTCACTGTGCTAGCCAAGGTTTGTTGCCTGCACTAACTACTCAATCCAAGAGCCAAAGAGGGCACAAGAGGCTGCTTGTCAATGGGCTGCAGGAACTTTGTGGCTTGGGAGAAGTGGGATCTCAGGAAGACAAGGTCCATTTGGCCAATACAACCTCAATTTTGCTGCAACTTCTGTGCCTGGGCATTCCGCTGTAGACACAGATCACAGTGAGACCAGCGGCCATCAAGAGTGTTCCCAAAGACCCCTGTGCTCCCCAGACACAATATTGCAAGTCTTGCAGGCAGCAAAGGTCTGCCTACCATTGATCTCTGTGACCAACCTGTGCCAGCCAAAGTTTGTTGCCTGTGTGGGTTAGGTGATCAGGAGACGGAAAGGGCAGGGCCATGTCAGTTGACTGTCAATGAGCTACCTGGGCAATTTGTGGTTAGGGTGGGTTAGAGTCTCATAGAGACAATGGCAATTATCAAATCAATACAGCCTCAGTCTTGCTGAAAATTTGGTAACTGTTGTGAGTTCCCACAGAAGACTCAGATCACAGCAAGACTAGCTGCTATCTGAGATTGACCCACAAGTCCCTGATATCTGCCCAAGTTCATGTTGGCAGCAATTACCTACCTCTGAAATGCGGCTCACAGCACTGGTCACCCACTGAAAATGGAAATGTAGCTTAGAGGGCTGGCTGCTTTTGCTGGGATTAGAAATGCTGCTCACAGTTATGGCCGATGGCCACCCCATTATAAATACTTGGCTCTGAATCACTGGGATCAGAGCTTGGCAGCCATCCAGGAACAACTGCTCTGGGCAGTCTGAAGGTTAAGGGGGTCAGGCTAATGCCCTCAGACCAGACCTTTCTAATAATTCTATGGGAGAAGTCTGCATAATCAAGCTGACGTGATCTGTAGGTTACCGTGTAGTGGGGCCAGACTAAGGCATAATGGTGGCTGCCTTTCCAGCCCTTGTTTGATGCCTGGTAATGGAGACATTTTCAGAATGAATCCCGTGCTAGCCTTTGACCCACCGCTGGTGTCCTGGGTGAATGTCCACAGATCAGAAAGCCTTTGCGGGGATCTTTCAAAGGGACGTCTATGGGCTCGGTCATCTACCATCTCACCCAGACAACTGGTATTCCCCTCTAGTTTCTACAGTCAGAGAGTTACTGGAATCTCCTTTTCCCTGGGCTAGGACCCTATGTTAGAGAGCCCCCAGATGAGATCAGAAACTCCCTCTCCTTCAGGAGAACCTCACTCTCCCTCCTGGTGATCCTCCACCACCTGCAGGTGCAGATCCAGCCCAATTTGTGACTTTGCCCCTCTTACCAGCTCTAATCTAGCTCCTTTATATTATCAGATGTAGGTGTTATGATCATCTGGACTTCAGGTGATTCTCCATGTTGATTATTTTATAATTTGGTTTTAATTTCAATGCGATTCTGGGAGGAAATGAACCCTGCTTTTACTTAGTCTGCCATCTTCCAGAACTCAATAATCTACAAATATTATTTTGATTATATTTTAAGTCAGGATCTCCCACACAAATGCTGAAAAATTGATAAAAATTGGATGAGCCTTTGGTACATAACATTCAGACAAAACACAAAACAGAAACAAAATTATAAAATAAAACATACATTTGGATTTTTTTCTTCATTAATTGGAGTTCTACTTGTGTCTTAGAGCATATATGATATAAATTTAGTTTAAAAGTTCTATTACTCAAATGAGTGAAAGAAACAATGAAATATTTTGTTACTCAACTTTCTTTTAAATTGGAAAGGCAACTTTCATCTTATTTATGTATTTATTTAACCTTTTTACCTCCTTCATTCATTTTAACACCTACCCACTCCCACCCTTGGCAAATACCAGTCTGTTCTCTGTTTCTATAAGCTTATTTTTTTTGTTGTTTGTTTGTTTTTTAGATTTCACAATAAGAGATCATATAATATTTGTCTTTCTCTGACTTATTTCACTTAGAATAATACCCTTGGGGTCCATCTATTTTGTTACAAATGGCGAGAATTCATTCTTTTGTTATGGCTGAATAATATTCCTTTATATATATTGCAATTACTTTATCCTTTCATCCACTGATAGATACTTAGGTTGTCTCCATATCTTGGCTATTGTAAGTAATGCTGCCATGAATACAGGGATGCAAACATCTTTTTAAGTTAATGCTTTCATTTCCTTCATAAAAATATCTAAATGTGAAATTGATGTATTGTATGGCAGTTCTAGTTTTAATTTATTGAAGAACCTTCATTCTGTTTTCCATAAGTGGAAATTACATTCCCACCATATAATGTACTGTTTAATAAAAGAAACCAGAAGAACATGAAAATTAGTTTTACAGAAATATGTAATGCAAAATAGTAGCCCAATATGGTAGTTTTTATGAATTTTCTCTCATAAGAAGTTACCCCACCTTTTTCTTTTCTATGCCCCCCAAGCTTCATTTCTTCTTAAAATACATGTGACTAATTTTAAAAAATGACATAATTCTGAGGCATCTAGGAGCTATTCTTTTCTAACTCTTTCTATGTCTAAGTCTAATCAAAGAATTAATATTTCTCTTAAAGTAAATGATTTAGGATGTTATTCTGTTGAATTTTCCAGACCCTCGTTAAATAAATAGCTTTAGAAAATATATAATAATAAAATCTTAGCTTCTAAACTTTCACTCTACCCCATCTCTCTCTTTCCTTCTTCCCTTTCTTTCTCTCTCTATAAACACACACACACACACACACACACACACACACACACACACACACACACACAGAGAAAATCAAAAAACTTTAGGAAAAATATCTTCATTTTTTTTCTTTAATGGTAGATATAAAGTAGATTCAGAAAAAAAAGTCATAAAAATATACTCATTTTGGAGTTTATTGCACACAAACATTTGGAATTCTCTTTGTAACATATTAAAGAATTTAACTTTTCAAAAGTTTATTTTAATCTTCAGAGGGATTTTAGAGATAGAAATATTACTTTACAGCCATAGAGAAAGTGCCAATTTTCTCAATTTGGTGAATAGTTTTGACACTGTATAATATTAGTAGAATAACAGGTGGCAGATAGTCAAGCTATTTTCAATATTCTAAATAAGAAAATTAAGTCCCATCCCAACATATTCAGTACTTTGATCTTATTGAATTATAGAGAATGTCTAAAACATAAATAGTTTTGTCTCTTATAGTCTGCCATGACAAATGTAGCATAGTGCCTGTCTTAGCATAGTGCCCGATGTAGATGAGTGTTTGAGATCTTGTTATTGAATGAATAATAGATTCAATTTACATTCAGTAAAATTAGCCAGATTTCATAGAACTGTGCCAAGAAACTGACGCCATGCAGACTTATGCATCAGAACATGGAGAACAAAGAAGCACAGGTTAATAACATAATCGGGTAAATTACGTCTTGTCAAATATCTCTATTGTACTTACTGATATTAATAAGATATTTAACAATTGGTGCTATTTCTAAAGCCTCTGCCATCATGGTCATTTTCTCTCATTGAGGGTAAATCTATGTTGCATGCCAATGGAGCTAATATCTTATTTTCCCCATTTGAGGAATGCCTGGAAAGATGCATGCTATCAAAGGAAGTGTGATTAAGCTTTTAGAAGATAGGTCAGGAGAAGAAATAATCTGATAAAACATTGATACATGTTTCCATGGGTGGGTTGACTCATAATTTATCATTTGTTTTTGATATAATAAATCAGTAATTTTTACATCTAAAACCCAAAATCATAATATATTTCTTATTTAGTATATATTTTTGATGTCTGTCATATTTCATGTTCTGTCATAGTTCTTAGAGCTACTTAAAGTTATCATGAAGTTGTAGGAGGTTCAGTTGGCACACAAAGACATCTCCTACATGCTCATTCTAATCCCCTCCTGCTTAGACTCACAGTAGGCATTGTGTTGAGCGTTATAAATATGTAGGTGATACAAGTTCTTAGAAAAAGTAATTTCACATAATGTAGAAAAAGTAACTGTGTCCATGTTACTAAATAAGAGAAAGGCAAATCGCTCAATCTAACCTTGTTTTTTTTTTTTTTATGCTATAATTAGGTTTATAAGTAACACTGGAAGCAGTTCTTCAGGAACTAATGTTATGCAACTTCAGTACAAGAAAAAAGAAATTGCCTATTATTTATAAAACATTCCATTGGACAATAAAATATTAATAGAATAAAGAGTATGTAAAGCATAAATAACAACTAAACAGTGCAATTTAAGTTAAAAGAATGAAATCAGCAGAAAATCAAATGTACCACATCCATCAGGTCATTGAAGATGAAACTCATAATCCCTTTAGATATTTGGCATATTCTTTGATTCATTTATTTAAAAACAGATATATATTTGTCTTCATTTATTTTTATTTTTCACACTTGAGTTCTATGATGCATATTTGTACATATAAACCTAGGTTGAGCATGCAAATTATGTTCCTATAATATACTTGCTGGATCTCTAGTGAAATAGAACGGTTACTGGGCCTTAATGGGACTGAACCAATCAATCACATTCATGATGAGGTGCTTACTTATTGATTCTCTTGGTCACATGTAGGACACAGGTATTTTATCTTTAATGCAAGTGTAAGATATACTAGATTCTAGGACAGACTATACTCAAGTAAAGAAAATTAAATAAAAGTAATTGGAAATTAAACTGAAAGAAAGAAAAATCAAAATAACTGGAAAAGTTTATTTAAAAATTTGTGTATAAGTGGATATCACTTCCTTTATACAACAAGAATACAATTAAGAATCAACAGCTCTACTCTGCTATTTGTCTTTGCTTTTTACTTCAAAACAGATCAAAGAAATTTGAGATTTATGATAAAGAAAATACTGTTTTATATCAGTGTCAACTAGAAGAACATGGAGTAGATAGGGAGAGACTTCATATATACTTTCTTTGACATACATAATTTACACATTAAAAAGGATCTGGAACCACAGTTCCAACAAGCATTTACTCCAGGGTATAATTTCCTACAATAGAAAATGGTGTGTATGATGTACATTTAAGCCATTATTTAATGTGTACAATTCTTATGTGAAAAAATAGTTTTAATAAATTAGGTAAATTTTAAAAACTCTCCCTTTTTCTTAAGATTTCCTCCTCCCCCTTTTCATGCTTCTTCTTCAACTTCTTGAGTCTGTTCCAATTACTAAGTCAGAAACATCACCAAACAAATTAGTAAAAATTGTTATACAGATTTCCAGTCAAGATGGGAGTGGTGGTAAATGTGCTTGCCTCTTCTCATGACCACTTGAAAATTATAACTAAACTACAAAATAACAATCACTGGGAATCATCTGAAGTCTAGCATAACAAGTCTTACAACAAAAGACACACAGAAGATACAGAATGTACTGGTTACCATACACGAGTGTGGTGATTAAAAATAAGGAGGGATATCTCAGTTGTGGAGGTCCCCTCTGAGGAGTAAGGGGTCCCAGCCCCACACCAAGCTCCCCATCCCAGGTTTCTAGTGCGAGGAAGAGAAGTCTCCACAACTTCTGGCTGTGAAAACTAGTAAAGATGTGGCTGAGATGGAGGCCT
This sequence comes from Macroglossus sobrinus, assembly GCA_004027375.1. Lineage (NCBI taxonomy): Eukaryota > Metazoa > Chordata > Mammalia > Chiroptera > Pteropodidae > Macroglossus > Macroglossus sobrinus. The sequence continues at coordinate 192,143 of PVKZ01000962.1, forward strand.
TCAGGATTTCCAGGCATTCATCTTAAAGAGCCCTCACATGGACTTACTTGCTGAGGGGCTCACTTGCTCTGAGCTCCAGTACTGGGGCAGCAGCTTGAAAGGAACCAGGGATATATGGGGAGAAACTGAATTGTCTGGCTTTAAGGTGAGGTCTGGAGAAACAACTTTCTCCTAGAAAGAAGAGCTGGCAGAAGTCATTGTTCCTTTGTTGATCCCTTCCATGTCCCAGCGTGCAGACACAGGTGGCTGCCATATCTGTGCTTCCATCAACCTGGCTAACACTGGTTACCTGACCCTGATGAATCACACAGGAATACAGCCAAAATGAGAAAACAAAGAAACATGTCCCAAGTGAAAGAATAGAACAAAGCTTCAGAAAAAGTACTCAACAAAATGGAGACAAGCAATCTACCAGATGCAGAGTTCAAAACACTGGTTATAAGGATGCTTAGTGACCATAGAGGAAGAGTATATAAACTCAAACAGGACTTTAACAAAGAGGTAAAAAACATAAAAATGGAGATAAAAAAAATAAAAAAGAACCAGTCAGAAATGAAGAATACAACAACTGAAATGAAGAATATATTAGAGAGAATTGATAGTAAATTAGATAAAGCAGAGGATCAGATCAGCTATTTAGAAGATAAGGTAGCAGAAAATACCAAATCAGAACAACAATAACAACGACAAATATCCAAAAAAAAAAGAGAATTGTTTAAGGGTTCTCTGGAACAACATCAAGGATACCAACATTTACATCATAGAGGTACAAGAAAGATAAGAGAGAAAGGAATTTAAAACCAGTGTGAAGAAATAATTATGGAAAACTTCTCTAACCTGGTAAAAGAAATAGACATCCAAGCCCAGAAAGCTCAAAGAGTTTCAAACAAGATAAACCCAAATAGGCCCACACCAAGACACCTCATGATTAAAATGCCAAAGGTTAAAGACAAAGAAAGAACAGCAAGAATATAGCGATCAGTTACCTATAAAGGAGCTCTTATTAGACTTACTGTCAGCTGATTTCTCAATAGAAATTTTGCAGGCCAGAAAAGATTGGCACAAATTATTCAAAGTGATGATAAGAGAAGACCTATACAAGTAAGATCACTCCCCGCAAAAAAGCTATCATTTAGAATCAAAAGACAGATAAAGAATTCACCAGATAAGAAATATATATGTAATATATAATATTGAATATAAATCATAATGTATTAATAAATATAAGATAAAATATAGTAAATATAACATGTTACCATATATCATATATTAAATAAAATTATATGATATATATTATGTAATATATGTTATAATATATAATTTATTACATATGATATTAATTTAAATATGTTATTGAGTGAATTTTTAAAGCAGAACTAACTGCTATACTAGAATTACTTTCTAGCTCTTTGGACCTGACATCACAACTCTTGTGCCACTTAAAATATTCCTATTATCAAAGGAAAATCAATTACTGTCTTACTCTTCACTTTTTAAAAAATCCTAGTCACATTTAATGTGTGTTTTATATGTAAATGATAATGTTCTTGTACACATTTTCTCAAGCTTTTTTTTTGTAACACAAGAATAATAAAAATTTTTTATAGCCACAATATGCATACCTTATCTAGAATTTCATGTTCTCTATTCTATTTTCCCAGAGACATTCATTCCCTTCTAGACTTTTCAAACTCCTGCTCTATACTTACTCTACTGATATCTGTTTTCATTTTGGACCTGCAAGCACAGCTGTCAAACAAAGATTATATTTTACCATACTCCTATTTTTGGCCCACTGTTTCCTGAATCCCAATTTATGTTTCTTTTTTATTTTTCTTCTTTGTTCTCAATAAGTAACTTCTTGAAAAAAATTATCTTCCAGTTCCCTATTACATTTTAATTTTAATTAAATCATTCTATTTTTCCTTTTAAAATTCATTTTTTTTGTTGATATTATTCTGTGCCTCACCTTATTTTTCTCTCTTCATTATAGAATTAAGAGAATTTTAGCTATTTATTATTTATTTTTAGCTTTGTCTCTCAAGCTACTGGTTTTGATTGTTCATCGAGAAATGAAGGACCCAGTTGATGTGTTTTCTATTACATTATTGTGATTTTCCTTTCCTGATATGTAGGTAATGCCAGAGTGAGGAGCACTTAATTCAGAGGTACTAACTCCAATACTAGGAACCAAACCATTCACTAAATTCTTTTAGAGAAAATTTCTTTATTTTTAGACTAGGTGGTAAAAAACTGGCTGCTCTGCTCTCAAATTAAGGAAGGCATGTAGAATAATTAAATTATCTAGTTTCTCAGTTAAACAGGATCAATTCTTCTTTTGTAGCCCCTATCTGTCTTCCCAGTTTTTGAACCAGAGGTATCAAATCATATTCACCTAAGCTGTACATATATCCTAAACAGTGGCTTACTTTTCTTATTTCATTAATCAATTTACATATTCTGTTTTTCAAAAATTTAAGTTTTCATCTGTTGATAACCACATTATACACATTCTATTTGACTTATGAGATTATTCCTTTTGATTTTCACTGAATAAAACTAAAGTTTCATTCCCATACTCTAGCTATGATTTAAATAGAAATTTTAGTTAGCTTTTTACATTCTTATTTTGAATAGAAAAAAGTCAACATGCATAATGCTACTAAATGTATAAAATTTTCTAATATAAAAAACTGTTTTTCTTATTAACTTCACATGCCCCCTAAAAGATATTTACATCAAATACATTATTTTTAAAATGATGTTTTGAAATTATTTTGTATTACTTTTAAATAGAAAAAGATGAATAAGGACTCTATTCTCTATTGGTAATGAATTTACTTAAAGAAAAAACATCATTTCTGAAGTGCTGTAGTTAATTTGCATATTATTGTGCAAGAAAATAAAGTATACCTTGTTAAAAATGTACTTTAAAGTTTTTTCCCCCCAAAGAATCTTGGCTACTTCAGAGTATGATGTGCAGTTTAGCAGTTTTTATTTTCTTTCTTTCCAGCATTCATAGATCAAGTTGATGGACCATCAAACATTAATTAGTTATTATATAAACACATTGAGCTGCTGCATTTATTCCATAAACAAAGGCAGGTCAAATATGTCACACACAAATAGATCTAAATTAGTTCTACATAGCCTATAATTTATTATTCAAATTTGAAAAATGATTTTTGGTAATGAATTTCTTATGTAGCTAATCAAGTTTGTTTTTTAACTCTGAAGAAACCATTCATTTGCCATGTTATAATAATCTATTTTAATGGGCCTTCCAGAACTCCCTATATAACTATCAATGACTTGGAATATGAAAATTATCTGAAGTTTCATCTATTCCTAGTTTTATTTTCATTAATCATTATGGAATCTTTTGAAGCACTGACATTTTTCTACGCAAATCAACAGCCAAGCACATCTAAAATGGACAATTTGTGTAATGCTGAAGAGCCTTTCTCAGAGAGGAATGAAAAAGCAACTCCCCAGTACAACTCTTTGACAAGGAGAACTTTAAATGGACCTTCCAAAAGTCACTTCATTGGAAGTTACATGTATTAAAGATAGTTGTTCATTAATTTTGTACCCTGCAACTGTTTACTGTTTCTGTGTATTGTTTCTAATAGCTTTTTGGTGGAAATGAAATACTGCCATCTGTGATGACATATATGGATCTTAAGATTATCTTGCTAAAGGAAATAAGTGAGACAAAAAATTGAGGATCATATAATTTCATTCACATCTGAAATATAAAACTGAAAGCAACAAATGAATAAAACAAACAAACAAAAACTAGACACAGACAATAGTTTAGTGGTTACCAGAGTGAAAGTAGAGGTAGATAAGGATGACGGGAGTCAAATATATGGTGACAGAAGATTTGACTTTGGGTTGTGAACACAATGAAATATACATACGACATATTATTGAATTAAACACTTGAAACCTATATTATCTTATTAACCAATGTCACCACAATATATTTAATAAAAAATAAATAAAAATAAATGAAGAAAGTTGTTAATGTTACATTTCCAATACTAACATTTTCTCTGTGATACTCTGGCATTAGAAAACATAACCCTACCAATTCTTGACAATTGGTTTTCTGCTCAATTGACAAGGTTACTTTGTTTGCTCTGACATTCATTTTTTTAATCACAGTGATTATAGTTTAATAAAATTATATTTTTTAGTTACCATTGTTATGCCACATAAGCTTAATTATGGTTTTGAGTAATTTATCTAGGACTCGTTTCTATGGTCATTAAATTAAATTGCTGTGCATTGGTATGTTCTTATCAAGAATTTATGAACTTTCCTTAATTGTCATTAGAAGTTTGATAACCTAGAGTGCTTACAATTCAAATTTGCCTTTGTTTGAGATAGGTTTCCAAAGGATATTTTTTCCCAGATATTAAAAAGCATGGGAATGTTTAAGAAAAAAAACTCAAAAAATTGCGTAAGAACATGCACTATGAAGAAAATGTGAAAGAGCACAACATAGTGAGAAGTTTTAGATTCTAAAGGCCATGTTTGCATATAGCTGATATATTTATAAATATTTTATATTTATGGGTGTGTAAAAAAGCTCTGAGAAATTTCTTTTTCAAGTTATACTAAATGAAGACAATATAATATTAAAATTGTTTAGCATACTATCCTTGCAGTGAGAATTTTAATATGCACACATGAATACTGACAATTCTTTTTATGGCTCAGGGTATAAAATTTAGTGGCATATATTTATTTCTCCTAATACCTTCTAGTAATGATCCAAAATCTATTTTAGGCACTGGTGATCTAGCAATGTACAAATCAAATGAGGTCTCTGTTTTCATGGGGCTTATACATAGTGAGGCCACATATAGGTTAATGCTTTTCTTCATGGTGTGGTTTCTATACAATACTTTTATCTGCCTTGTATCTATCTGTCAAACTCATGCTTTAAGGACCATTTTAACTTTTATTTTTTATATGAAGTACCCCTGAGATCACTCTTCTTAACCATTAAATGGTCTTCAGTATAAATTTTATAAATCAGTATGTATTTAAATTAAGATACAGTATAGTACAGTAGTTTCAAGGAAAGTTCCTGGAACTGTAGTGCTCAGATGAATATAACCTTTGCCATTTACTTTGGTAATATTTTATTTAACCTCTTGGTGACTCAAGTTTTTTACACAAAATGAAGAAAATATAAATACCTGTTTTATAAGATCCAGTAAAGATAAACTGAGTTATTCCATTTATCTAGTTCATAAGGAAAGCATGCAGGAAAATTGCTGTCACAAAGCACTAAAAAATGTTAGTTATGATTCTCTTTATTTTCAATCAAACTATTAATAGCAATATCATTGTATCACATCATAGAATAGTTCTGTTCTCCAGGGAAAAGTGTGGTTGTTAGAAAGAGGTAATGTTTCACTCATTATTGTACTACCAATGCCAAGCATAGTTTCTGGCACCAAATGGTACTCAAAAAAAATTATTACTTTGAATTTAATCTTTACCTATATTAAAGTCAATGTGACAAACCAAGAGGGAGGCAATAACACGAGGAGGACAGAGAGATATATAAAAAACTATAAATCTCTTACTTTGCAAGGTACAATGTTAGAGTCCGGAAAGAGAGGATGCAGTGGATTGGGAATTAAGAGGATTATGATTTAAGACTGACCTCACTGTCTCTGATCCATTTAGCGAAGCTGTTAAATTCTTTGGGGCCAAACTCTCTCATGTACTTATCGAAGACTGTAATAAAAATAAGTTTTATTATAAAAATGCTTTACACACACACATATACACAAGAACATTGTTACAGGAAGCTGTATGACTTAAAAAGGCAAGGAGTGAGATTTCATTTATTCATTCAGCATTTATATTTGTAAGATTTCAGTGCATAAAATCCAGGGACCATACATCTGTGAACTTTGAAGATGGATTCATGATGTAAGACTATGAATACAGCTTCTCATTGATTGCCTATCTACTAATACAGGAGGCTCAAATGCTTCCTGAATATGTTATGATTAGAGAATATAGTTCTTATGTGTTGTCATGACATGGAATCTGCCTGGCCTATATGAATCCTAACAAATGTTTATGTGACACAAGAGAAATTGCATTTCTCCAGTACTACTTTACCTCTTTGTATAGTTAAGCTGAGAACAAGCTTACAAAACTGTTAAGAATAGAATTAGGCTTTTATCAATGAATGATGAGATTATAAACAATAAGATTATAGAAAACATGATTAATATAGTTAGAAACTATCCAGGGCTATATGATCAGTTCACCAAAAGCACTGCAATAACTTTGTGATAAGAAAATCATTATCAGTCCTTTAGAATGAGCCCACCAAAAAATCAACAGTCAAACATTTTGGTGTCATAAAATAATCTTCTATTAACTTAATTTGGAATCCAGTTGTTTATTAACCTCATTCGAAATTACATATTATTTCTTGAGATCAGTCTCAAGTACCCTAGCTATATCAACACATTGCTACTCAGTTTTTGTCATATTCATATGTTCATGATGAAAAAACTCACCAGCTTTTCCTAACACATCATAATATTTAAACCAAATTAAACTAAGGCATATAAACACTGGATAAGGCATACAATCTACTTGATAGATCTTTGTTCCTTTATTAGGCAATCACTATAAAATTACCAGTACAGGAAGACTAAAGTCTGTAATATAAATGAGCCATATTGAAATAAAGAAACTTGGCATCTTACATATTAAATCTATAACATTATAAAAACAAAAAAAAACAGAAGACTTGAATATATTTGTTATGGAAGTTACCTTTAAAAATATTAAATCTATGCCATTATAAAAACAAAAAACAGAAGACTTGAATATATTTTTTGTGGAAGTTACACTTAAATTATAAATTTACCTTTAAATTATAAAATTTCATAAGAAGTTTAATAAAAATATGTGATTTGCATAGAAACCATGTTTTATGCTAAAAGTTAATATATGGAAATGATAATGATGATGACAATGATGATGATAAAGATGATTGTGTGGACAGCAAAAAAAAAATCTGATTAAATATAGAAACTTAAGAAAAAAAGAGTTATTCCTCTCTGTAGCATATTTGCCAAAATGGTAGTGTTTAATAACAGGAACAACAACGATTACAGTTAGAACAATCTCTAACTTACAACTTTTTTTTTGACTGGCTACAGCTATAGATACATCAGCATTGCTTGAGGGTCTTTGTTCCTCATATAATTGCCATGTATACTAATATCTAGCTATCTAACTGTCACCAGTATCAAGTTACCTGATATTTCCCTGTGTAAATTTATCCCCCTCCCCCGGGTTACTAGTGAGGATGAGCACTTATATGTACATTAGCCTTTCATTTTTTTCTTCCTCTGAATTCTTTATTCATATTCTTAGCCTATTTTTGTATTGGCTTTTATACCTTTTCTTTTTCAGTTTAAAGAAGTTCCATGTACAGTATGCATGTTAATACATTGTTGGCTTTAGACATTTATATATATTTACTCAGTCTACACTAATCTTTAAATTTCAACTAGGGCATTCTTGATTAAACAGAAATTTCTCATTTTGATAGAGGCAACTCTGTCTTAAACAGCTAAATTATACACAAGGACATATGAAAGAATAAAAAAAAAAACATCAAGAAAGTTTTCCTTCAGCAGCTTCTAGTTTTCTGATATCTTTTCCCACATACATACAACCAGTATTTGATCACTATTGCTCCCCAAGGGACGCTCATAATGTTTGTGGTAGTGAGCACATTTTTATGATCCATTACCTTTGAGGTCCTATTACCTCTTTCAAAATTTCAGGCATAAAAAGTGAGCATTATATATTAGCTTTTTCTGTCTTGTTCTCCAAACTTCCTAGGACCTAAGGATTTACCAAGTATCATACTTTCTAATATTTAAACACCCACAATGTCAAAATTTCAAAACCTCCTTAGATATCTAATGCAAAATTTGTATTAACATTTGATACTATTTGACAACCAATTCTCTTCCTATTAAGCTGTTCTACTTTTCTAGCTCCATCTTTTTATTGTTTTCTTTATTAGTTCTTTTTAATTTGGCTGTTAAAATGGTCAAATAAAAATTTTAAATTTTTATTTATTTGGGATTATTTTTTCAATGAAAATAGTACCTAATGAGTTTATGCTTGTTACTATAAAAGTTAACTTTTTAAGTTATGGATATTAACCCTGTTTTTTCATATTTATTCGCATTTTATTCCTGAATTTTTAAATGATATTATGATTTATATGAGTGTATAGAAATTCATTAATTTAAATGTTTAAATGGAAATCTTAAAAAATTCTTTATAAATAATATTCCCATTTACTAAAAAAGTGTTAACTGCATTCCTCTCTTAAGAGATTTATATTACAATTCCATAGTTCTATATTTGATAACATAAAGTATTTAAATTTTGTTTTCCAATATCACTTAGATTTAGACCTTTTCTTTAATTCAACACCCCTCCAAAAATTAATAAAAGGAAAGGCCTATCTAATAAAACCTCAAAACATATATTTGGCCACGTTATAGTATATTTCAGAGGTAAGTATTTGATTTCATTGATTTCTCTCCACATTATTTTGTCAATACCACTTTTGTTACATTTGTATAAAATATTGTATTAAGATACTTGCAATCTTCAACATAATGTTTCTCATTTGTTCAATTTCTCCATTTTTTAATTTTGTATTAGTTTAAGAAACATGTTTTTGAATTTCAGCAAGAAGTCAATGGAATTTTAGTTGAAATTGTATTAAGCTTTGATTCAGTTTTGAAGAACTGTTATCTATATTATTTTGGTTTTTTTATAAGAGCATACTATGTCACTTAATTTATTAAAATCTCCTTTTACATTTCTCAGTAAACTTTGTAGCTTTCTTTATATGGTTTCTGCACATTTCTTATTACATACTCCTAAGCATTCATTTTTCATTAATATTTTGAATGGAATATTATGTCTTTCCTATTATATCTTTGACCTAGTTATTACTGAGATATAAAAAGCTATTAATTTTTGCATATATTACTTGTATGTAGACTCTTAACTGAATGCATTAATTGTATTTTTTTCAGAACTCAAGCTTCCCTTGAGATTGAGTTTGTAATCAAAATGTCTGAAAGAAATAATAATTTTGTTTACCTCTAATTATTATACTTTCTCTGCTTGTTTAATTTCTTACTATTGGAAAATTTGAAAAAAGTATGCAATAATACTGGTAAGTGACATACTTCTATTACTCTCAGTTTTTAATGATTCTTTCTCTAATGTCTAATTTTTAAATAAATTGTCCCCAAAATGATCATGATTGAACTTTAGGAGCACCTTGACTCCCTCAAATTTTTTGTTATATTTTACATGTATATGCATTTCCCTGAGGAGTGAATTCTTAGCTTTAATAAAATTTCAAGGGAATCTAGACACAAATGAACTTTTACAAATCTTATGTTAAGAATGAGAACATATAATTCTATGATAATAACTGTAAAAATTTAAGTGCAATATGCAATTTATGAGAAAAAGTTAAATTTAAAAATAGAAATTAAAGTCTAATAACAAAGAAAATATAAAAATATAAAGTTATATACCAATTGAATTACATTATATCTGTATTTTTAAACTTGCAAAATTAGGTGTTTGTAATTCTAACAACTAAATAATAATTTAAGAATGACATTTTCTTCAATGACTCAGACTACAAAATCTTATAACTATCCAACTTTTGATTTCCCTCTGTGAAGACACTATGACAGTATCTAAAATTGGTATTCCTCATCCCTGCAATTAGTGAGAATAACCGTTTTTTTTTTTTTTTTTGGTCTTATTAGCACATGGGTTATCTTTTTGGAAGTTTAATGCAATTAACCATATGAGCTTAAGGAAAAGTAATAGAATACTACTGACTACAGAGGCTGGAGGGCAGTTCTGCCACCCTCAACATATAAAGAAATTTGATATCATTTCACCATAATTAAAACTTGGTATTTTTAAGTTGGTCATTCAGATCTAGAATCATAACACCTTGGATTTTGAGTTATGTAGTTCTACTGTTTCTGAGTATTTGTAGCATGAGTGACCATATTGCCATTGATTACAGTTGTCATGACTAAGCAACCAGCAGATAAAAATCCTGAATTCTAGAATAATTTGGTGAAATTTTCAACATGTGATTTTAAAGCAGCTATAAGTATCGTTTTTATCATTTAGCTTTTTTACTGTTATGCAAAGTCTAATATCACAAAATTCCTAGAGACATGAAACATTAGGCTGCTCCTATAATTATTTGCCCAGAGAGTTTTCACATGCACTAACTCTTTTGATCCTCACAGCAAACCCTTTCTCTTCAGTATCACTGAGAAAACCAAGATTCAGAAGTCAGATAAATAAAAATAAGACCTAACCTGGGTAATAGACACTTGTAATCATTTTCTATATAACCAGAAATATTATATTATTATATTATTGACCAGAATGCTTTAAAAAAAGAATTCAGAGAGAAAGCTATGCATATTTTTATTACTACATTATATATAAAATTTATTTTAGAAAGGACAAACAGAAAATTTGTAGTCTGAAGATTCTTTCTACATAAAAATACCGTGCTAAACAATGCATTTTTATATATTTTAAATTGATTTCCTAAACTTAATATTTGTTCAGCAATACTAATCACAAAGATTCTCCAATAATTTAGAAATATTCTTAATTTATGATGATTGAAGAAAACCCAATTTAAAAGAGTAAAGAGCATGAGTTAACAACAATATAAATATTTTTTCTTTCAAGTATTTTCAGAAATTTGAACTAAGCTAATAAAGTACTGTTAAGAGAATTCTGTAGAGAATCTTCTTTATAGATAGGTATTTGCAGTTTTTGTTTTACCCTAAGTGGGTTAAACATTTCTACATGCAAATATGTTCATTTTGTTTGCTTAAGAGAAAGGTTCAATTTCTGTGGCAAGAGCAGTGGAAAATTTCAGCATAAGCTTTCTGAATTTTTATAACAATTTACAATGGTAGAATACAAATTAATCACATTCCAGGATGGTGTTTAGTATATGAAAACTGACATATTTACTGTTTAGGGATTTTAAATGAATATTAACTTGCATTGCAGCCTAATTGACACCAAGGAACAGAGAAGATCTCTTCCCTGAAGTCTAACCTGTTCCAGGTAAAGTATTTCCAGAGTTTCACAACCCTAATTCTAAAAAAGTTGAATGACTGCAAAAAAGGACAATTTAACCTCATCTTTTATTTGAGATGCATTATTTTGGTTATTCTTTTTTCATTACATGACCTAATTAATAGGACATGTTTTATACTTGCACAATTGAATTTAAATACCTAAAATAACTTGTTATTCACCCAAACATGTAAACAGCAAAGACTCATCACAATTACTGTTATCAGATTACTGTGACATCACTGTGAGTGTTCATTAAAATAGACACCACCCTTTGCATTAGGTCTGGCCACAGTGATACCACCAGCCAGTTACTCATAGACTCTAAAATCATCATCTTATTATAAACTTTATTCTATCAGTAAGTATTTTCTGAATTAATAAACAAATGATTTTTTAAAATGCATGATAGAATAAGTTTTTCTCCCAGTATTCAGAAACAAGTTTCTACTAGAGAATAATATTTAATGAGTCTCTGCTATTTGGGTGTCAGGTTGGGCTGCTGGAATACTGTAATTCTTTCTAAGGGTGAAACATGAAGTGGTTACTCTAGATAGAAGATGGTGGTGCAGAAGTTATAGGCTGCCTGTCTTCTCTTGAGGGACAGTATGAAGACTCCTATTTCTGGCCTCCTAACACAAAAGCAGAAGCAGGGGCCAATTACTTCACTTACACAGAGTGCCTCCTGACAATCTAAAACCTACAGCTTCAGATGGACACATCCACATACATATGTATCATCTCATCAGAAACAAACACTTCACACACATGCTCACATTGACATCTATACACAATGCCTCACTGCTATATATAATACACAATACTCATACACAACATTCACAAACCCAAATATTCCACAAATTATCATATTAATACCATGACTATGAGTCAGATATTATTCTGTTTTACATGTAGTAAATCATTGAACTTTCACAACAATTGTATGAAAAAAATACAATTATTATCCCATTTTGTGAATAAAAAGCTGTAGTTGACAGAATAATGGCCACCCAAACATGTTCACATCTGAATTCCTAAAATTGTTACTGTGTTACCTAAATGGCAAAAGGGACTTTGTGGATGGATATTAGGGGCTTGATACAGGAAAGTTATTTTGGATTACACAAGTGGCCCTGATGTGATCACAGGAATTCTTTAAGTGTGAAACAAGAGGCTCAGAATCAGAGAAATGGTTGTGAAGATGGAAGCAGAAGTCAGAGAAAGATTTGAAGAGGCTACACAGCTGCATGGAAAATGGAGAAAGCCAGGAATGCAGGTTACCTCTAGAAGATGGAAGTTGGAAACAGCAAGTAAATGGATTCTCCTCTAAAGCAATTGCAAAAGGAAATGAATACAGAAACTAAGACCTAAATTGGTATGTAAATTGTTTAGTCACATACATGGTCATCAGTAGAGTTGGGTTATAAGAGATAGCATCTAGCTTTAAAGAGTGTTCTAAACATTAAACACGATGTTGCCAGAACCTTGTTTGCATAACTATTCTAAAATCATAATTTTGTTACATAATATATTACATACATATACACACGTGCATGTGTGTTTCACACATTTACACACCATCAGATGTTTTATAATTCTCACCCAAACACCCAACAGAGAGAAAAATCTGCACTGGGATCTTTTGCCAGGATTCAAACTGACCCCAAGGCTTTGGTTACTTACCTCACCTGCTAATAGGCTTCTGTAGGCCTCAGTGACTGACCAAGGAAGAAAGATCAGAGCAGGAAAAGTAGTGAAAGGGAAGAAAAACCTGTAAGGCCAAAATTTCTTCAGATTCTTATCTTATTAAATTCTGGAAGCATTCTTATGTATAGAGAAGTATATGTATATGTGATATAATAAAAATATAGACTTAAAAACAAAGAATCCCTATTTTAAAGTAATATTGATCTTTATTATAAATTAGTAGAATTAACTTTAGGATATTTTCAATTGTAATCAGAAACTTAATCAAACTATATGAGATTTATATGTATTAATAAAAAGGTCATTGATTCAAACTTTTATTTATTTATTCACTCAATAAATATTTGTGTGTTCAGTCACTAGGGATATGGAAGATGTTATAATTAAAGAAAAAGTTATTAATAAGAGAAAAATATATGTCTTGTATAAATTCTGTAAGAAAAATAAATGAGGTGAGACAAAGTAAATTTTTAAAAATCAAAATAAAATATAAGAAGGAATTTTTAAAAAGAGTCGAGAGAGTCATAAATAATAAAGAAGCAATGAACATGCAACATACAGACATCCCTAAAATAGAAAACCAAAACCAGGAATTAGAACAAGTAATGAAATCTATAAATCAAGAAAACTTTCCTTAAATAATAATAATAGTAATATTTAATTTACATGTTAAAAAAAAAACACTACATAATTATGAGAATTTCCTTTCCAAATGACCAGAATCAAAACATTCTTGTAAAATTATTGGACTTTAAAGTAAAAACTAAAAAAATTCCTTGGTCATCTCACAAATAATCTTTTAAAAGTGTGCAGAAGGACAATAGAGTTTAATTAGATTTTTCAACAGAAATGATTTATGCCAGAAAAGTAATGAAATAAAATATTAAGAATATTTAAGTAAAAAATGTAAAACAGTGATTTTATATGCAGTAAAAAATAAGTATAAAATATACAGGCATGAGTTCCTCTTAAGAAATCTATTAAATAATGAGTTACAAACAACTAAATAATAGAAAGAAATCAACATGAACACTGATAATGAAAATATATAGTTCCATGCAAAACTTAACACTAAATGAAGATTAAAGGAAAAGAATATGTATATAATATTTGTATGGGAATGTATAAAATGAAGAAAATAAAGATATTATATTTAAACAACAAAACTGTTTTTAGTAATCATAATTAGTGGTTGTAGTATCATTAGCAGAAACTGTTTATGAGTAATATAAGATTGCTGAGGTAGGCCGAATATAGAGCCATACTGAAGAGGGTCGCATTTAACAAGAAGGCAAAATTTAAGCTTTGCTGAAGTTAATAATTGCAATTTATTGAAACCACTACATATTTTTAAATTCATGAAGTTATGTAATATTAAGAAAACAAATTAAATTAATTGGTCATCTTTTGAGTATGATGGAACCAAAAAATTATCTTGAAAACTAGATAAGCAAAGCAAATGAGCACTAATTCTGCTTCTCCTCTGTAAATACTACTACTGTGTTACTCAGTATTACAGGAAAAAAATGACTTCTTGTGAAATTATGCCAACTAAAAATTTATATTTAATGATAGAATTAAATACCATTTTGCAATTTTCAAATGAGTTAATGAATTTGAACTTTAAGCATCAGTGGTTTTTAATGTGAACCAGATATCATGTATCTCTAATAAAAGATACAACATCATCTATAATCTTGCCAACCCGATTAAATCTTATTCTGATCAACACTCTTGATCTAGCTGTCTGTTTATAGGAAAGACAGAAGACAAAGAAACATGGAAACTATTTCATGAGTATGTAATCAGCAAAATTTAGACTATGAAAAAAAACTGCAGATCAAGAAGCCTTGGGTCTTCAGATAAATTATAGATATAAAAAAAGAGTTGTAAGGAGAAACTATATGTTAAACAGATGTATGATATATCATTTTTTTAAAAATGTGCAAGACTAAATTAGTTTCCAGGAATCATGTTTGAATGATAAAACTATACATACACCAAAGAAGCTGGATTTTTTGAAAACCAATATGGTAATTACTTGTGGAGGGAAGAAGGAGCTTTGATTGTGATGGTGGGGCTTCTAGAGTGGCTGACAGTGTTGTATTTTTGACATAATTTGGCTAATAATTCTTTAACTAGTCTCATTTTTGTATAATGTTCTGGGTCTGGGTTTTATTTTGTAATAAAAGAACAATAATGCAGCATGCCAGGTTTTACATTTGATGCAAATGCAAACAGCCCAACACTAGTTTTCTTACACCTTGTCTGTCTCATTCATTTAGATTACATATCTCATTTCTAAAACTCTTTGAGCTGATAAATGCTGTTCTAGTCTTTTCACATCTTTTAATTTTTCAGAGCTGCAGTGAAATTTGTCTCTACCACCTTCTGAGCAGAGTTCTACCCTAGACTGTGAAAGATATCTCAATAACATTCATCTGGGAATTCCCAATGAATGATTGGTAATGAGAGTTAATCTATCCTACATATCTGAAGATCTCAACTGTATTTAAAGACTCTTATGAATAACAGACATATTTTATACTATATATCTTATATATAATATATATCTTATGTAATATCTTATATATACTTAATAATTTAATGAAGTTGAATGCAGATTTATAAAGTAGCATTAAATCAATAAAAGTACTATAAATACAAACAAATGTTAACCATATAAGATAGTTATAATATATATTATAATATACACAGAAGAGGAACAAGGGTTTTAAAGACAATGAGAACAAGAGTCAACACCAGACAGAGATTACTAAAACTCAGGTTTGCTTGTAAAAGAAGCTGTAAAAATAATTAAACCAGGACTAATTACAAGGAAGTTAATATAAAAAAGATGTTAAAGATGTTTGGGAGATTTCTGATATGAAGTCTATTACAAAGCATGAAGAGATATGAGTGACATATAAACACAACAAAGAGATTTAGAGGATGATAATTTCAAATAATTTGGAAAATAAAAGGAGATCATAAGTTTGAAAAAATTCTAAAGATATATCACATTACTTGTTCTGTGTTCAAAGTCATCAAATAATGACCACCAGTAAAAAAGGGTAGAGTCATGGGTACAGCAGTAAATACATTACACTATACAATGGCATAATAATATTACACACAAAATGACTATGTTCAATAGCATGAAGACACAAGTTAAAAAATTATAAGAGAAAAGGATATCAAAATCCTTTCACAGAGAGGAAAATGTAGTTAATGATGAGCAAAGCAGAAAATAAATAGTATTCTTTTGGAGAAGCCATGTACAATTGTATAGAATTTGAAAAGAGACAAAAACAAGTTTAATGCTTTAGAAATCTATTCACTTCAAAAATGATTTAAAATAAGGAGAATGCTCAATGGAAGAAATTATTTAAAAATAGGGGAAAATAAAATAATGTATACAAAGAAAGTTAACAAAAAAGATAAAATCTGCAATTTACCCAGTGTTACCTAAAGCTTATAAATGATTATTAGAGGACCCTATTGTTAATCATTATTCATAATAAAAAAAATAAGAATTTTGACAGGAGTTTGGTATTGAATTTTAGTTTTGGTGAAGAAAACAAATGAGGGTACATAAATTAAAGACAAATAAATGTAATACAAGTTTTTTTTAAAAGTATATTTAGTTCTTAACACAGTTTCTGATTCAGATGAATAATTAAGATAATTGTATCTGAAATGAGAAAAAGTCAATGAAATGCACATTTGTCAATTTCCTGACACCGAATAATTATATTGACTTATTCTCTAAGGTCAGTTTAAGTCTCAAGGGCAATAGTGGGAGTACTTATCTGGGAAGGGCGAAGGGCTCTCTTAGGAAGAGGAGAGAAGAGAGACTTCCACACAACATAGAGGAGACAGTGCTATATATATGTATATGTATGTGTATATGTATATATATACATATATACACATATACACACACACACACCCTTTCCTTGTTTTGGGACTGAGGTTTAACTTCCTACTCTATCATTATCTCACTATGTGATCTTAGGTAATAATAATGACTAATATTTCCTGAGTGTTTAATAAATGGCTGGTACTTTTGTAAGTCCTTCACATACATTTACTCATTTAATTCCAAATCAGTGAAGTCAGAAGTATTATTTTCAAACCACTTGTTTTTTAATATAAGAAAAATAAGACACAGAGATATTATGAACTTTCTCTAATTCATATCGTCTTTATTTGTTGAGCTGATTTTGAAATTAAGCATTCTGATTACAAAACTCCTATTCATAAAACCTGTATTCAGCTTACCTTCCTGATAAGTCACTACTTTTCTGAACTTCTATTTTTATCTTCTGTACAATGAGCTAACAAGGCTATGAAATATATCACGAAAAGCAATTAACTCATGTCTGGTATATTAAATAATAGTGCTACCATTCTTTAGGGATCTAAAATAATTGCAAATCAGAAATTTAAGTTTTAAATTAAATTTAGTTTAATTTAAAAAATTTACATTACTGAAAGTAAAGTAGCTTGGTCTCAAATCATAGTTGTTTGGGTTAAAATCCAATGCTCCGAATAATACACAATTTTAATGCATTATCTAGTTTTGTTATAAGAACAATAACATGTTAATAGACAGATTTGAAGAAGTAGCCCTGGGTTAAAAATCTCTGTGTTGGGAGAGTAGTAAGAATTAATTCTATCAGCTACATGATGTTCTTCATAAAACCTTACATTCAATATGAGAACCTAGACCTGCATACAGAGTGTACTTAAGAACTGGTGGACTAATAGAATTATATGCCCTAAACCAGCTTTTTTTTTTTTTTTTTTTAGATGTCTGGTGTTTCAGTTCACTACTAGGGGCACTTACTACATGTGATGTACAATATCTGACTCCTGCCTTGAAACTGTGGTCAAGGATGTTTCACTATGGAAACCAACTAATTCTTGTTTCTAAGAAGCAGAATGTTCCAGAAATGAGTGCTTTGTTGCATAGTCTTTTATGTTATTTCTTTTTTGGGTAGAAATATTCTGCCTTAGATATAAAAGAAAAATAAAAACAATAGTAATATAATAAGTTTTCTTGCAGGTTTCCAAAAAATAGATGCATGTTCCCGTTCTCAAAAAGGTGTGTATGTGGCTGCTCCGGAAAAACAACCAGAACCAGGAAAGTCATATTAGCAACTGGTCATTATCATGCCAGCAGTGAGAGCATAAGAAGCTGTTGATAGTAATAATACTAGAATATAAGTTTTTCCAAATACAAAAGCAGCTAGTTTGTTGTAGGAAATTAATGGCTATCCTGTGGGTCAAAGTAAACCCACACTAAACATACTGTAAAGGGAACTTTAGAGTTTTATTTAGGTGATAACCTACAAATTAATACAAAGATATTTTTTTCCCTGTATATTCTGGTAAACACCTTAAAATCGGATGCTATCATGTGCTTTATTCCCACAATTTCTATATGTGCATAGATTCATTTGGAATCAGTATAAAAACTTGCTATGATTCATAAGAGAACTCAGACACCAACTAATGTGTTAGGATCAAAGCCTTTACTGGTTGATTTATGAAACTATACAGTTGATTTCTAAAACAATTAAAGATGTTAAAATCATGAGGTCGAGGGGAATGTAATAACTGTTTAAGGCCATAGTTTTTCTGTTGTTTTCTTTTTGTGGAAAGTGGTAGCTTAAGAAATATTTATTACTTTAACTTTATAGTTTTACATAAAATTTATTGGCTATGTATACATTGCTCATAAATTCTAAATCTAATGATTTGCAAATTTTATTTATAACATATATTGGGTAATTTCACATTATTATGAGATAATCATATTTTTTGCAATGCCCTCAAATTTAAGAATTTTAATAAGACTGATTTGCTAAATTTTTATTAAATTCAATCTAGTTATTTAATGTATTTCTAGTATGAGATGAATTTTGGTTGAAGATACCTAAATCTACAAGCTACAAAAGACAGAGTAAAGAATTAAAATGGAATCATTCCCTGCTTCCAAAATCAAAAAATGAGTAGTGACAGCAAGAAATAGGTGTGTCATTAGTAATTTACTAGAACAAGAGAGAATGAACATCTGTAGTCAAATCATCTCAGCAAGACACTAAAATATCTGGTATTTTTTTTAACATGAAAATTACCCAATATTTTTCTCTCAATTAAACTTGCTAAGCAAACCATGGAAAACTAAAGGCAATTAACTAATCAGGGAGGGGGAAAGAAGGAAAAAAGAAATTGAAACAATTTAAAATCTTCCTAGAGCAACAGAGGAGTGTTTTATTTAAGATGCAGCACATTGCTGCTGTAGCTGATGACTGATGACAATAGACTGCTATGGAATTCTAAATTCCAAATTTTAATAATGAACTACAAACAACAGTTGTCTTTGGCAGCAATATAAGTTCCTTCCCTGGCTTCTTTCACCTTCGGTTTCTGCCAAGTGAGGCTGAGAGGGTACTTGGATTCAATGCTTTTGGGATGATTAATTTTATGTGTCGATTTGAATGGGCCACAGTGCCGGAGCCCGCTGGCTAAAATAGAACAGTTCCCGAGAGGGGGAGTGAGGATTGAGAAAAAAAAGAGAGAGAGACACACACACAGAAGATAGAGTCGGGAGGGCTAACAGTGAATACTGCGCCCCGAGTTTATTTAGCACAGCATATATATAACCTTGGAGAAGCAAAACCCACCCATATGCAAATGATCGCGGACCTTTACTTAAATTCTCGCAAAACATCCTTGTTCCTGTTTTTGTCTCTTATTCCCTGGGGCAAGAAACATTCAGCATTAAGCCAAACTTCCTCCTTCAGTAACAAGCTACCCATTAACAGCCCACCTGCTCTGCAAACTTCTAGCTTGCAGGCAACTCCAACCTTGTCTGCAGGGCATTCATCAAGAATGGCTCCCAACACCACAGGTAAACAGACATTTGGTAAAAGATTATTCTCGGTGTGTCTGTGGGGGTGTTTCTGGATTTAACATTTGAAATGGTAGACTGAATAAAGCATATATTCCTCCCCAGAATGAGTGGGCAGGTCTCATCCTATTCCTTGTAGGCCTGAGTAGAAAAAGATTAAGCAAGAGAGAGTTCACTCTCTCTGCCTGAGGATCTTCAAGAGGAATTGCGGTCTTCTCCTGCATTGAGACTGGGACTGGAATGTACATCATTGGCGTTCTTGTTTCTCTGGCCTTAGATTGTAGAAGTTGTGACTTCTCAGTCTCCATAATCATGTGAACAAATTCATTATAATAAATTTATCTAGATAGATAAATGAATAGAAAGAAGATAGATAGATAGATAGATAGATAGATAGATAGATAGATTGATCGATTGATCCTACTGGTTCTGTTTCTCTAGAGAAGCCTTACACTAATGTTACTAAATATATTTTAATTCCTGAATTTACCTGCTGCAGTAATTTGGGGGATATAAGATAGCTCATTCACTGTAGTTTCACTCATACAGATACATATATATGATATCTAGGTACATGAATGTGTGTGTACAAATATCCTAGTTAAAAAAGAAAAAAAGCCCAAACTAGATCATTAAATTGAGGGCATTTTATTTGGAGGTTTAGTTACAAATATATTTGAAATATTTTAGAGAACAAAAAGAAAGTGAGGCAACACACAATTTTAGTAAGCCATCTCTACCCTCATAGCTAGGGACAAAAGGAATAAGCAGAGTTTCTGGGGCCTAGGAGCCAGGATCACCAGGTAGGAGCAGAAAGCTCAGTGGGCCGGCCTGATGTGAGCTGGTACACACTGTGAAGGAGATGTGATAATTGCTGGCAACACTACTCCAAGCAGAAAAATACAATAAAAACTACCCTGCCACCTCTTATTGGCAGAACCTAGCAAGGAAGCCAAGGAAACAAAATTGGCAAAATTCAGTCCCTATGATTTAGAGCAACCAAGAGAAAGATGAAAAATAGTTCTGAAAACAAGCACATGATCAGAATACATGAATATATATGCATTTGTATGTGTGCATATAATATATATGTCATATATATGTACATTATTAATTTTGATAATGGGAAAGTTTCTAAGTGGAAGGAAAGACTTGGATAGAATCTTCAGAATGGCTCTTTGCTCAGAAGCTTTGCTTTTTTCCTTAGTACTATGAGAGCAGGGAAATGAAAACATAGATCAGGGCAGAAAAAGATGATGGGTCAAAAATTTGAGGCTATGAGGATTTTAAATTAGTCTAAACAAAGAAATTTTTAGTTATGATAGCCCAGGTACTTACAAGAGCAAGCAGGTAAAAAAAGCAGAGTTGAGTTTCTCAGGGAGTAATGCATTCCTCTCTATCACTTCATAAAATATTGTCTCGTTTTTTGTTAAAAACTGAGGCCCAGTGGATTTAAGTTACTTAACCAAAGTCATTAATGCTAGAGCTGCAACTCAAATTCACTGCAAACCTTTTAACTATAACAAAATATTTGTTGATTTGTGGAAAAACCACTTCAGAGAGGAAGGGCAGAGCCAGCTTCATGAATGTTGAACATGAGCCCTATGCTTTGTTTAATGCTATTGCCATCTTGTAATACTTTATAGTTTTATCTTTGAACTCTTGTTTTATTTTTTTTTTAATAAGAAACCTACTAGGACAATGAAGCATGCATGAGCAGAAGAGATATGCACAATATCCATATCTGCTACCATTTCTTGTTGACACATTTGCATAAAGCATTTATGATACCTCTTGAGCACAGGATCCTGGTGGACTCATAATAAATGGTAGTACAGCAAGACCCAAAAGGGTATTATTACATCTGTAACTGAATAAGCAGGAGCACTGCAGGATGCCACACTTGCCATTTGAATCAAAACTTGTTTTGAACAAAAATAGAAGGCAATGGTTGGCTCTCTAAGAAGCAAGAATGACCAAGGAAACTTAAACCTATCTTACTCATGTTATCTTCCTATATTTGCCAACTACTTACACTGAGGGTGATGACATAGAAAGAAAGTACTCCTTTACTCATGAGTAAGCTGAAGGTAGAGCATAGTGATAGAATGTTAGCATATCAAAAAGTGAAACAAAAACATTTAAACTAGTTTTGTGTATTGATTCCACTTTTCTGGTAAGACAGAATAACATGCATGTCTGAGATACAAAATATGAATTGGGCAATTTTGGTGATTCTATATGCTTTCACAATTGCATTTAAAATAGGCATTGCAAAATATACCCCAAAATGACAAAGCAAGCTAATAATTTTTTTTTTACTTTGAATAACATTAAATAGCAAATATAAAACATCATGATAAGTCAAAAGACAGAAAGAAACTATTTATTTAATGGATTTTTTTTTTTTACTTTTTGAAAAGAGGACCTGCATTTTCATTTTGCAGTGGGCCTCACAAATTATGTTGCTAACACTGATTTTATTTATATTATAGAAATACATGGAATTTGTTTATTTTACTGGTTCACAACCTTCAATATGAATTAGAATCACCTAAAAATATTTTTTGTTTATTCCAAACCCAAAGGTTTATTTAGTTGTTTCAGCATGGGATGGAGCATTTTTCTTTTAATGTTTCTTGGATGATTCTAATGTATAGTAAGGACTGAGAACCACTTGTATAGATGTCTTCGTGCTTGCAGAACCCTAATTATTTATAATGCATAATCTCAACTAGAGATTATGCTTCACACAAAACAGAAAAACATGGCTTTCAGATACAGTGGCAGGACTTTAGAGACCTTGTGGTCTCTATTTTCAAATCACTTGTTATGACTAGGTGTAGGATAGTTTCTGCTTGATAGTTTAACCAAACAAAATCTGAAGAGAAAGTTCAAGAGTTCACTATTAAACAGGACAGTAATTGTATGCTTATGCAAATACTACTTTTAATTATTAAATCAAATTATTAATTTAGTTATTTTTTAATTATTACCATAGCCATAGAGAAAATGGACTGGTACTTAACATGTTTTGTTATTTTTCTTTTCTAATTAAATAATACACATATACAAGGTCTGCCTCAAGCTTTTCTTGACAAAGTCTTCAGCATAATCAGTAGTTATTTAGATTGGCAGGAGGGATTATATTTGGGTACTCTCACTCTGTCTCTAGATCTCCTTAACACAGATATTGTTGCTATTCTTTTAATTTGCAGGAGGTGAGAAGTTAGTGTAATCCTATGTCGAATTTTCAGAGACGTTCATGGGTGAGCAAAAAAAGAGTAATTCCTTTACAAAACTGCAAGAAATTCTTGTAGTTTATTTTGAAAACAAAGTTTTTACTCCACTTGATAACATTCACTCCCTAAAATTTACATTTAATGCCAAGGATATCATAAACCTCATTGAGAATATTATTTATTTTTTATTGCAGAGAAAGAGATCCGTTATAAAAGCTTTTAATTTAATTTTGAACTTAATTTTACTAAATAACTTTACAAAACAAAAGTTTCTAAGAGAGTTAAAAAATAGTATTTTTTTAAATAGAAAAACAAGTGTGAGGAACACTTAAATAGAATTCTATTTGGTTTGGATTGTTTTTTTTTTCTGTAGGTTTCTTCATAGCCTATTATATGAAAATATTCGTTATGCATCTCCAAGATATTTTTGAAACAAATGCTAAGAATATTCTTTTTTTTTTCTTTCTAACCGTTATTTCCCACCGAAGGAAAAGTGGCTAATTCAATTGGACCATGTAATTAACTATCGACTGTTTCACATACACAACAGGTTATATTATATTTCTCTTTTAGCTGCTTGAATATGCTTGCACACAGGCCTATGGTCTATTCTCAGTTTGGGATTCAGTGAGTAAGACAGGTAAGTACAAGCAAATATCTTCGGTCCAATGGCTATGATGAAGGAAGCTCCTCGTGGGCTTCAGGTCAAGGTCTATTGTCTATCTTCATTAAATTATAAAACTAATATTGATCCCTAGCTTCAAAATGAGTATTCTTAGACTTTGATTCCTTCTATTAGTTCAGACAACCTATTGAATGAAGACTAGAAAAAATATTCGATGTGTTTGAATGTATAATTTTAAGGACAATTTTAGTTATCACCAATCAAATTAAGTTTATTTTCTAGGAAACATTTCTTTAAAGTTATTAAACATTGTTTTCTAAATTATTTCAGTAAAATTATCCAATTTATAGTTTTTGCTTTTAGTGTGATAGCGGAGGCCAAGCTAACCGTTTCCTATAAAAGTTGAAGGTTGTTCACTTCCCTTTCTATAATAAAGGGACCTTTCAGTGTCACAGCTGATGTGGCACAGACCACTGGCCCTGGTTGGTCACTCCCTTTTTGGCTCACCAACCAATCAAAATACACTTTCTTTATATAGAAAAAACATGCAGGTCTGTAACTATGAGGAAGTATAAGACATGTATAAAGGGAAAGCCCCAGTGCGATCGGAGCTCAGCCTTTAGATGTGAATCTGCTGAGCCAGTGCTAGTACCAATATATGCTATTTCCTGCTTATTGCCTTGGTGTCCTGTCTCTCTCTGTCCGAGTATCCTGCAACATTAGTATTTTTTAAATAATGCATATTCTTTACTAAATATTTGGTGGATGGTGAAAATCCTCTCTAATTACAATTCTCATAGATGACAAAGTGGTACAAATACTATCAAAGTTTTTACTACAATTATTCACATTACATATACACACACACACATACACACACATACATATAAGTGCATGTTGCGCACATTAGTGTGTATGTATAGTTATTCACATAAATTATGTGCATTAAAATTATTTTGGCCTATAAAAACCCCATTTTAATTAACTTTTTTCATATTGATAGATTTCTGATATCTGTAATTCATTTTTATATTAAAATTATTTTCCTGATATTGTGTACCTTTTCATTGTATACACTAACTCCACTTCAGTAGAGGCTCTCATGGAATAAAAACATGGTTAAATATTTAAAACATGCACAAGTTCTTTAATTACATCTGTAAACTTGATTTATACATTTCTGTACTAATGATGACTTATTTAAGAACAAATAGAACAAATTCAAAATAAATTAGCAATAATATGTATGTATAAATGCAAATATATATGTAAATGTAAATAAGTATATATACTACATAGATACATAGTATACATATATGTATAGTACAGTATATATATATTCACTATGTAAATATGTGAAGTTTTTAATTTACCTCCTACCTTTTTAAATTTACTATACATTGATAACTTGATTCCAAAATGTATCTGTCTCTTCACTGGCACAAGAACTAACATACTAAGAAATGAAATAGGTTCATTACTCAAAAATAAGCTAGATACAGCTCTGCTCAGATGAAAATTAGTACAATGAGTCATGCTGAAAAACAGCCCTGCTTAGGTTGGTAGGAAGAACCTCCTGATTATACAGTCCAGCAACTAAACAGAGCTGAACAGAGGGACCACATCAGAAAGCATGGGGAGTTGAAGCCACAATTGGAATTCCTTGTTAGAAGATACAATATGGCAGTCCAGGTAACTTAAAATAACTGGTGTTAAGTAATGTCAAAGAAGTCTTTTGTGGGGTAATGAAGACTCTAAAAATATCTGGCAAATATCTGACTGATGAAAAGTATTATATACTTTAGTAAATAGTAAATTGTGATATTTCATTTAAACAAAATTATATATATATATATATATAAATTTACTAGAGTAATACAGAGAGTATATAGGAACTTAAAAGGATTATTGAATTAAGTTTTGCTTTCCTAAAAGCGCATTTCAATAATGCTTATTTGTCGGGAGCCGTTCTTATCAAGACTCTGATACCTGAGATTTCGGCAACTTCGCCTTGGGACAGGGTCTGCCTGGCCCTGTGCTATCTGATAGGATAGACAGCATAAAGTCAGTTGCCCTGACATGCCCTGACATGCCCTGGGACCCTTGAGCCATTTGCTCAAACTAATCTAACCTTGCAGCCCCCTCCTTTCCTGGGACCCTTCTGCATTTTTGGGTCATATAAGGAAATGGAATGTTCTGCGGTTTGGTATCCAAGGCAACCGTGATTATGCAAATCCTCTCCTTTATATACTCTACCCCTACCTACAATAAAGGAGGCTTGATCAGAACTTTGTCTTGCCTCCATTCTTTGCGTCTCCTGTCCCCCATTCTCTTGCAGATTGTCTCCTTAAGTCTCACATCTGGTCGGAGCTCCCGTTAGTCGTCCTGTAGGAAGGGACACTTATTTATCCAAACATAGCAACTTACATGCATAATAGGATAAGCTGGAGACATATGGAAGACAGAACAAGAATACTTTTCAATTTAGAGAAATTTGGGGCCAAAAGTCCGAGTGAAAAATAGTAGATACTCCTGAGATTACACTGGCAGCCATGCTCTATCTACCCAGACTGGCACTCTTAAAGATAATCCTTATCGATTAAGGAATTCATTTTGAATCAAATGCTTACACTGTCATACAATATTGAAGAAAATCTACAGAGAATGAAGCTACAACAATAAATCAGCTTTCTATTTTGGTCTTAGTACCTGCATGCTTTCTGCTTTCTCTTTCTAAGTAAAATTGATGTTCCTAAAAACAGACATGAATTCTGAATTATGACTTAAAACAACTAATAAATCAGTTGACTTTTGTTTTGAAGAATTGTCTCTGTCATTGTTTGTATTATGGGAATTCCAAAACCCACAAACCATATGCTAAACAATGAATATGATATCTACATTACACAAGAAATACAGAAATAATACATTTCTTATTATTTTCCATTACTTTTTTAGTACATTCTTATGACCCAATATATTTTATACTTATTAAATCATACACATTTTGAAAGGAATGCCAACATAGTAGATAAATAATATTAAGCATTTTTTAGTATTAGAATCAATAATTTGCAGCACCTGGTATATTTCATTTATATAATAAGAGATCAAAATACAGTTTGTCAGTTTAATTCAATAATTTATCTGAATTTCTCCTACTACATGCCAGATGATGTATAAGGTTAGGAAGACAAAAATGAATAAGACGTTGTTATTCTCCTCGAGGAACTAGGACAGGGAAACCTAAGAATGTGTACAATGATAAGGAGGATGTGGGAATTCCTTCTAAGAGGGAAAACTAACCAGAGTCCTGACCTGACTAATATGCTAGTATTTCCTCTGTCTGGAGAGCACAAGTTTTCTCTCAAGCTTAACAATTACACCTTTTAAAACATATTTAGTCTACTTCATTTTTATATTTGCCATCTATTATTTCAGACCTTTCTCTTTATGGCGTCTCTAACTCCTTCAGTGCTTTCATTCCCTTATTCAAAGACCTTTAGGTTTGCTTCTGTTCTTAAGATACCGTCAAGTAAATCCGAGCTTGCAAGAAATTCAAGGTTCACCTCTCTCCATCCCGCGTGATATACAGGCAGCACCACAGACCCAGAAATATTAAGTAACTTTCTGAAGTCCCATATTTTTCATGCAATAGAAAAACTATAGTACTGTAAGTCTCAGCTCAGACTTCTGGAAACCCTACTAATATACTATCAAGTGGAGGGAAGTCTAATAAGAACATAGTTCCAAAGGTAAAAGGTAGGGCTTTAAGTACTGAATCTAGAAAGTATTCATTGTTACAGTTTCAAACATTTAAAGTCAAACCTCCAATGCACAATGGCTATTCTCATCAATAGATAAAAGACAGTGGGGACTATCGTTTCTTCCCTTTTACTTTGTTCTCATTTTTGCTTTTGATGTTCTTTCCTCTACTATGGTTTTACTAGAAATAAATTGAGGTAACTCCTGCTGGACTTCATTTCCAGCTTTTAAGTACTGGCTATACGACAGGTAATAGATACTTCAAAGAGAATCTGTCTATAGAGATATCAATCAATCCAAGGAAATAGACTCTGCAGAGAAAGGAAATTGTCCCTACCAGGAATGTTCAGCAAAATAGAGACAAGCGGGTCTGAAGCTGAACACCGTGACCTACATTAATTTTATTTACCTATTTTAGAGTTCAAATGGGAATAAATGAAACTTGCATCTGAACTGTGAAGACTGAATAAGCCTGACTGAAATGTTTAAAAACAGTTCTACTTCTAAGTGATCTGGGAGTAGAGAGATGACTCCATTTGAAGCATGTGCCTGCAACTAAGTGCTGCTGTGAAGCATTGTCATGTTGTTTTAGTGCAATAAATCACACCCTGGGACCCAAAGAACCCATGGACAGAATCAACAGTTTTAAGTTCTGGATAAGTTTGTATTTAAAAATAGGGTTTTTTCTAATTTCTTGATAAACTTAGCATTTCCTTCCATTATGAATGTTGGCAACAAACCGCTATGGTGTTACTACATGTTAATTTTCACCAGCCAAAATCAGAGATATTTCCCAATCATGTTTCAAGTATTTTGAAATATTACCAGGTAATTATAGCAGTAATCAAACCCTCAATTATATCTTATCGTTTAATGAGTTAATAAAGAAGCAAGCATATTATCATATTATATATATTGAAATATAATAATAATTAAAGTTTGGTTTACTTCCAATCTATGTATGATATTTCATGTACTTAAAAACATGATTATGAATCTGAGAAAGAAACTAATGAAACTCTGTTATAATGGTCAAAAATAAACATATGCTGTTCTGTGTGTTACATTTTAAAACTAGATATACCAATTAAGCACCTGCATGAGATATGCTAAGGTTTCAGTAATGTAGGTGAATCCATTGGAAGGAAAAGAAAGCTGGATTGCAGAAGCAGAAGCTGTTGCCTGCTGGATTACTCACGAGAACAGCTATGAATGCATGGCACAACGTACACATTTATTTAGAAAAGTTGAATGTGGTTCATAGGGTTATAAGAGAATGTTAAACCAATGAATGAGTTACAACAGGAATAAGTGTAGCTGATAGTCACGCACCATATGAAGGGGTAATTTAGTTCCATTTTCCCCCTCATTCCTGGGAACATGAACTCTTCCTGCTGAACATGGGGCTGAATAATGATAATAATGTCCTTAGTACTTGAAGCCAGGCTGTGCCCACATATGTAGCATATGTGACTCGACATTAGGGCTAGAGTGGAGGACATGATAGTTCTAAGCGATGAAGTAAGAACAATTAGCATTGAATTTACTGGATTTAGTTGCTTTTCAAAAGCTTACAAGATTTGTAAAAGTTTTCTATCAAAAAACATAAAACTTAGATCATACCATTATAGATTTTCCAGTGTTATTCGTTGTTAATATTTCAAATGACATGAGTCATCTATAATAGTTATGTTTCATCACACAAAGTCTTATTTCACACACCTGTTCTCAGAACATGCCAAATTATCATATTATATGAAAGTTAATGAAAATGTGATTTATTTATCTTTCTTGCTAACTAGTTTAATACAGAATTAACTACTAATAAATTCATGGCTTTAGCATAAAAATAATTAAGCAATAAAATTCTATAATTCTCTTTCAGTTTTATTTAATGTGCAAAATATTTTATTTTTACTTTATAAAGATGAAAGTGCTTGAGTTAAGCTCCTGGAGTATATGAACCTGGTCTTTCTAATCCCTCATGTGAATCCACAAAAATACCAATAGACAAAATGCTGAATAAATGCTGTTCAAATTGTAAACTAAACTAAATCAACTAACTCTCTGTTCTTTAATTTTTATACATGATGAAGATGACGTAATGATTTATATCTATTGAGCACTGTAAGAATATAGATTAAAACCAGTGAGCTTTTCAAGACCTTAACAAAGTAATTGATATAAAATATATATTTACCCCAGAATACTAAAAAATACTAAACAATTAACATTAATTAATTTCAATAATTTTTATATTATATCAACTTTATTAATAATCTAAATGTTGCCAGAGTTGCCAAGAAGTTTATGTTAGATTTTCTTTGTTTATTAAAATATTTTTGCTTACAAAAATTGAAAATATTAGTTATATACAAATTAAAATATTCTTAAAGACCAAGTTGTAAAATTAATTTTATTTTCCAGCAGAAATATATTTAGGAGAATAAATTTTAATATATTTTCTAGGATGTAAGAGGAGAACTTCAAAATGTGTAGAACCTACAAAGGTGTTAAAATGTCAACTAAATTGGAGTTTTTTTTTTTTTACTATTCTGCCTTTTTTCATTATTTTATTGAGGTCGCCTCCTAAGATTACAAAAAAAAATTAACTGTGAAAATTTAAATAATGTTACTATCTCTCAGAGCTCAAACACAGAAGGAAGAATTCTGTAGTTACAAAACAAACTTTCTCTCAAAACCCATGGGGAATTAGAAAACAACATATAATAATAATTTTTTTCCCCTATAGCAACCAATATTGCTCTCTGAATCAAGAGTGAAGGTTTTCTTTTACCAGCACAAAACATATCTATATGCCCCTGGTAAATCAGAAGTTAACATTTGTTTCTTTATACATCATCAGTCAGGAAAAAACAATTTTTGAATATTATGTCAATTATTATTTGCTTATTTGAATGAATATATTGAATGAAAATTAGTGTATTAAAATATTTATATACTTGAATAATTAAACACCTAGTCAAAATGGTAGATCATTTATCTCTGCAGACAGAACCTGAGCTGATAATACAATTTTAAGAAGCATATGCAAATATAAGAATAGAGACAGCGATTAGAGACAGGATACTTTAAAAGATATTGTAGTCCACCTTTCCTAAGAAACAAAACCTTAAAAAAGGTATGTGCTAATGCTTTACTGAATAGAATCATTTTTCAGTGCAGTGAGAGTGTGAAAATTTTAAAGCTAAAGGTGTCTCATTGGCATTGTAGCTGCTACTTTAAGACAAGCTACAAGGTAACTATGGAAGAATAGAGAGATAATTTATATGCCAGTAATATTGCTCCTTATCTCTTTCTATTAGTAAAAATTTGCCACATAAAAATTTGTCCAACTTTCAGGTTGTCTCAGCCTCTTTGGTGGTTACTGAGCAGACACTACCCCACGAAAAGTGATAGTAGTAGGGCAGACCCTAGTTTCCCTGATGGTGGCCTCTGGAGAAACAGTGCTGTACACAAAGGTACAGAGCAGTGACTTAGGTGGAGTAAGCAATCATGTGTCTGTAATCAATGTAAGAGGTAAAGATTTGAATTTACATCAGGCTATAATTTATTGCATATACACATGAAATTTTTTTTAACAATATAACAAATAGTAGCTGTCCCTGTGGGAGGGATACTCATAGTCACACATCTTTAACCTTGCTATGTTTTCCAGATATAGAGGTTTGGCAGATTCCGAGTCTGTTCTCGAGGATATTACAATATAGCTGGAGAGAGCAAATGTTTTAAAAAATAATATATGGTCAAAGATTGCTGACAACTAAATGGTAACATAAAGAGTAAGTGTCAAATGATTACAGATGCAACAGAAAATGAATTCAAATATGTTACCTTCCTTTTCAGTAAGTAAGATGTGCTCCTGTACCATATATATTTTATATGTAAATATATTAATATATATTTGTTTTAAAAATAGTAACTTAAAAAGGTAATTATTTTCTAAATTAAGAGTAACTTTCAGATCAAGAGATCATTCCTAATTTTTTTGTAAATTTAGCTTGTAAATTTATAATTTGAAAATAATCTGAATTTCACTTTTACGCTGATAAAATAAACTCTGTAAAACTTTGTTTACATGGTATCGTTTTTAGTAAGATATATACTTCATAAAACTATATAGAAAACATGCCAAATGAACAAAGTGCCTTTTTAAGTCTCAAAAATAGCAGAGGGTTTCTTTTGTGCTTATTTCTTGTCTAGGAATGTTTCTGCTCTGGGTTATAGAACATCAGCTACTCGGAAATTCTTTGCTGGACTCCTAGTCAGCATTCCCACACTTTGTAAGATGAATCTATTAAAAGCTAAAATATGTTTGACACTTCATTAAAACAATTCCAACAGATTTAATATCAGAACTATGAATCACTTCAAGAAATAAAGTTATTCTACAAGGTTATGTAACAACAAAAAATAATTGAGACAATTTCTATGAGAAAAAAATAACCATATATGTTATATGATTGATTTTATTTAATTAATTAAGTGTAAAATTTTTACTTGATTTAGTGATAGTCTGATATTAATTAAATTATGACTATGTACAAGGCATAAACAAAAATGTTTATCCAATTAATAGTTTTTTCAGAAGTCTATTTTTATTGATAAGAAAACAAAAGTCTAGTTAATGTTGGCAAAAGAGAAATGAACAACAATTAAAATCAAGACTTCTTAATAGCTTTCAGTACACTGGGAAATCTTTTTGTCCAAATAGAAATGATTTCACAAAATATGCTATAATTCATGAAAAATATAGTGAAGAAAATCTTTGGTTCTATGATATTCCTGCTGAAGAAACATCAAACACATATAATTGAGAAATAATTTATGAAATAATTGGCTAGTAATTTTCAAAAAATGTCACTATCATGAAAGCGAAGGAAAGAAACTTTTTTAAGACTGAACATGAGAATGAAATATGAGAGCTACATGCAAAGTATGACTCTGAACTGGATACTTTTGTAATAAAACACACAATTAGAAAAATTGGCATAATTTGAATGGTGCCTGAGGAGCAGATCATAATAATATATTATGTTAATTTTCTGATGTGAAAGATTATATTTTAAAAATGGTATGATAAGCATCAAGGTGGCAATTCAATCTAATACGGTTCATTAAAAAAAAAAAACCTTCTCTCTCTGTACCTTCACTTATTCTATAAGTTTGTGATTATTTTAAAATTTAAAAAAGCATAAAATTATATAGGTATATTTAAGAATTTGAAAAAGGTAGCAGATTGAAATAATTTAGTTATAAGCAAACAATAAATGGTTTATGTATTTTAGATAAGTTCAAGATGATGTTTAAATAGTCAATTTAACAATAGTAGTTGGGGATTTTAATACTCAGTTCCCAGTAATTGCTAGAACAATTGGATGGAAAATATATAAAAGACTTGATATAAAGGTCTTGAGTAATTTCTAACAATTTGGCCTAACTGACATTTGTAGAATACTTTATTCAATGCCTTCAAATACATATTCTTTTCAAGCACACAAAAAAAATTCTCCAAGATGTCATATGCTGGGCCATGAAACTAGTCTTAATAAATTTGAAAAGACTAAAATAATACAAATTATTTTCTTTGAGAATAATAAAACTAGAGATCTACCATGGAAACAAATCTCAGAAAATAAATGACACACTTCCATGTAACCTATGGGCTAAAGAAAATGTTAAAGGGGAATTAGAAAACATTTTGAACTAAATGTAAACAAAAACATCATATCAAAAGTAACTGGATGAAGCTAAAACAGTTCTTGGTGGAAATGTATAGTTTTAAAAACTATATTAGGGAAGAAAAAAGATCTTAAGACAATTATCTTAACTTTTACACTAATAAACTAGAAAAAGAAAAGTAAATTTAAAGTAAGAAGTGGAATAATTAAAATTATATGTCAGAAAATTTAAAACAGAAAAGCAATAGAAAAATAGATAAAACCAAAGACAATTTTTATAATATATCAACACAATTGACAAACAATTGTTTTTCAGATAGACAAGGAAAATAGCAGAGAGAAAAAATTTCAGAAACATTGCTCTTGACCCTACAGTAACTAAAAGGATTTTAAGGAAATATACACATACATATTAGAGAACTTAAATAAATGGAAAAATTCTTAGAATGACAAAAAATTACCAAAACTAATTTAAGTAACAGGTGTTAATCTAAATGTATCTAAAATAAGTAAAGACATTGCATTTATAATAAAAATATCCTACATAAGATATTCCATACTCTAAAGACTTCACTGATGAATTCTATTTATAAAACAAATAATATCACCTACATAAACTTTTTTTAGAAAATAGAGGGAACATTTCCTCACTCATTCTATGTCAATGTTACACTGATATCAAAGAAAGATAAATAAACCATAAGTACAGAAAATTAGAAATCAATACTCATTAAAAACATAAGCACAGAAATCCTTCACAAAGCACTAGCAAAATAAATTATCAACATATTAAAAGAAATATACAATATAAATAAGTGGTATTTATCCCCAAAATGCAAAATTGGTTTAACATTTAGAATTCAATTTATGTAACACACTATACTAATAAAATAAATAAAAAACACATGGTAATCTCAATAAATTCAGAAAAAAATGTTGCCAGAGTAAAATATTAATTCATGATAAAAGTTCTCAACATCCTAGAAATAGAAAGTGACTTCTATAGCATGATAAAGGATATCTATAAAAACCTATCACTGGCATCATAATAAATCACAAAAATACTGAACGCTTCACCCTTAGTATGTGAAACAAACTAAAGATGTCTGCTTTTACCACTTCTGTTTAACATTGCATTAAAGATTCTAGCAAATGCAAGGAGGTGAAAATAAAAATTACTGGTACCCAAAATTTAAAGGAAGAAATAAAACTGATTTTATTTACAGAAGACATAATCTTTTTATGTGAAAATCTTAAAAAATACAAGATAAAACTATTATAATTAACAAATAAGTTTAGCAAGATCATACAGTATAGGTATATATTTTTAATTAATTATGGAACAGACAAAAACAATTATATTTCTATGCTATCAACTAACCATCTAAAATTCAGAAAACACCTGTTTACAAAAGGATCAAACACTAGGAATAAATTTAACAAACAAACAAAATGAAAGGTTTGTATATTGAAAGCCAACAGCCGTGGTGAATGGTTAAATATAATGTACTATAGTCATGCAATACTTCTTAGCAATTAAAAGAACTGGACTACTTACACAGTAACACATTAAAAGATGGATGGTCTTTCAAAGTATTATAGCAGTTGACTGAAACCAAACACAAAAGACTACATATTGTATGATACCATTTATAATAATAAAATGGACAGACCCAGTGAATATACAGAGAAAATACAGATCACTAGTTGCCTGGGACTGAGGGTGGGAGCAGGAAAGAAATGCAATGAACTGAAAGAAATTTGAGGGGTTACGAATATATTTTAAAATGGATTGAGGTGATGGTTGCACAACTCTATAAATTTATAAAAAAGAATTAATTTTACTTTTACGTTACGTGAATCTTAAGGCATTTAAATTGTACC
This sequence comes from Macroglossus sobrinus, assembly GCA_004027375.1. Classification (NCBI taxonomy): domain Eukaryota; kingdom Metazoa; phylum Chordata; class Mammalia; order Chiroptera; family Pteropodidae; genus Macroglossus; species Macroglossus sobrinus. The sequence continues at coordinate 227,222 of PVKZ01000962.1, forward strand.
TCAATAAAATCAATGAAAAACTGAAAGAGTTCAGTAAAATATTGACTAATATTTTCTCTTGTACATGACTTGCCTTTGAACTATCTTAACTGTGTCTTTCATAAGCGAAACCTTTAAAGTGATTTTTATAAAAGTCAATATATCACTACTTTCTTTTTAGATTTATAATAGTCTCACAGATTTATCCTTTTCTTTTTCTAAAAGTTTTATAATTTCATATCTTATTTTTATATCTATGGTCTATTTTGTGTTAATTTTGTATCAGGTGTGAGGTATAAGTTGATTTTCGTTTTTATTTATTTATTTTTGCATATGGACATACAATTTTTTCACCAGCATATGTCAAAAAGATAACTTTCTCCATTGATTTTTCAAACACATTTGTCAAATCAGTAGGCTATAGTCTTATGAGTCTCCGTCTTGGCTCTCTATTCTTTTCTACTGATCTATGTGTCTATCCACTTGCCAACACCACACTTGCTTGTTTATTATAGCTTTATAGTAAGTCATAAAATAATGTCATGTAAATACTCCAACTTTATTCTCCTTTTTTTTATATTGCTTTAATTATTCTAGCTTATTTATCTTTCCATATAAATTGTATTATCAGACTCTATTATCTACAAAAAACTTGCTGAGGTTTTGATTGAAATTGTGCTCAGCTAAATTGAGAATAATTAATATATTAACAATACTGAATCTACCTCTATAACTCATATATTGATGATGGGAGTGTAAACAGATGCACTGAAAACTGTTTAGCAGTTTTTCAAAATATTAAAAATTGAGTTATCATATAACCCACTAATTTAACTCCTGGGTCTTCACTCAAAAAAATAAAAATGTATGTCCATACCAAAATTTGTACATGGATATTGAAAACAGCATAATAGCCCCAAAATGGAATCTATACAATGGTCACAGAGAAAGAAAATGTAATATAATCACAAAATGAAATAGTATATAGTAATAAAAAGAAATGGAATAGTATAAATATTACAACATGAATAATCCTTGAAAATATTATACTAAGTGAAAGAAGCCAGTTACAAACCATATATTATATGAAATTTCCAGAATTGAAAAATCTACAGAGATAGGGATAGATTAGTGGTGCCTTGTTCAGGAGCATTAAGAGTAAATGGGGGAATAACTGCTAACTTGTATGGTGTTTCTTTTTGTCATGATGGAAATATTTTAAAATCAACTGTGGTGAATATTTAACAGCTCTGAATACACTAAGCACTATTAATTATATACTTCAAATTTTAATTTGTGAATTATATCTTAATACATTTGCTTAAAAAGACCTATGTGAATGTTTTTACCACTTTGTTCACACTCATTAAAAACTGGAAGCAGCCCAAATATCCTTGAACAGATATGTAGATAAGCAGACTAGAGTATATCCATAAAATGGAATGAAATATAGTTAGCATTAAAAAAGAACAGATTATTGATTCAAACACAAAATAGATAACTCTTAAATGTATTGTAGTATGTAAACAAAGCCAGAACCAAAAAGCCATATACTTAAAAATTCTATTTAGATGGCATTCTGAAAATGACAAAACTATAGAGATAGTAAAAAAAGATCCATAATTGCCAGACATTGGAAAAGAGGAGAGAGATGGCCTACAAAGATGACAAAAACAAGGAAGTTTTAGGGTAATAGAACTGTACTGAATAGTACTGTAGTGGTGGATGCATAGCTCTAAACATTTGCCAAAATCCATATACCTGTACACAAAAAAAAGGCTGTACCTTAACATATACAATTTAAAAAATCAACCAGAAAGTTTGAGAAGCCAAGGATGAAATGTGAACTGTGATGTATTTATCGAGCTGTATTATAAATGTATGACATAATTTCACTGAATGGAATGGGAATGAGAGCTGAACTAAGTAATTTTGGCAAATAATATTTGACTTGATACTCTAGGGCTAACTACAGAAAGAACTCTACACAGACTGTACTCTAGATGGTAAATTTACGTTTACATGGTAGCAATTCTAAAACTACTTTACAAGTATACTAGAGTTGAGAGAAAAAGTAAATATATTATAGCTAACAAGGACCAAATTATCACTGTCAGAAAAAGAAGCTACAAATAATCAGTGAAAGAATGCTATAATAAACCCATTGACACTAGGTTAGAGTAGAGTATATTAGTATTAACTCATTATTTTTGAAAATGTGGAGCCTATTGATATGTAAAATTGCCTAGAATTCTATGTTTGTGGTGAAAGACAAAAATTCTCTAGGATAAATATTGTTTCCCATCTGAGTAACTAGTTAGCAAATTTGGTAAACGTGTAGAATAAGTTTTGTTAAGGAAAACATTGGTTCACAAATTGGGCCCCTTGCAAAAAGGACAAGGGAAGAAAGAAGCAGGCCACTCCAGATTGGTGGGTAGCATGTTAAAAAAAAGCAAGGTAATTTACTTACAGAGCTTGTCTTGCTGGCTGCATGAGGACTAAATCTCCAGACTGCCTGCGAGAATCTTAAACGTTTATATAGAGGCTTTAAATGTGCTCAGTCACGTATACAGTCCAGATGGTCTCAATGACACATTACTCTCTCAAGGCTGGCATTCTTGGAAACAGCTGCTAGCATAGGAATAGTAGGCGGGATATACACTCCAAGGACAGAAGAGGGGGTAAGGAGCCTCAAATTGCCCAAATCCGGCTTATCGGTCAAGTGGCTGTCACTGTTCTCTTGATGACCTCTTCCACAGAAAATAATTCAGTTTTCCTCATATTAGATTTTATATGCTTTTGGCATACAGCTTATCCTTGAACATTTGAGTTAGGGGTGCTGACCCCAGCATAGTCGAAATTGGAGTATAACTTTTGGCTCTATAGTCAATTATGCATCCACAGATTCAACCGGTATTCAAATAGTATTTTTAATCAGTGCCTGGTATCCTCTACCAGGAATCTGCTATTTTGAATGCAAAAAATACTTTTCAAATTTTGCATTTGGTGAATTCAGATTTGAAACCCATGGACACAAAGGACAGAGTGTATTTTTTTAAAAATCCATTCATAGGTGGACCTATGCAGTTCAAATCTGTGATGTTCAATGGTCAACTGTATTATGAACCAGTGATACAGGTATGGAGTTCAGCAAATCCTTTTGCTTTGTTCACTACACAATGCTTTTGTGAGAGTCTCTGTAAAATGTTTTTAATAAATTATCGTTTCCCTATGTTGGTAGTATTCTTCTGATTAAATTGACTAATGTTCCTTCTAAGAAGTAAAATTATTTTAGTCTAACATTATATTTATAGCAAAAAAGTTAAAAGTTATATAATTTCAATCAGAGCCAAGCTTTTGAAAGATTAAGCATGTAGTTTTAATGTACTTTCGTAATATTTTCAATTAGATTATTTTACCACATTAAAAATACTTAAAAACTTTTGCACTAAAATATTTTAGCTTTGACCAATATAGACAAATTTCAGAGCTCCAAAATCTCAATCTACTTATTCAAAATACTTCTCGTGATCTCTAGGCATTGAGATCTACTCTAGCAGCAGTCTTTAACCTTTATGGCACCAGTGACTGGTGTTCCTATGAGAATCTAACGCCTGATGATCTGAGGTAGAGCTGAGGCAATGATGTTAGTTCTGGGGAGTGGTTGCAATACAGATGAAACTTCTATTATTTTCCTGCCACTCACCTCCTGCTGTGCGGCTTCGCTCCTAACAGGCCATGGACCAGTACTGGTCTGCAGCCCACGGGCTTGGGAACCACTGTACTATATTACAATGTTCTACAATGATTTTTGAGACTTACCAGTGAAAAAAATAATTATTATGCTCAGGCAATTTATGGAAACTACTCATTTTACTGAGTTTTATTTAAGCCTTTGCCAGTCTTAGCGAAAATATTATTTAAACTACATTATATGTAAAGAATCTAATTTAACATCGATATTCTCAGTAAGTCTGTAATTCTGATTGGGTTCTTACATATCAGAGGAGCCCCTTGAAAATCTGAAAACAAACAAAAAATACAGAAAATAATGAACCTTAACATTTTTTATGTACTTAAAATCTATTAGACACTGGAGTTGACATGCATGCATTCTCTCATTTATTTCTCACAACAACACTATGGAGCAGTCATTTATCATCTTTCAAATATGGTAGGTTCTGAAAGGTAAATTCACGAATAACAAACATATCATAAAGTAGTATGGCTGGGAAATCCTATTATAAAGCCTTTGTTCTTAAACACTATACTATATTACCTCTACATGTAAATTTTGTGGAAGAAAGCATTTAAACATTTATGTTGGTTTTTCACTCTGGCCCTTATAGCCATTTACATTTTTTTTTCATGAATACATAGAGACAGAAGAGAGAAAATATGAGTAATGTCTATAAGAAATGTATAAACAAATTGAGATGATTTCCAAGAAATTCAATTAGGCATTTTTATTTAAAAAGCAGAATTTGGTTAATTTCTCTTTCTAAAAATAATTATTTCATGAGATTAAGTCTTTGTATATGCTTCAACCTCTTTTATTCTCTCATCAGTCTTTAAGAAGGTTCACTTAGGTGATGGTGAGAAGTGCTGAAGTGGCTGCTACAGTAAATCAGCTTTGCATCATATACTAGTATTTCAAGGTGATTGATTATAGGCTGAGAAATCATGCTGATCACTGGCTATCACCACTGATAGGCCAGGGTCGATCTAAAGTCATCCAAATATCTTTGAACATTAATCAGTACAAATCTTATAGGTTTAGAAGTGAAAAGAATATCATTGACTATAAATAACCACTATCTTATATAGTGAATATTTAAATTTATTGACAGGGAAGAGAAAATAAAATATTTTTTAAGAGATATCACTGTAATAATATACTATTGTTAAATGAATATAGTTTACTTCACAGTTTTTATACATAGAAAAATTTAGGGGCAGATATTACAGGTATACAAAACATGTTATTTAAGGATATTAAATCTCAATTCAGCTTTTAAAAATTAAGAAATTATTTACATACAATAAAATGAACAGATTATAAATGAAATGTTCAATGAGTTTTGACAAATATAAGTATTGTGTAACTACTGTCATAGTAAAACATATGGAATATTTCTATTACTCCACAAAGTTTTCCTGTGCTTTTTTGTATTCAAGCTGCTCAAACCTACACACCTCTCCATTGCACACCAATTCTGGCCTCAGGGGACTACAGTTCTGATTTCTATAAAATTAGTTTAATATTGCCTACTAGAATTTCTCATAAATTGAATCATTTGATGTTAATATTTTTCTGTTTGGCTTTTTCACCCAGCATAATGTTTGGAAAACTGATCTATGTTCAAACCTCGGTGGTTTTTTTTCCCTCTTCTTCTTTTTTTTTTTTTGTAATGCTGAGTAGATTTCTATTATAGTAATATTCTATGATGATTTTTTTTTTTTTTTTACCTATTCACTTGTCAAAGAATGTCATTGGTTTGTTTTCTATTTGGGTCTATTATAAATAATGCTGCTATTATCTTGTAAAAGTGTGTGTGTGTGTGAGTGTGTGTTTGCATGTGTGTTTGTACATCCATTTTTCTTTTGGTTAAGTATCTAGATGTGGAATATCTGGGTCATATGGTGAATATATGTTTAATTTTATAAGAAACCAATAAACAGTAGTCTAAAGTGGTTCTATTGTTTTATATTCCCACCAGTAATGGGTGAGAGTTCTGGTTGATCCACAACATAATCCTTATTCGATGTTGAGAGATTTAAATATCAGCCGTTCTACTATATACACAGTGGTTCCTGATAGTGCTTTCACTTTGTGTATCTTGATCATTCATTATGGCTCTTCATATATTTTCTGTAGTAAAATGTCTATGCAAATATCGTACTCATTTATATAACTGTCTTTCCATTATTGTCATAGTAGTATTTTTGCCATGTGTTAAAATAATATATTTCAAACCAACTAATATTTATTTATCTTTTTAGCTTATTTTCCCAATAAAGATATTTTAAGCTGAAACAAGTTACGCATTCATTCCAAACAACATTATGCATTGAGGGAGGGGAAATATTAGCTAACTATTTTTGTGAAAAGTTGAAAATACTTATATTTCTCTCAATAAACATATAACAAAAATAGAACCCAAAAGGTGACTTGTATGCATGCATTTTTTTTTTTTTAATCCCCAAGGGCTCCTGGACTGAGGCCAAAAGGGGCTGAGGCTGGTTGACAGGCCACTTCAGGGTCTACAGCCTAGACTAGAATTTGTATATCTATTATTCAATGTATGGGTGAGTGTGATTCCTCTCAGGCCTCTTGGCATAGGGTTCTGGTGATAAGACCAAGCCAAAAGGGCCTGTAGCTGATTCTTCAGGGGTACCAAGCTGTTTCTGTGTCTGTAGTTGGTACCATGGTCAGCAAATCAGCCACCAGGCTGATTCTCTGTGTTCTCAAAATGTCTCTCCTCAGTTTTGAGCTACATCACAATCCCCCAGTCTTTTACCTGGATCCCAATGCTTCCACAAAGGCTTTTTAGCATGTGAATAGATGCAAAATTATTGTTGTTTAGAGGACATCTTACTCAGCTATCTTAGTGACGTCCAAATGTGCTTTAATTTCTATCAGTAATATTTTGTAGTTTCAGTGAATATATTTTGTGCATATTTGTACTTTATTCCTAAATATTTAATCTGTTTCTATTTTGTTTTTTTCTATTTTAAGTCCCAAATGTTTGTTACTAATATATACAGGTATATGACTTATGTCACTATGATGTCTTCATATTCAGAAACCTTACTAAACTCACTTATTAGTTCATGTAGGTTTTAAGTCACTTCAATAGGTTATCTCACATGCACAGTCATGTTCTGGATGAATAAAGGAAGTTCTATTTCTTTCTATTTACTTTATTATTTTTCTTACATTATTACATTAACTTATAGTATGTGCTGGTTAAAGTAGTAAGGGTAAACATTTGTTTTGTACCTGATTTAGGGAAAAGATAGTCTTTCATCATAATGGTAATTTTAGCTCTAGTAATTGTTTTTCTCCCTCTTTAATTTCTCCCCCCGCACTTCCACCCTTGACCTATGGATGCTATCTTTTCCCCTTAAGAACTGGATCTCTGAAGGCAAAGCTTCCTCTCCCACACACTCACAGCGTGCATGGGGTGCATGGGGGTGAGGGATGGGGGAGTGCACCCTGGGTATGATCCGTGGCTCCACTTGGGGCAAAAACTCAGGATCTTCTGCATGTAAAGCAGGTGTGCTAACCGTTACACTATGGAGCCACCCTAGCAATTATTATAGATGGCTTTAATCATGGTAGTTCCCTTCTCTAGCTAGTTTACTGAAAGTTTTTAACAATGAATAAGTGTGAGTTGTATTCAACCTCAGTTCTGAATCTATTTGAGACTATGTGTTTGTTTTCTACTTTTAGCCATTAATACAGTATATTACATGTCATAATTTTTTAAATGTTAAATCAATCTTGAATTCCTCAAATTCTCTCAAATTTATGTTTTTATATATTTTATACTGCATTCTGTCTAAAATTACTTTTCTGTACCTGGCTATCAAAATCTTAGTTTTCTAAGATACATCTGAAATGATACAAACCCTCTAATTTCTTCTTTTATCTCTGTATACGAGAGCTATATAGGCTTATGCCTATGCCACCTTCAAAGCTACACGGCATGCTGTCTTGTTTTGCATTTGCATTTGTAGATTTTTATGCCATATTTTAGTTGCTCTTTAGGCCCTCTACTTTTTTCTCTTATCTAATATTCCATTCTCTTTCTAGAAATAGAAATCTTAATTATTTCCTATTACAGGACAGACTATCCTTAATCCTTTGAATATCAAAGATGGAGGGATTCAAATCAGAGCATTCAATATCTCTAGACATTGAAATTCATCTAATGGAGGATGACATATGACAGGCCTTGTGTTAAGCATTAGTTTCTCTTTGCTAAGGTGATAAATGTTAAATCTGGAGTTTCTAGGGTCATAGCAATAACTACCCTAATTAAGTAAAGACTACAGGAAACAAAGCTTTGTGACACAAAATTTGACCATTAATTTAACATAATTTGTTGTTTTGAATAGCAGAATTTTCTTCTTTTTATGGCTGCATAATATTTCATTATAGATAGATAGGTAAATAAATGATGATAGGTGATGACAGATAGACAGACAGACAGATAGATGATAAATAGATACACATCAAGTTTTCTTTATTTATCTGTCAACAGACACTTAGGTTGTTTTCTTATCTTGGCTGTTGTGAATAATGCTGCAATGAACATAAGAGTGCAGATTCTACATATTTACATTTATATTTATTTATTTTTTTAACCAGGAGCTGGGTGTCGGGAATAATTGGGAGATGTTAACCAAAGAGTATAAACTTTTAGTTATAAGATGAATAAATTTTGAGGGGTCTAAGGCACAGCATAGTGAGGGGTCTAAGGCACAGCATACAATTTCAATTGTATAATTGAAATTTGCTAAAAAAAGTAGATCTTAAGTGTTCTCATCTTACACACAAAAAAAACGATAACTATGTGAAGTAATGGATATATTCATTAATGATCATGGTGATCATTTCTCAATGTACACGTATATTAAATCATCACATGTATACTCTTACTAATCACATTGTACAATCTAAATATGAATAATTTTTATTCCTCAATCATACCTCAATAAAACTAGAAAAATATAAATGAAGAAATAACATTATTCGAGCTCCTTTTGCCTGAAGCCAGATGCAACTCTCCAATTTAACTGGAAAATTCTATTTTTATTTTGGCCTAATAAACTGGTTTGGGTTTTGTCGCTCAAAGATTAAGACTTTGTCTTAAGTGCATAAATATTACCTAATGTAGGGCTGCATATTGAGTACCTAAAAAATACGTTTAATAATATTTTTGAATCTGAAAATATTTTCATTTAACTAATAAAAGTAAATTATGTGTACAAAATATTATTTGACATTTACCAATATCCTGAAAATCAATTATTAGTCCATCAATACATGTTAAAATTTTTCTTATTAACCCCTTACCAAGAGGAAATGTAGACATTACTCTTTAAAATATAACTATGTGTTCCAGAGATTCTCTTCTTCAAAGTCAGATACTACCCCTAACATATTGACATTGCTGTCTGGGAATAAAGAGCATTTGGTTCATTTTCCTGTACTTCTTTTAACACTCCTTTCTAAATTACAATGTCTTTATTTGAGAGAGTAACTTTATATGGTCACAGATTGTAGAAAGTAATGAGATCATCTGAAGGCTAAATTTTTTATTACCAAGATATTATCATTTCTCATGATTCTATTAAACAATTTTTAAATGTTAAGAGTTTGTTTTACTTGTACACCAGAATAACACCTATCATTATAAGATAATTTATTTCATTTTAGTGAAATGCATTAACTTAATATTCTGGTAGTTGTCATAATGCAGGCACAAAATAATAATATTAGAAATTTTATAAGTTGGGCTAAAAGCCAGACGTGAAGTTTCAAAACTATAAACCTCCTAATTCTCTTTTTTATATAACACATAAACCAAAATTGGTACTGACAGCAAGATGAACTAGACATATAAAGAATTTAGAAGAAATTTGATTCCATGATATTTAGAAATAAGCACAAATTGTCATCCACACCTTATTTATTTAGTTTTCTAAAACAACTATAGGTAAATTAGGCAGTTTAGTTACACATTGAAAATAATACTAAGAAAATCCAAAAAGAAAGTTGAAGATGCTCCAAAGAACCAAACAGTTTGGTTGCAGATGGATAGAAATAAGATGGAAAATTGCTGATTTTAAAATATCTTTTAGAATAATACATAATTTTACATATAAATATAATAACATGATAAAATAAAAACTAATCATAATGATTAAATACTTGCATACAATGTCATCACTTAGTAGCATGATGATATAGAAGCCTTAAATCTTAGGCAAACTGGTTTTTATACTGTGAGATCCTATCTTAATTATAAATGGGCTAATAAATAAATGTTATGTCATTTGCCAAATATGGGGAATTTTAGCTATTATTTTTTCTAATACTTATTCAGCCCTGCCCCTTCTTTCTTCTCTCCTTCCAAAATTCTGATGATATAAAAGGCAGATTTTTTATTATAGACCCACAGGTATCTTTCATTTTATCTTTTTTCTTTTTGTAAATCTATTCCATCCCTGTTGTTCAGATTGAGAAATTTTTAATTCTCTGTGTCTATGCACAGATATTTTCCTTTGTCACCTCCATTCTGCTGTTGAGCCCATCCATTGAACTTTTATTTTAGTTACTATTTTTTTAAATCTAAAATTTCCATTTGGTTTATATTTTTTTCCTGAGGATTTCTACTTGTTTATTTTTATCAAGCATATAAATAGTTGTTTGTTAAATCATTTTTATGATGGTAGCTTTTAAAATTGTTTTTGGATAATACTAACATCGCTGTTACCTTTGTGTTATCATCTTTTGATTCTCTTTTTCCACTCATTTTGAGATCTTTTCAGTTCTTAAACTAATTAGTTATTTTTACAATTGAAACCATAATTTTTTCAGAAAATTTTACCTTTATTAGTATATTGTTGAGTGAGTTTTAACAAATGCATACAATCATGTAACTACCACCAAAATTAAGATATATAAAAGTTCAATTTCTGCCCAAAATATCCCATGCCATTCTGTATGTAACCTTTCTCATCATCCTCACTTCTACACTTGAGCCTGGAAACTACTTATAAGATTTTAATCCTCCTTTGAAAATGTCTTATAAATAGAATCATAGAATATGCAGCCCTTTGAATCAGATTATATTTACTTAACATAATATATTTGACACTGATTTATGTTTTTGCATGTATCAGTAATTTGGGTTTTTGTATTGCTGAATAGAATTCTATTGGACATATGTACCATGGTTTACTTATTCATTCAACCAAAAGAAAAACATTTGGGTTTGTTCTTCTGTTACATGGTTATGAATAAAGCAGTGATAAGTATTTGGGTACATATCCTGTATCAACAAAAATTTTTATCTTTCCGGAATAAAAAACTGTGGAATTTCTGGGCCATGTGAAAAATATATGTTTATTTTTATGATAATCTTCCAAACTGTTTTTCAATGATGTACCATTTTGTATTTCTACCAACATTGTACAAGAGTTCCAACATCTCCACATCCTCACTATCACTTGATAATTTCAGTTGTTGTGATTTGTTTTGTGTGTATGCGTTTTAATTTTAGCCATTTTAATAGGTGTACAGTGGCATCTCATTATTTTAGTTTACATTTTCTTAATTACTGATTATGTTCAACAACTTTTCATGTGTTTACTTACCATCTATATGTCTTCTTAGATGAAACATACATTCAACTCTCTGATATTTTTATAGGGCTGTCTGTTTTCATGTTAGTCAGCTGTGAGTGTTTTTTATCCATCACAGATACCAAATTTACATTGAAAATGTTTTCTTCCAGTGTCTTTCTTTCCTTTTCCCATTCACTGTCTTTGGAAAAGCAAAAATTTTAATTTACATGGAGTCTGATTTATTGTTTTTTTTTTTTTTGGCATATGAATATTCAACCATTTCAGCATCATTTGTTAAAAATACTATTCTTCATATGTTGAATTGCCTTTGCATTTTCACTGAAAAGCAATTTACTATATACACATGGGTTTTTTTCTGACTTTTTTAAATCTGTTGCATGATTTGTATGCTTTGAGTCTGTTACTACACAGTCTATTGTTACTACACTATTCTAATTACTACAACTTATAAATCTTAAAAATCAATTAGTATAATTCTTCAAATTTCCTTTATAAAATTTATTTTGTATTTTCATTTAATTTGCTTTTAGGTTTATATCCCAGATATAAGTAATATCATGTGGTTTTCAACTTTTTCTGTCTGGTTTATTTCACTTACCATGATTATCTCAAGATCATTTAATTACTTCGCTTTCCATTTAAAATGTAGTCATTTTGTTGACTTCTAAAACAAAACAAAACAAAAATCTCTACAAGTATTTTTATTGGAATTCTATTTAATCTAAAAATTATTTTGGGGAGAATTAGAATCTTAATAATATTAGCCTTACAATACATAAACATGGAATATCCTTTCATTTTCATTTAGATCACCTTTGAAGTCTTTCATTACTATTTTAAAATTTTAAGTATAAAAATCATCAATATATCTTGTTAGATTTATATATTAGAATTTAAGGCTTTTGTTAATTATGCAAATAATACTTGTTTTGTTGTTTGTTGTTGCTATTTTTCTTTTAGTTTCAGATTCCAAGTATATATTGAAAATATATTTTTGTATATTGACCTTATATCCTGAAACTTTCTAAATGTACTTATTAGTACCAGTAGTATTTTTTTTTTGTGGATTCTTTTTGATCATTTTTTATGTAGGCAAGTATGGAGTCTATAAATACAATTTTATTTCTTTGTTTTGAATCAGTGCAGTCACTAAAACCTCAGTGAAAGTGACCTACTTGTCTTGTTCCTGATCTTAGGAGGAAAGTATTCAGTTTTTAGATATAAGATGGCTTTATGTTTTTCCTTCACAAGATGTTAATAAGGTGAATTTCATGAAATGACTGTTCTATGAAGAACCGTTCTTGCATTCTTGAAAAAAACGAGTTGCAAGCCTTTCTGGCCTAGTATCTAATATCAAGACAATTATTTTTTAATTTTAGTATTTAAAAAAATAGTTAAAATATTAAAAATCTAACAGTGGAGAAGGCAACCCCAAATGCCATATAGAAACCTGTACTGTGCCACTAGAACTGTGCACTAAATACTATTTAATTTTTAAGAACTTCTTAGTAAAATCATGTATCTGATGGTAATGTGAACTTTCTTAAAATTCTTTACATTAGCCACCAGGACAAACTTCTAGTGTTTTAGCCTGCTGTATATATGTTCCTCCAGAGCATACTCCTTGCCTACCTCTCAGCCAGCATTTTGTTTTATAAGTTTTATGAATCAGCCACAGTGTAATTTTAGAAAACTAAGCAACTTTAAACTCTTCTTTTTATGCTTTTGCATGAAAGCTGCATATTCTAGTTTATTTAGCTTATTAGTTTAAAATATATTCATTTATTCCTGGGATAATTATGAGTCTGGATTAGAGAAAAATGAAAAAGCATTTGAGTAAGGCATTTTTACTAATTATCTAAGACCTGTGAGTTAATGTTAGCTTATTGATTTTATTTTGCTAGTGAAAAAGGACAAAATGTCCTTCCTAATATTTATTTAATAAGTAAAAATTGACAGTCAAGAAACTTCATTATTGCTTCAAATTTAGCTTCATATAAATATTTTTATGATTAGAGAGTAAAGGAAGATCTGGACAACAAATTCTAAAAAATAAGACAAATATGAATTTGATAAACTCCAGTGCCTCTAAAGATATCCAGTTTTAAAAAAATAAGTAATTAATTTTTTCAGACTTTTCTTTTATCTGCTTTATTTCTAAGGGCTTATCAGTGGCAGACAGCTCACAAGTTCATTTTCTCTTCAATATTCTTTACATTTATAAAGATTCATTAAGCTCATCATCATTCTATACTTAACTGGATTATGTATTATTTCTTGGAAGTAGGTTCTTCTCTATTGCTATCATTATCTGGTAATCTTATGTGAGAAAATCAAATTATATAGTATATTATGTATACTAGAATCAATATATTATTCTAAGTATAAAACTTTAAAAATATTATTTAGAATACAATTTTTATGAAGGTACGTTTGTCTTATTCATACCTGGATTACAAGTGTTATGACACATAGTAGGTATTCAATATTATTTGCTGAATGGTTAAACAAATAGACTTTTTGACTTGGTCATAGGAATATTCTGATACCATAAATATTAGTGCATAGAATTGTCTCTTTATCTCTGACATTTTTGGTCAGTCCATTATTGATTTTCAAGTAATCTGCACCTCTAATTCATTCTTATCTTAGCCTATCTTTGATTTTGAAAGTGTTTCTTCAGCTCAGTCCTTAATTTACTCCAGCTGTAATTCTCTCTATGACCCACATTTCATCCTTGAACCCAAATGGTCTTTAACCTTATTGAGCACCACTAACTCTGGTGGATGGGTGAGGCCCAGGGATTTCAGTGACCAAATTATTTATTTAAAATATTTGTCTTGAGTATAATAGGTATAACAAAGTTATACTATGTAATTCTTCTTCTAAAATCTGACACTGTCTTTGTTTTTAATAAGACACAGTATATTTTATTTATATAATGCATGTGATAATGCCAATCCTGCCTTTATTAGACTGTACTTGTCATGATGAAATATGTGACAACCTGGATAAACTATAAAGTGCCATGTAACTTTAAAAACAGTAAAAAAAAAAAAAAACCCTGGAATTAATAAGTGATTATAGCAAGGTTGCAGGCTAACAGTTTAATAAACAGAGTCAATTTATCTTTTCTGTACCAATAATGAACAACTGGAATTTGAAATTAAAAATATAATACTGTTTCCATTGGCACCAAAAATATGAAATACATATGACTCTAACAAAATACATAAAAGAACTATGTAGGAAATCTATAAAGTTTTAATAAGCAAAATCAGAGAACTAAATAAATGAAGAAATAGTCTATGTCCAATGATAAGAAGATTCAATATTGCCAAGATATAAGCTTCTCTCCTTGATCTATACAATCCCAAACAAAATTCCAGCAAGTTATTCTTGCAGATAACTACAAATAGATTAAAAGTTTACAGGAAAAGGCAGAAGACCCAGCATAGCCAACACAATATTGAAAAGAAAAAAACAAAGTTAGAAGAAGACTGGCTCCTCCCAACATCAAAACTTACTATAAAGCAAGAATAATCAGGACAGTGTGGTATTTGCAATAAAATAAAATAAAATAAAATAAAATAAAATAAAATAAAATAAAATAAAATAAAATAAAATAAAATAAAATAAAATAAAATAAAATAAAATAAAATAATAATAATAATAATGATACAACAATATAGAACAGAATAGAGAGCCTAAAGATAGACTTCCATAAAGACTGTCAACTACTACTGGGCAAAGGCAATTTATTGGAGCCAGGATGGTTTCTTCAACAAATAGTTCTGAAACAACTGAACATCCACACAGAAAACAATGAAACTAGTGACAGACCTCACACCCTTTACCAACATTAACTCAGAATGAATCATAGGCTTAAATTTAACATGTAAAGCTATAAAATGCTTAGAAGTTAATACAGGAGAAAATCTAGATGACTTTGAGCATGGTGATGTCATTTTAGATACAATAAAGACTAGATTCAAGAAAGAAATCATTCATAGAATGGACTTTCTTAAAGTTAAAAACTGTTCTGTGAAAGACAATGTCAAGAGAATGAGAAGAGAAGTCAACAGGCTGGGAGGAAATATTTGCAAAAAAAACACATCTGATAAAACACTGTTATCCAAATTATACAAAGAACTAAAACTTAACAATAGAAAAACAAATAACCTACTTGAAAAATGGGCCAAAGACTTTAACAGACAACTTGGAAGCACCAAGTTGTCCTTTAGCTGGTGAATGAATAAATAAATTGTGGTCTATTTAGACAATAAAATATTATTGAGCATTAATAAAGCAATGAGTTATGAAGACTTTTAAAGAGATGGGGAAACATTAAATGCATGTTATTATTAAGTGAAAAAAGTTAATCTGAGAAGGTAGTATACTGTATGAATTCAAATATATGACACTCTGGACAAGATAAAACTATGGAGACAGTAAAAAAATTTTCATGTAAAAAATGGGGAGGGAGAGATATATAAGCAGAAAATAGAATTTGGGGGCATTGAAAATACTCTGATACCATAATAATGAGTATATGTCAGTATATATCTGTCCATATCCACAGAATGTACAACAAGAGTGTACTATAATGTAAATTTGGGCTTTGCATGATTATGATGTGTCAATGTGGATTCATTATTTTTAACAAATGTACCACTCTAGTGAAAGATGTTAGTAATGGGGACACAATTCATATCAGGGGCAGGGTTATATGAGAAATCTCTGTAACTCCCCCTCAACTTTGCAATAAATCTTAAAACTGCTCTAAAAAAAAAGTCTTAATAAAAATTTGTTTTTGAAAATTCTCTATCTCAGTGGTAATAAGACTCTCTTTTTTCTTTAAAATCTACTTGAATATAGATGGGAGAGACAACAGTACAATACTCTGAGCATGAATAATCAAATAAAATAATAAATGAAAATTGATGAAAATTGTGAAGCATATATAAAATTCTAGCCTGGGAAATCCAAAGGAAAGTTTTTAAGTAAGTTGGAATATTTTGTAGGATTGATTTTTAGTACTGAAAGAGCTCTCTATAAATTTTAACTATTTTTTTAAATTTAATTAAAAAAATGTGTGCCACAAAGTATCTTTTGTTGAGGATAGTTGCATGCAGGTAGTGATGGTAAGAAATAAAGTCACATATTATTTCTGCAATAAAATCTATTTAATTAGCTTTGTAGAACCAACCCAAAGCCCCCACATTATCAGGAAAACAGCAACAACAATCATAATGATAATATGTTGATGGTCACTTAGTAATTGCATTTTGATGATGATAAATAAAGATAAAATCCAGAGCACTCTATTAAGCAACTTGGCCAGAATGTCTTCATTGTAATTGCCTATAAACTATTTTACATTTGCACAAATACCACTGGATATGTCTGCAGCTACTTTTAGACATAAATACCACATGTTCTGAAAAGTATATAATTAGTGGTATCTTTCACTGCCAGCTGTATTTTCTCCCTCTGTCAATTGTAATAATAAAATCAATTGAAATTACTGCTTTGTTTACTTTGCTTGTATAATACACTTTCTGGTTCAATATGGATAATGCTAATTTGTCTACTCTGATACTTATACAAATTGTTTTGTTTTTATTAAATTTTCAGTAAATAAAAATGCCCTAGAATTCTAGATAAATAAGCCTCACTATTTATCAGTCAATGAATATGATGAGTAACAGAAAACAAAATACCACCATGCATAACAGAGAAACCACCATGAGTAGCAGAGAAATTCATGATTTTAGAAAAACTTTGCTGAGTAGAAAATAGAAATATTTACATTTAAGTATTTCAAAACGTGTTTTTTTCTTTGTAAAGGTTGAAGGCTTATATTTACTTTTGAGAAAACTATTATGTAATTCTGGGGAAAAAAGTGTATCTATCTATCTATCTATCTATCTATCTATATATCTATATCTATATCTATATCTATATCTATATCTATATCTATATCTATATCTATATCTATATCTATATCTATCTATCTATCTATCTATCTATCTATCTATATATATAAATTTCTTGTAGTTATGCTGGTATAGAACAAGTGCCTTTTTGGGGTATATCACATGCAGTAAAATAACTTAAATGACATTTGACACGATATAAAGCCATTGTGCAAATATAAGTTGGATAATATTTATTTAAACTATATTTCCATAGATTTTTGTGGCTTTTTTGAAGAGAAATACTACATTTTTAATTGGATTTAGATTATCAGATATATTTTTATGCCAAATGAATTATATTTTATTCTTGTTTGAGAAAATCTTTAAATGGTGCTTCATTTTCTTATTTTTCTCTCTCTGAATATGTGTACTTTTGTCTGTATCTGTTTGTTTTATCTTTGTATTGTCTTCATTATTCAGAACACATTATTTAAAGATGGTGAGAAGTGCTTTTCTGTACTAGGAGAGTCTGTGGAGAGTAATCAGACCTCATTTTCAAGGTGGGTTGGCTCGTTCTCATTCTTTGGCTACTCTTAATTAGGTTTCTTCTGCTGTTCTTTATATCTTAAAACCTTCTCTCTTTTTTTGGTTTTGTTTTTTCTTATTTATTTTTAGAAATGAATTCTTATTTATTTTTATATTAGTTTTCCAATATTATTGTACTATAATCACTAAATTTATACATGCGGCTCACCAAAAATTTTTTTTTCCTGTAACTGTCTTTATTGTACTCTTGAGATTCCTTTCTTCCTAAAGAAAGTTAAAATTGTTAATTAAAGATACTTCAGTTTCAAACTTTATGTCTTGAGTAAACTCACTTTTATATCTATAAGAACTAAGTCATGAGAGCCCTGCTTCCTTCTCCTTTACAAATGGTACCGTCATTGAAAATGAGGCCATTATTTTTTTGAGCATAGTGCTATATGAAATTGATTTCTCTATCTTCTTTTCTGTATATTCTTTTCCTGGAGTCTTTTAGGAGTCTGAGATGAACTCTATTGGATGAAGATTATTAGAATACCTGAGTGTATATATTTGTGTAAAAGAACAAAATAAGGTGTCCTGGCTTGTAAATTCTGCAAGTGACCACATCTAGACATAGCAGTAATGTCTTTGCTATCCTTCCCTTTCTTCCCAGCATCACTAAATATTTCATAAAGTTTTACATAAAGTTACAGCTTTATATGTAAAAATCTTATGTATTTAATTTATATAAATTCACAGTTTGGTTTCTCTATTAGAGTAGTGTATTAAGAAGTAGGGTTTGCTCCATGTGATAATTTATTATGGAGTATAGCAGACTTTTCCTGAGGGAAAATATCTATAAAAAAGGTCTAGATCAAGTTGATTTAATAAAGAATAAAACTAGAAGACTGGCTGAAAGTGTATCTGTAAAAATATATTAATCTTCTGGGGATTCCTTAAAAAATATAGAAAAAGGAATGAGAATGATGGACCATAAGGATAAATTTCCTTAAGTAAAAGTTCAGTAGATTCTGAATTTATCCTTTTATTTTGTAATAAGGACAGAAAACAATGTAAACTTAATGGAAGATAAAGTCTGATAAAAATTTAATTTTATTCAAAATTTTTGAGTATCCTTTTACAATTGCCATCCCTAATTTTTAAAATATATATTTTGACTAAGTCTTCTTAAAATTTTGTGTGAGATAAGTTTAAGCAATTTGTGGGTGTTAGATAATATCTGAAGTTTAACATTTAGTATTTCTATATGAATTTCTATTGTGGTAAATGTAACATAAAATACCATGTTAACTGTTTAAGTGTATAGTTTAGTAATATTAAGTATATTCATATTATTTTGCAATCATCTCTGCATTGACCTATAGAAATTTTTATTTTCCCAAACTAAAATTTCATACTTATTAAATAACTCCTTCTTCCTTCCTCCTCTTAGCCCCTGGAAACAACTATTCTACTTCTGACTATGAATTTGACTACTCTGGGTATCTCACACAAATAGAATCATACAGTATTGGTTCTTTTATGATTGGCTTATTTTACTTAGTATAATGTTTTCAGTGTCCATCCATGTTGTAGCATATATCAGAATTTCTTTTTTTTTTTAAGGCTGAATAAAATTTCATTGTTTATAAATACAACATTTTATTTATCTATTTACATGTCAAAGGATATTTGGGTTATTGTTACCTTTGGCTATTCTGAATAAAGCTGCTATAAGTATTAGTGTACAGAATATTTGCTTGAGTTTCTTCTTTTTATACTTTAGGATATATACCAAGAAACAGAATTATTGAATAATATGAAAATTTAATTTTTAATTTTTTAGGAAGTGGCTGAACCATTTTACATTTCACCAACAATGCATAAGGATTCAAATTTCTTCACATCCTTACAAACACTGGTTATTTTCTCTCTCTCTCTCTCTCTCTCTCTCTCTTTGGTTTGTTTGTTTCTTAACAGCTATCCTAATGGATATGAAGTGGCATCTCATTGGGGATTTGATTTTTATTTCTGTAATTATTAGTAATGTTGAATATTTTGCCATGTGCTCATTGGCCATTTGTATATCTTTGGAATATCTGTGCAAGTAGTTTGCTCATTTTTAAATCAAGTTGTTTGCTTTCATGTTGTTAAGTTGTAGACGTTCCTTATACATTTGAAATATTAACCATTTATCAGATATGTGATCTGCATACATTTCTCAAATTTTGGGGGCTGCTTTTTACTCAGTTGATAGTATCCTTTGATGCACAGCAGTTTTTAATTTTAATTAATCCAATTTATTTATGTTTTTCTTCTGATGTCTGTGCTTTTTGTGTCATAGATAAAAACTCATTGCCAATTCTAATATTATGAAGATTTTCTCCTAGGCTTTCTCTTAAAATTTTTATAGTTTTATGTCTTATATTTATATTTAATCTATTTTGAGTTCATTTATTTATTTTTGAGTTAAATATATTCTTATACATGGTACGAGTATCCAACCTTATTCTTTATTATATGTAAATCTAGTTTTCCCAGCATCATTTTTTAATAATTTTTTTCTCTATATATATTTATAATAAATTTAAAATTAATATTCTAAGAAAAGATAGTACCATACTACTGTAATTTGAAATGCTTTCTTATATATGGTATATTTTGAATAAGAGAGATTGTGTCATTGAACATAATGAGAATAGACTTAAGTTTGTGGAGAATTTTGTCATATCTATAACAAAATACATTTGAGTTATTTTTATACTATATCATAATCTTAAGCTTACTTTATATATTTCAAATATACTATAAAAAATATAGGTTTCCTTAACTTGTAAATAAAAAAAAAATCTGAGGACAACATAACAATACTTAAACTTATAGAAGTAGATTAGAATATTCTCTGGAAAAAATAAAAATTGATTTAAAATAAATGGCTTTTTTGGTGTAATTTTATGGCCACAGAGATAATTTTTCTCTTTTTTTTTTATAGACAGTAACTAAAATGAGTACTTTCTGTTAATTGGTGTATCTAAAAATTTAAATAAATGAGGACACTATCAGTATAAAACACCTAATAAATTTAAGGTCTTTTGTAGGTAGAATACAATATTTAAAAAACCTAAAATAGACCACAAAAATCCAAAATACTAAGGGATAAGATTTCCACCTTGTTAAAGTTATTAAAACAATAGATTTTACATGCATACTTGTAACTTGAGTAATTGTATAAAATCAAAAACATGGAAAGTATTTTTTTTGCAAGTTGGTTTATTTATGTCTTTAAGGTTTAAAATTTTGTTTTTTTCCTAAGTGTTAAAAATTTCAAATCTTATTAAAGCATAAGCTTGGAAGATTAAGGACTTGTTTCTTATATCATAATAACTACAATAACATATTATGCCACTACTGAATGCCCTTTAATATTTTTTTATTGAACTTGAAGTAAAATTAAGCCTGTTAATGGGATGGCATCTAGTCACTGAGTAGCTTGATTGGACTAACCCTCTTATTTAATAGCAATAATATAATGAAGATAAAATATATAAAATGCAACATTCTGAAGGTTCTGGAGAGTGACCAATATATGACATTGCTATAAAAATAAGCATAATAAAAAATAAATCTGTGGTTTATCTTAAGCATCTGTGGTTGTTTTAACATTTGAAAGTCAGTCAACATAAGCAGGCCAGAGTCACCTGATACCACAGGTGAATAGATTTACAGTTCTATTTTGTTGGTTTACAGTTCTATTTTGATTTACAGTTCTATTTTGTTGGTTTTTCCAAACAGAGGCTATAATTAACAGGGACTGTTGGGGATATTCATATTGTGCTACTGGAGGTCAATTTCTCAAACTGGCACAAGATGGATGAGATCAAAACATTTGCTAGGAATGTTTTCAGTAATCAAGAATAAAAGTGAGAGTTTTGAAGATGATCAGATACAGTGGTAGTTCCAACCATAAACGTTGACAACTGGTAATGCAACAGCATGGTTTCCATGAGCCTCTTGGTAGCTTCTAGAAAACCAAAATCTTTGGATGTGGGGGCTATCCTTGCAAAACTGAAACATAAAGGAATTGATGGAAGGGTATCACCAGGAGTGGAGCCTGCAGCTTAATTTGACTCAACACTGTAAACCTCACGATTGTGTTAACAGACTAAATGAGAAAACAACCAAAGCAACATCTGATCACCTCATTATCTGCCAAAAATGAGCTTGGCAAAATGGAACATAAATTATGTTATTTTTTTTTAGCAAACTGAAAATAAAGCACATAATTTTAGCATGATGAGGGGTACCTAAAAACCAACAACAAAAACTCTAGTTAATATTATATATAAAAATGAGATGATAAACACTTTCCTCCAGAAATCAAAAACAACTTAAAAATGTGTGTTGGCACTTCTATACAGCATCATAGTGGAGGACGTAAGCATGGCAACAAAAAAGAACAAGAAATAATACAAAAATTTGAGAGAGCAAAAGAAAAACTGTTTTTATTCTTAGATAAAATGCATATTTATTTGGGAAATTCTTAAATATTAACAGTAAAATCTACCAGAACTAATATGTGAGTATGTAATGTGTCAGAGTACAGGAATCAATACGTAGCCCCCACCCAAAATTAATATATTTCCATAAAGCGGTAACAATTAAAAAATAAAGTTAAAATTTATGTTTAAAACTTATGCAAATTGCCAAAATCAGGAGATAATAGTGAGAACAGCACAAGCAATCCTATAGAAATTAAAGAAATTATTATGAAATAATATTATGAACAACATTTTGCCAACAAATAGTACAACTAAAAGTAAATGAATAAAGTCTGGGAAGAACACAAATTAGTATTAATGACCAAAAAAAATTAGAAAATATTAATAGACATATAAACACTAAATGCATTGACTCTGCAATAAAAATAAATTTCCAACATATAAAAACTAGCCTCAGATGATGTCACTGGTCAGCTCTATCAAATATTTAAAGAACAAGCAGAACAAATCCTAAACAAAGTTTTTCAGAAAATAAAGGACTAGGGAACACTTCCCAACTGATAGTATGAGGCCAGCATTACCCTGATAACAAAGCCAGTGAATATAGTCCAATAACTTCATGAACACAGATGCATGATCCTTAACAAAATACTAGCAAATTCAATTTGGAAAAAAATAGAAGGGTTACACAAATATAACCAAGTGGGATACATTTCAGAAATGCCAGACAGGTTAAACATCCCCCCAAAATTTATATAACAAAATAAAAGACAGGACGATATAATCATTGCAGTAGATCCAAAAGAAGCATTTGAAAAAATCCAATATCTACTTGCAAAATAATTAGGAAATGAGGAAAACTTTCTCAAAATGATGAAGGACAGCTACCAAAGCCCTACAGTTAACACGTTAATTGGTGAAAGATTGAAATATTTTACTCTAAGCTTAGAACATAATGAACATTTCCGACTCACCAGTTGTTTTCATTATTTTTCTGAGTCTATGTAATAACTCCAGAAAAGAAATTGAGGGAATCTGAATAAGAAAAAAAAGAAGCAAAGCTCCCTTTAACTACAGACCCCATGCAACTTTATGTAGAAAGTTATAAGGAGTCTGGACAATTATATTAGAACTAATAAACTTAGCAGGGTGTAAAGACTCAAGATCCCCTAAGACTTGAAAACTCATATCTAAAAAGATTTTTGCACACTGATGTTTATAGCAGCATTATTCATGGTGTCCAGGATATTGAAGCATATGAAATGTCCTACAGATAGATGATTGGATAAAGAAGCTGTGGTACATATATACAATGGGATATTAGCCATAAGAAGAGATGAAATACTGCCATTTGCAACAACGTGAATGGACCTCAAATTAATCATGCTAAGTGAAGTAAGCCAGACAGAAAAAGTTGAAAAACACATGATATAACTTATATGTAGGATATAAACCTAAAAGCAACAAATGAACAGGACAAACAAACAGAGACTCATGCTCATGGACATGAATTATGGACTAGTGGTTACCAGAGGAAAGGTAGATGGGGTAAAAGAAGTCAAATATGTGATGACAGAAATCTAACTATGGGAAGTGTTCATACAATGTAAATATATATATATGCCTTACTGTTAAATTGTACATCTGAAACTTACTGGATTTTGTTAACCAATGTAGCCATTAATTAATAAATTAATTAATTATTTTTTTAAAGATATAAAAATAAAAATAAAAAATAATCAGAAAAAGATTCAAGATCGATTTTAAAACAATTGTATTTTTACAATCAATCCAAAAATAAAGGCCATAATTTAATTAAAATAGCATCAAAAAAGAATAAAATACCAGCAAACAAATTGAACATAAGAATTACAAAACTTGTTACACTAAAATTTCCAAAACATTGATGAGAAAAATAAAAGAACATATACGTTTTTAAAAAGCCTTTTTTTTTTAGTGTACAGAAAAAGTCTATAAGTTAAGATGGTAATTATCTCCGAAATAATCTAAAGAATCCATAAAATTTTTGGCTAAATCCAAATAGGCAGGGTTTTTCTCAATGAAAATTAAAAGGTAATCATAAAATCAATATGGAAATGAAAATGACCAAGATTAAACAAAGCAACTTAGAAAAGGAGGAACAAAGTCTAATGACTCACTACCTGACTTCAGATATACTTTGAAGCTTGATATAAAGAGACTATAATCCAAAGAGTATGGTCTTAGTGTAAGAACAGACATAGGTAAATCAATGGAGCAGAATAAAAAATCCAAAAATTCATCCTTACATTTTTTTCTTCAACTGATTTTTTAAAAAGATGTCAAGGAAATTTAATGGTGAAAAAATAAATTTTACATAAAGATGCCTCTGGAATAATTAAATAACCATGTGCAGAAAAAATAAACTTAATTCTTTAACTTAAAGTATATGCAAAAAATACTGAAAATAGATCATAATCTAAATATATAACCTAAAACTATAAAACTTCTAAAAGGATACAAATTTTGCGATCACAGGTTAGTTCTGGTTTGCCAGGTGATCTCCAAGTACATTTAAATAAATTTGTCGATGTTTTGTAAATTTTTAGAGAATGACTTGTAGGTCTAGCTAAATAAGTGTTAAATATTAAAATCGCTAAAAAATTAAACTAAGCACAGAACACAAAAATGAAGGTGTGGTTTCACTTCTCTTGCACATGGGATTAGCTGATATTATTTAATTTCTGAAATACTGCAAAAGTTGAGTTGGTAGGACTCTCGGATGAGATAATTGATTACACAAACCTAGTCAGCAAAAATTAACTTAATTGGATTGTAAAATTATCAGGAAAATAAATTTTTTACCACTGTTGAAAAGTGGGCAAAGGATATATTTTGCTTACCTGAATAAGATATGTGGTACTATCATAATGTAGGGTTGTCTGATATGAATTTTGTTTATTTTGGCCTTACCAAAGCACATGCTATTTTTTTCTCTTGCACTATTATAAATCAGGATGTAATAAATAGGTATAAAAAAAATAGGTTAAGCAGAGTTCAATCTAATTTTGAGAGACTTAAAAGAATCTATATCTAGACTTTCTGTTCCCATTTCTGTAATAACAAACATACAGCATAAGACGTACAAAACATTTCAGTTGCAAAATAAAAAATGTGAAGGAAGTCCATAAAGAGGTCTTAATTAAATAGTTTACCTTGTAAAATGCTTAATCAAAATTTAATGTTATAATTTCAGAGGCTACATTTTTGTCCCAGATGTTGACTGTCAAGAGTTTACTACCTTAAATCTTAATAAAAATCTACCTGTGTAACAGAGTCTGTTTCAAATGTCCAACTGTAGAATTACTGCACTCTGGTCTTGTGACTTAAGTTTCTAAAGTGTTATAATTTTCAAGGCATAATCCTCTTATCAACTCAAGGTATATACTACAATTGCAATTTTAAAGATGAGAAAACTAACATTAGACAAAAGAGCTTCTAAGAGTTGATTTAATATCCAGATAAGTGACATAGCCAGGCTCATGTCAAAATATGTTTTACATCAAAATGTGAACCACTATGTAACAGTGGTTCTTATGAATGGTTATTATATCCAGATAAATTTTTGTGTATAAAACAAAAAATTTCATCTTAGAAATCTGTATTAGAAACACTTTTATGGGCTTTTATTCCCGTAAATATTTTGAACTTTCCAGTGTTGTCAGGTTCTAATTACCAAATACCTCCCCGATATTAGAACTACTTTTCCATGATATTTTGTTCCAATATAAATGATCAAAACAAAGACTTAGAACTTTGAGTTATTCTGGAATTTTCTATTTTTTGTTAGATTGCCTGTTTAAATGTTTTCCAGAGTCGCTCTGAAGGTGCTATGTTGGCCTAAAAGCATGATAGTGATAGAAAGGATTATTTTATGCTAAAAGTTATTATTGATAAGAATATTGTTTAAGCCAACTCTCTAGAAATAACACAGAGTTGACATTTCAGTAAATTAGATCTTAAAATCTACTTTCCATATAAGAATAAAAAAAATAACTTAATGCCCACATCTTAGACCATGAACAATCCTGGAGGAAGGGAAAAAAAATCTTGTAGAAGATAAAATACAAGATGAAGATTATAAGTATACATTTAATGGATCCCCTGATTCCTCTTCTGGCCTACAAAGGAAAGCCTAAAATAAATTGGATTAAATATCTGTAATTCTTTTAATAACAATTTTAGATATCACTAGTTGAAGCCCAGCATATAATATATTAATTATACATCTTATTCTAACTTAGAAATTTTTACTTACAGAAAATGTATGAATTTTGCTCAGTAACCTTGTATAATAGAACTTAAAGAGGGATTATTAAGCAAATATTTCAAGCTTAGAAACTAGTTCAGGCTTAGTACTTCAAAAATGGAACTGATGGCTCTTCTGCTACTGTGAGATTATGTTACTTACTAGATAATACACCTGGCAGCCAAGATTTGTCTTTGACATTACCAATTTCAAAATATGTGTGTGTTATATGATTAATAATTCTAAATAATGCAAACTTGGCAACAGTCTTGGAAAGGAGGAAGATGTTAGTGAGGAAAGAAATTTGTGTTGACAATTTCAAATGAATGCCAATATTTGGCATCTATTACTTGCCAGAATAAATGGTGAAAGATAACAATTTTCTATTGATGGTTAAGAATTGCATTTATCATTTTTTTAAAGTTATAAAGCATCAGAAGACTAGCTTTCTAATCAATATTTAGTGAGGGCATTCATATTTTATTTTTTCTCTGAAGGGAATCACAAAGTGAAAGTAGACTTAAAAACTAATTACAGCATCGATTGAATAGCTTATTAATTTAGTTCAGAACCTGCTAAATATATAAGAAGTTTTAAAGTGTTTAGATCCATGGTAATATAGGAAAGGAAAAAAACACAATAATTGTTGGAGACAATTAACTAAACTTATGACTCCTTTCACTTTTCTCCTCTTCCAAAAAAGCATCAAGATTATATACACATAAAATCTTGTAGATATAGTCATATTCCTCACCATAAAAGCTTAACAAATTAACAATATCACCAAGACTGAAGAAATGTTCATTTTCCTACATATCCTCACCAATCCTGGGTGCAACAAAGTCCCTGAAAAAATAACTTACTAAACTAAAACAAGAAAATAGAGAAAATATAAATAGCCTTTGTGATATAAAGGAGATGCATTTCCCAGACTGATTTTTTTCAAAGATGATGATGATGGTGATGATGATGATTGTAGTAGCAGCTGCTGCTAAAAATATTGTTATCAAATAACCTATATCTGTGAGACCTCTAATAGTTTCTCCAGTTTCAGAGAGTCATCTCACTCAATGTTAACACCTTTTCCTGAAAGGCCTTCATCCAGTGATTATATATGGGGTAGTGAGGAGAGACATATAATGGCTTTGCCATGTTGGTCCAATGTGGAGCAACTATAATTATTTTAATTACAGAACTTTTTATGTGTGCGCTCAGGTTGAGGTCTAGTTTTGACCTCTGTACCCAAAACTGTTCATTTTTGTTGTTTGTTTTGTTTTCCTGTTCTCATCCACAGGGATTGCTATTAAAAGTTTTCACAAATAAACACTCTGAACTGTAAGTCTAGGAGTCTACTTGTCAAAGAACCCAAGATGCAACACTCTTATATATGTTTAAGAAATTGAACTCTCCTACAATGAAAATTTCAGATGTAAATGGTTTTCTTCATATACTTTGTCATACAATTAAAACAAAAATAGCACCAAACTGATGTAAATTCTTTAAGAAAATAGAAGGATAGAGAATCTTTTCTAACTTGTTTTATGAATCCAGCATAACTAACAACAAACACTGACAAAATTCAAAAATTAAAAATAAATTGACTATTAAAGATGAATATCTTTATTAAAAATAGGTTTCTTAAGTGTAAACAAATCAATCTATTAATAAATATATAATAAATTATAGACAAGTGATGTTTATATCAGTAATGTTATCATTTGAAAGCAATAAAATTCATAAAAAATAGTAAAATTGTATTAATGAAGGGAGAGAAAATATGATCATCAAAATAAATGTTAAAAAAGCATGTCAGAAAATTCAACAACTATGAAAAACTTATATTCCATGACTTAAAAAGTTATTATAGAACTACAGTTTTTAAAACTTTGGGTGCAGTAGCACAATTAAAAGACAAACAACTAGAAGTATAAGAGAGACTAGAGACCCCAACTGTAGGTTCACATTTCTACAGATTTTGATATTTTAGACAGATCCAAAGCAACCTTAGAAATAAAGGAAAGAACTGATGGTGCTGGAAAATCTAGATATTTACATGGACAAAAAATGAAACATGTTGTTTATCTCATATCAGACACACGAAAAAATATTTAAAGATGCATTGGTGATCTAAATTATAAAAATCAAAACTAAAAAGATTCTAAAAAAATATTGATAAAAGTCTTTGTGACATGAGAGTAGGCTATGTTTTCATAAATATGTCACAAAAATCAATAAGTATAGAATTTTTAAATGCTTAATTATACTTAATAAAAAATTAAATTATGTTTATTAAGATGTAACATTAATAAAATTAATAAAGGATCCACATATAAAAAGAAATTTTGGCAACACATATATCTACCAAAGAAATTGTATTTGGGATCAAAAAGAACTCATAATTCAATAATAAAAAGACAAACCACTCAATAAAAAAAGAGATTAAAAAACTGAACAAAAGCTTCATAGAGGAAGTTATCTAGATTAACAGACAATAAGCACATGAAGAAATATTAAATATAATTTCTCACCAGGGAAATATAAATTAAAACTACAATGAAACACATATAATAGAATGACATACTAAAGAGTTACAATATCAAATGTTTACAAGTATGTGGAACAGTCCTGCTCATTGGTACTTTCCATAATGATAAAAATGTCTATAGATGTGCTGCTTATTAGAGTAACCATTAACAATATGTGGCCATTCAGTACTTGAAGTATGTGTAGTGTAACTTCAGAACAAACTTAACATTAATTAATTTCAACCAAATCAAATTTAGATAGCTAAGAACTAGAATGCTTATAGAATATATGAGAAAGAGTAATTGTATAACCACGGTGGTAAATTTCTGATAGGTTCTTATTAAATACTCCTAGATATTGACTTAATCTCAATATAAGTTAATTTTAGAAGATGACCAAGAAGGCTTGAACAAAAAATACTTTAAATTTTATACATAACAACCCAAACTGGAAAGAACCCAAATGCCTATCAAATAGGAAACTGCTAAATGATTTTGGTATATTCATACAATGAAATACTTCCCATTAAGTGCAAGGTATAAAGAAAAACATAAACAAATCTCAGAAATATTATGCTAAGGCAAAGAAAGCTTATAGGACACTTTATATTCTATATATTACATTTCTATGGATTTCTATAATAGACAAAATTAATGTTTGAAAAAAATCAAAACAAGTTGTCTTTGGAAGCTTAAGATAAATTTACTAGAAAAAGATGTAAGAGAACTGTGTGAAATGAGGGTAAGTTTCTGTATATTGATTATGGAATTTCACAGGCATATGCATTTTTCCAGAAATCAAATTATATTCTTAAGATTTAGATATTTCATTGCATATAAATTTTCTTAAAACAAATGAGTATTCTATATTAAACAAACTAGTATTTTATATTAAACAAACTAGTATCCTATATTAAATAAATATAGAATACTAGTTAATGATATGGGTGTAGAAGCATTTTTGTAGAAGTTTACTGTTGCCTGTAGTTTATTTAAAAGCATGTAAAAATTGATAAATAAATAAAAAATAGATGATAGATGTAATAAATCAAGAATAATAAATGCTAATTGTAGAATCTATGTAGTGATATAGGTATTCAGTATAAAATAGTTAATTTTGGGGAATATTAAAAATTTTTCATAATGAAATACCAAAATATTAGTGCTGATATATACATACACACATATAATACATATACATGATATATTTTCTCATAATTATATTCTGATAATTTTTCATTGCTTATCACTCCAAAACCAAAAGAGTCTTGCTTTTATTCTATAAAATAATTTTGCAATTATTTTTTCTAAGGACTATTCCCACCAGCCCAAATAAATGTTTGAAGGTATTATGACCCTAAAATATGATACCTTCTATTATTCTTCAGTTGCATCTGTGGCAGAAAATACAATATAAAGAGTATATTTCTTAAATGGTCTAAATTGAGGCTTCCTGAAGTTTATCAGACATTTAGATTAGCATTATGGCTTATCAATGTAGATGAAATTCTGGTGGGTATTTGGCTATTCCCAATTATTTCAATTCACAAAATACAAAATTATGTATCATCATAAAATACAGGCAATTAATGTAAATAATTCTAAAGAGAGAAATTTTTAAGAAAATAAATACTAGATTTTTCTTACTTGAAAGTTCTAATTTCGATGTAGAAAGATGTAAATTCAAAGTAATTGTAGCTTTATAGCTAGAGTTATTCTAAGAAATGAAAAAGAGAATTTTAGATTGACTGATTTGTAATTAAATTTTTTTATTATAAAATAAGTAATTGGAAAAAAGTGAGGTGTAATTATAGCTAACATTAGCTGGGTGTACTGTAGTCAATAGATAATATAAAAGATATTGAGAGACATATAAATAAAAAGCGAACAAAAACTCAGACATCATTAAGAAAAAAAATGATTGAAACAAATTCACTTTACTTAAACCACTAAATTAAAACTGCCAATGGATATTTTAACAGCCTTGAAAACAGAATGATTATTATGGAAAATATAACTGTACTATATCATGTTAAGTGGGCTACTGTATCCTTCTACAACAAATGACAGCACCATAAGTCAGACATAGCATTTTTAATTTGTGAAGTATCTCAGATCCCTAGAATAAAATATTGCTTTGTCATATTTTCAAAGATCTCTAACTATTCGTTTAAGTAGCTAGAATTTAAAAACTAAAAGCTTTTTTACCTTTTTTTCTCTTCTAGGGAAATCATTGGGTCATAGTGCACAATGTAAGGCAAGATATTTCCAAGCACAGTAAGTTTAGACAGTAAATGTCAGAATTCTATTATACTAATTCTGCCCAAAGCATGAATTATTAATGGTGCACCTATAATTACAATGATTGAACATATATAAAATGGACTCCTTGTGGGGAAGATATATTTTCCTAACAAGAATAAACATAAACACAAATTGAAAGTTCCATTAGATTAATAATATAGAAACTTTGATGTATAAATATACTTAGGCAAACCATGAATTCAGTTGCTAAGAATTCCTGGAAACTGTATCATAAATTAAAGATAAAATATTAATCATTTTTTATGCATTTTAATGATGCTATGTAGTATAACTTTGTAAAAGGGATGCCAAATGTTTCATTATTTTCAGATGATTATCTACTGGGAAAAATTAAAGATAATCAATTGAAAATCATTAGACTAAGAAAAGGAGCCCTTCTGTGTAGCCAATTATAAAATAAATGATTCTAAGATGACAGAAAGACTTAATTTTCTTCTTCCATTAAAATTACCTCCAGCCAACAACAAAATATGAAATCAGA
This sequence comes from Macroglossus sobrinus, assembly GCA_004027375.1. NCBI lineage: Eukaryota > Metazoa > Chordata > Mammalia > Chiroptera > Pteropodidae > Macroglossus > Macroglossus sobrinus. Next base: position 259,147 of record PVKZ01000962.1, read on the forward strand.
ATGTAAATATAATCTCTAATTTTAAATTATAAGTATTATCAAATGCAATTTATATAGTTTCGATATCAGAAAAAATGAAGAATAAACACTGTGGACTACTGAACTTAAAGAGCATTGGTAGAACAGATTTTTTAAAAAGGTGGTGCAGCCTAAGAGGTAAATCAAACCATTCCTTGTTGGCACAATAGTGACAGCAATTGCAACTGATGATAGAAAATCCCTGAACCTCACTTGGCATCATGAAATAACATACTAAAGGAACAAAGGTGAAAGAATCGTGAAAAAATAAGCCAGATGAGAAATAGTCAACCATAAGAGTCGCTTCCCACAAAAAATTTGCAACTAAGCAAAGCAAATTAAAAGTATGACTAAACATATCACTATACATTAAGTAACTCAATAAATAGGCACATATTTCAGAACTGAGAAAAAGAGTTCAAGGCAACATAAAGTGAAACAAGAACTTGCAGTGTTCAGGCAAACACATTAGAGAAAGATAAATTATCACAGAAATGTTCCACACAGGAAGCAGCTTAAAGGGACTAAATGCTGAAAACAATAACAAAGATGAAAAAATGGATTATATAAAATGAGCAACATGTTTTGAGAATGATTATATTGTTAGAGAGGCCAATTGAGAAAATAATGGCTATTACATGTAATGTTTATGACTTAATTAGTGTTTCTGATGTAGAGAGTGGGAAAAGGGAAAAAAAATTATATATATAATTTACTTAAAACTTCCAGAAAAAAAGAATCAAAATATTCAAATGTTGCATGGTATTTATGAATACGTTTACAAAATTATTAACAATGGGATCTTTCTTAGTTAAAATCCTCAAGGACAAAGGAAAAGAAATAATCAATTGTCATCTAAGCAAAAGATAAAAAGTTAGGCTCACCACAAGACACTTAACACTATTTTTCTCTAGGATAAAATTATACCTGAATGTCTTCAGGGGAAAAAAATATGATCCAGGATATTATAACCAGCAAATATGACTTTGGAGTGTAAAGGTTATATTTTCAAATTAACAAACATTCTTCTAAAAAATGTATCTAGACAAGCAAGAAATGAACTACAACAACAAAAATAGGCAATAGTATGCCTGGTAACCAATTAATCTATTTAAATAAGAGACTTCATGTTAAGTTGTTTTATAAGACTTATAAAACAAAAGGTAAATTTTATAAAATCTATAACAAAAACATATAATAAAAAAAGAAAAGGTTTTTGAGTCATTTAAAAAATTTTTTATTTGTATACTGTTAATTTTCCAAATTTTCTTTAGTGAATATATGAACATTTATTATACTTTGAATTACAAAAAAATAGTTTAAAAAATAAAGTCAGGTGCTGTGAAAGGTTCAAAATCCTATCCTATCTGTAACCTGACAAGTCAATCTACTACTACAAGTCATGTATTTACATATAAAACAGAAGACCTCTGAGTCAGACAAAGACAGTTTATTACTTGCACCAGAAGAGGCTGTCAGGGTAGCATTGTAGTGCTGGTTTTTCAAATTCCCACAGTGTGTCAATGTTAAGGGCCTGGATTTAACTGCACACACAGTGAGAGTTATTGGAGAGGAATCCCAATTTTTATAGACTCCAACCTATAAGGTCTCCATATAATAGGGACTACTGACAACCTGAGCATACCTGTCTATCCTCTTTTCCAGAGAGAGAATTATTTGTATTGCCCTGGAATATAGTTACATGTCTCTGGGCAGGGGTTAGAGGTGGTGTGGTAATGCCTCTAAATTTCTCTAGGGGAAGTCACTATCTTTACTTTAACTTATCCAGGAACACACACAAATTTTGTTCAGAATACCCTATACTTATTTTCCCAGAGCTATACGTCTCTATAAATGTTCCCGAAAATATTCTTCCAGAGCATCTTGTCCCTTAATACCCAGACATGTAGAAATGCCACAGAATCATAGAAAACTGATTCACAATAATAGTCTAATTTTAGAGGTCTATTTTTTTCATATTATTGCCTTTCAGGAACATTATTTTTTTTTAAATTGGTGGATAAATTTATCAATACAATTTTACAGCCTTTGCTAGTCGTTTTAATTGATAGGAACTAATGACAGAAACAGCCTCTGAGAGCTCTGCTCCATGTCACATTGCCTATAATTGGGAGTGGATAATCACTCTGAGCATTGAACTATTTGGAACAGGCTTGAGGTGATCCCCAGGCTTGGCACTCTGCCCATCTCTATTATATTCCCTATTGTTGGTCAGTTCTGTAGCAAGTGCCTGAGGTAAATATCAGTGGTATTTAATTCTCCAGGTAATTGATATTACATTTCAGAATCTGTGCTGTGGCTGCCAGGTCTCTGTGAAATGATTAGAAATGACATGACTCAAGAATCAGGATCTTGGATTATATGTATAACTAGAAGCAGGCTCATGTTGTGTTTCTGCAATCATTTTTAATCAAGATTATTTAAATGTCCTACTTTTTTTACAATTTTCAACATGGGCCAAAGGAAAGCATTGTATAGTGTGTTACTATAAATAATTATATCTATAAATAAAGAAAGAATTTTTTCAAAAACATACAATCTATAGTTCTAGAGGTAATTTTGTAGTAGAAAGACGCCATACTTGTTAATTGTGAGGTACTCTGCTATTTGCATGTACACGAACCCCTCAACTTACTCTTTATACCTTATACAACAAAGAATTTGTCTTCTCTTTTGAGTGTCTAAGAGCTTCAGGAAAGGTAGACTTCAGACTTAAGATGAAACATGATGCTAAATTCTAAACCAGGGGTCTGCATGCTTTTTCTGAAAAAGAATCAAAAAATAAACTTTTAGCTTTGCAGGCCAGACTGTCTCAGTCATAATTAGTCAAATCTCCATTGCTGTGTGAAAATAGCAATGTATAGTATGTAAATGAGTGAGCTTAACCAGGTTCCAGTAAGACTTTATTTATGGAGACTGTATTAGCTTTCTTGGGGTACCTCATCAGATACCATGAATCAGGTGGCCCAAAACAACAGAAATTTATTCTCTCACAGTTATGGAGGCTAGAATTCTGAATTCAAAGTGCTGGAAAATCCATGCCCCTTCAGAAGGCTCTAGAGAAGAATCCTTCCTTGCCTTTCTTCCAGATTCCTGCAGTGCTCTGAAACCCTTGTTGTTCCTTTATGTGTAACTGTATCACTCCAACCTCTGCTTTCATCTTCCCATTGCAGTCTCCTGTGTTTGTGTCTCTAAATGTCCTTCTCTTTATAAGGGCATGTGTCATTAAATTTAAGGGGCACCCTAGTTCAGTATGATCTCCTCTTAACTAATTACATCTGTAAGTACATTATTTCCAAATAAGGTCACACTCATACTTTAGGACTCGAGACTTTCACATACCTTTCAGGGGGTACAATTCAACCCACAATAGATACTCAAATTTGAATTTCTGTAATTTTTCATGTCATGAAATACTATAGTTAAATTTTTTGCAACTACTTAAATTGTTAGAACCATTCTTAACTTATAGGCTGTACAAAAACAGGTGGTAGGTTACATTTGGCCCATGGTCAGTAGTTTGCTGAATCTTACTATGGATCACAGATGATAATTTCCTTATAAGTGTTTAAAGAGGAGAATGTAAAGCAATTCTGGTCAATAAACTAAAGGAGGAAAAATTCTGAGAAAGGGAGGCTTTGAGGAAAGCTTGAGCCTATTTAGAAAGAAAAGCCAATATAAAAGCTTTTTTTTATTATTTTAAGTTTTTTAACAATAATGTATAAGGATGTTAGGAGAACCAGAGACCAACTTATAACCTCAAGAAAATAGGTTGATGAGAAAGTTAGTTTGTTAGAAATGGCAAAGCAACAAGATGTGAAAAAAAATCTGAATCCATGTGGGGAGGACTTTATCAAAATATAACCCCAAAATTCAGAGAGAGAGGTGAATACAGAGGTAAGCTAAAATTGGCTTACCTGAATCAGAAATCACTGTAAGCTAATAGAAAAACTTAAATGGTAATTTTGATAATTGCTGGAGGCTGAGTGTGAACTAGCATGAGAGTAAGAAACTCCTGTGAAGTTGTAGTCTTAGAGGAGCCGACACATATTTATGGACTTTATCCTCAGGACTCTGAACAAGTTCTGAGAAGGATGTCCTTGTGACTCTAGTAGAAGTAGGGGAAGAGTCTTCTCAATAATGAAGATCTGATCTCCAGGGGAAAAGATGTTGCCAGAGCCTTATCATATGGGAAGGCCATTCCTTTAACTCCAATTCATTTAGTCCTCCTGTCCACCTGGTCACCAGGAGTCAGAACTTCAGGAAAATAGATGAGGAATACTGCAGCCAGGGTTGAGTGTAGGGGTACAAGAAAAAAGTTATAGCACTAGAGTAACACATACAAAGGTCATAAGCTCAAAACACAAGCCCACAGAAAGAGTGAATTTAAATGGAAAATTAAAGAACCTTTTCTCTATGCCACACACTTTACCACCACATCAACAGAGTTCAGTATAACTAGCAGTGGATTACAGCTAAAAATGATTCAAGACACATACTCTTTCTGAGAAGAACTTCTTAGGGAATCTCAAAGCCAAAGAGAAAGAGAAAATACATTAGAGGAATCAGAAGACTTTGGTACCTTTAGGTACAGATAACATTAAAGGTAGCTTAACCTTTAACTACATTAACATGAATTCTCACACTAAAGGTCTATTTACCTCAGTTCATATTACCCAATACAAACATTTCTGGCTTTCAATAAAAAATAAATCACAAGGAACTATCTTCTCTCATTGATCCCACAGTCTGATGGGAGAAAGCAAGCATTAGAACAGGGTTGAGTTATAACACAAACGCTGGAATTAGATAGGGATTTTTTTAAAGCTATAACATGTTAATTACTGAAATAAAAACAAAAACAATATTCAAAAACAGATAGGCAATGTGAGCAGAAAGATGGAAGCTAAGAAAAAATCAAAAAAGTAATGCTAGAAATAAAGAACACCAATACAGAAATGAAAGATGTATTGTATGGGTTGATGTGTAATTTCATAGAGAAGAAAAAAAAAACATAGAGAAGAAAAAACATAGAGAAGAAAAAAAAAACAAACAGTGAAGTCAAAGACAGGTAAATAGAATCTTCCAAAACTGAAATGCATAGGAAAAAGGGGGAAGGAAGGAGGAGGATGAGGAGGAGGAGAAGGAAAGAAAGAAAAGAAAGAAAGTAAGAAAGAAAGAAAGAAAGAAAGAAAGAAAGAAAGAAAGAAAGAAAGAAAGAAAGAAAGAAAGAAAGAAAGAAAGAAAGAAAGACGGAAGGAAGGAAGGAAGGAAGGAAGGAAGGAAGGAAGGAAGGAAGGAAGGAAGGAAGGAAGGAAGCAACACCCAAGAACTAAGGACAATGTGAAAAAATATAATATACAAATAAGAAAACTAAAGACAAGAGAGAGAATAGGGCAGAATAAATATTTAAAATAATAATGGCTATAAGAAAAGATGAAATACTACCATTTGCAACAATATAGATTGATCTTGAGATTAGCATGCCAAGTGAAATAAGTTAGACAGAAAAAAGTTGAGAACCATATGGTTTTACTCATATGTGGGATATAAAACTAAAAGCAAAAAATGAACAAGACAATGACTCATAGACATAGACAACAGTGTAGTGGTTACCACAGGGAAACGGGGGAGGCTGGAAGGTAGATAAGGGTCAAAGGAGTCAAATATATGGTAACAAAAGGAGATTTGACTTTAGATGGCGAACATACAATGCAATATACAGATGATGTATTATTAAATCCTACACTTGAAATCTATATAATTGTATTAACCAATGTCATCTCCATACATTTAATTGAAATTAAAGTTAAAATTAAAGAAAAAATAAAATAAAATAAATAAAAAATAAAATAAAATAAAATAAAATAAAATAAAATAAAGTAAAATAAAATAAAATAAAATAATGGTCGAGCACTTTTCAAATAATGGCACCTACTAAACCTCAGAGCCAGGAGCTAAGAAAAAACACCAAGCAGGATAAATAACAACAAAGTGAAGCACATCAGTTAATATTATATTCAAAATATAGAACACTAAGGAGAACTTTAAAAATATAACTTTAGAAATGAGTAAAATCTGTAAGAATAAAGACTCAAAACATAGCTGCACACTAGCATTGTAATCTAGTTGATAAAGTTTTGTCTCAAGGGTTAATAATTGGTTAATGATTCTGATACAACTCTTTATGTACATTGGAATTGAGCATAGAAGTAAATGTATGGCAAATGATAGGGGTCAGATTTATCATTATTGTCATGAGAATTTATCAATGAACAAAAAAAGCTAGAATGATTGTTGAGGTGATGAATTAATATTGGAGACATTAATCTAAACTTGTGTTTAGCTTTCTATTGTTATTGATGGGTACATATAAAATATTTGTAGATTTGTCTAAAGTATTCATTCATATCTTTATATATATTATATCTTTATATATATATAAATATATACATATATAAATATATATATACATCTTTCTCTGTTAGCTAAGAAAGCCTAAAGAAAATATCACTTAGTACACTTAGCATCAAGATCTCTATTTCTAATAGTATTCTCTAAGACTCAGGATTCCTCGGAGAAAAGACTAACTCTGGGTGAAGTGTACAAGATGAGTGTAGAACATCTTGTTGTTCCAAGAAGTAAGGATATGTTCATACATACAACATAGGTTAAAATATGTAAAAGGGACCCAGGAACCAACTGAAAGATCACACAATGGCCAAAACTAAAACAATTTGAGCAACAAAATAGATACATCAGTATTGGACTATAACCCAAGTATCTATAAGTTTATACTGATATAAAGTATTGAATAGATAAATAAATCTGAGACAGTAGACAAATCTCCCATGCAGCTTAATTCCAAATAAATTATATAGATACTCTGCTCGATGAGGTGGAGTATAACACTCCGCTACTTAAGTGTTGATTGAGAATAGCGACTTCCTTCCAAACAACACAGTACAGAAAATAGTAAGAAAAGAGTAGCTTTAAAGTGAAATCTGATACATACTACCTCAGCCAGGGCTGATCAAACTCAACAGCAGTGGTAATGAGTCATGTTGCTAGTATATACCTTTGATATCATTTGATGAGAATGGCACTTTACCTTTGCAATCTTCCTCCCATCAACCCATAACCCCAAACTAATCATGAGAAAAATATCAGATAAATCTCCATAGGACATTCTACAAAGTACTTGAGAAGTAATCCTAAAAACTATTAAGGTCATCGAAATCAGGAGAGTCTGAGAAACTCTCACAGCCAAGAAGAGCACAAGGAGACATGACTACTAAATGCAGTGTAGTATCCTCTATGAGATTCTGGAACTGGACAAAAAAATAAAAGTCATTACATAAAGAAAAGATAGTTATAACAATACTTTCTAAAATTTTAAGAAATTAACTTACAAATATTTTTCCTCTATTTTGAAAAATTATTCAAACCTTTATTTTCCAAGTAGTTTAGTACTGGAAAGGTCACAGAAATCCAAGCCAGACTATAGAGATTATAATAATTATAGTGCTTGTTGAATAGTGCCTTTACTGAAAATCAGTTCCCCTACTTGTATCCCCCCCAAAAAAAATCTTAAAAATAAGACAAAAAGGTAGGCCCATATATTTTCTTGCTTTGTATCTTTAATATCACATGAAAAATACAGCATTCAAGAGTGTATATAAATCTAGGTATACATTTTTGTGAAGTTTACTGTTTATTTTTTTCAGGCTTATTACAATATAATTGGCATATAACATTGTGTACGTTTAAGGTATACAACATGTTCATTTGATATACTTATGTATTGCAACATGATTACCACCATGGCCTTCGCTAACCTCCATCATCACATAATTACCTTTTCCTTTTGAAGATAACATTTAAAATCTCTCAGAAATTTTCAAATGCAACACAGTCCTGTCCACTATAATCACAGTGCTGTATATTAGATCTCCAGACTTTATTCGTCTTCTAACTGGAAATTTGTATCCTTTGACCAACATCTCTTCAATTCTCTCATCCCATCCCCAACCCCTGACATGATGAATGGGTCAAAAAAGATATCAAAATAGAAATAAAAAAATACCGCAAAATAAGTGAAAATGTTAACTCTTGATTAAAGATTCCCACACTTAGTATATTACATGCTGTTTGATTTTGCCTGTTATAGGTACGAATAATTTCTATTAAGTGAATATATTACTTTACTGGGAGGACATTAACATACTCTATATCAAATCTAGCAATCATTGTATATATATATGTATATATATATATATATGTGTATACATATGTATACATATACACATATATATACATATATACATATGCATATATATACATATATATGTGTGTACACACACACACACACTCACACACACTATGAATCTAAAGTGATATATATACACTAAGATTCTAAAATGTTCTTTGGTCATTATTCTTACCAATTTATTTATTAATTAATTAAATAAAGAAAATCTTTTACATGTGTATTTTTCTATTAGTATTTGAGTCATGATATTCTTTCCTCTTTATACTTTGACATCTGATAGATGGGATAAATAGAAATTCAAAATTTATTGTGAAGAATGAAAGAGGATTATATTTAGGTCATTGACTCAAATGCTTTAGAGATTAGGCCAAAAATTTAAATAAGTTACTGTGTAAATGAGATGAAATCAATAGGAAATGGTGAGACATATATATCTAGAGAGCAAGAGAGAGTATACATAGAAAATTATCCAGAGAAAGTGGGTCATCTAGTGTTTTCATATACTATCTAAACATTTTTCAATGTTGTCAACTTCTTCTAAACACGCTTACATTATACCATTACTTTAACATTAAAAAAAAACACTACTAATAAAAAAGTCTGAGACAAGAATTAACTCTCAGGCCACCACATTAATATGTTTTAGGTATGTCAATTTTCTATATTTGATCTATAATCACAAGAAGTTGCTTCCTTCTACCAACAAGATTTATATTAAAAATGTCTTTATCACAATTTTAAAATCTGTTGGGAAAGTATTACTTATATAACCTTGAATAATTTCTCTAAATGCAATATCTGATTCCAGAAAAACACAATTTTATTATTCTAAGCAAAATTTATCCCACAGGAAACAATATCTCAAACACGCTACATTAACATTTTATTCACCAAATGTACACTGGCCAGAATGCTACATAAACACATGCAACAGTTTTGAGCAATTTAGTGTTGAAATGTTGCTGATTTTCTTTTCCAGGTTTCTGAGCAGCTGACAGAAGAGGAATACAATTTACACTTTAAAACCCCTTGGTAATTGGAAATGAGTGCTTTGTTGCTCTTGTCGTTGGAGCAAGCATTTTGGGAGTCATTTGGGGCCTCACATCAATGCCTTTGACAACAAATTGCTGGACAGAAATTCCCAGCAGTGTTACTCCTGAACTTTTCTCTTGTTGGCCTAGACTACAGTCAAAGTTTCTCAGTACTCAACAGGTAGAAATGTCTTCAGTATTGACATCATTTATTTATGTGAAATGAGAACCAACTTTTCACTGAAGACTGCTCAGGTAAAATGAGCAAGTTGAATGTTAGATCCTTCTTTTAAATTATATGGAATGACCATAGTGGCATTAGATGCTCTGTACTTAATAAATAAATAAGCTAATAAACATAAAAAGATTTTTAAAGAATTGCACCTCTGTTCATCTCTTCTACATACTTCTATGTGGTTTTCAGCATGAAAGGTGCTGCATGAACATTGACTTAAAGAAGAGTTGGTCTAGAAATATTTTGTTTAGAAGAAGGGCATATGATTTAAGAACTTATATTTCTTTCTTTTCAAATCCTCCAACTTTCATTGTGGAAACACTTAGATAGCCATTCAATGAGAATAGTAGAGGAACATTGAGTTAAATGGTTTTAAGTGAATATATTATAGTATTGACTATAGAGGCATATCTCTAGTCATGTACTGTCCTTACTCTTACCCAGTTCAACATCATTATAAATAGCATTGCTGCAATGCTCATCAAACCTGCATACTCCACAAAACAATAAGTAATCAGTTAAATGACTGAAGTAGAAACTAACCTTTAACAGCTAAAATATGAGCTAAATTTAATACGACTGAATGCAAAGAGAATATATAGTAATAAATTGTAATTAATATTGCATTAAGTTAAAAAGTTGCCCCAGAAATAGTTATGACCATATGTCAACTTTTGAATTTTAGTTTTAATGCAGTAAGAAATATCTAGCATGCTATTTCAAAGATTTTCTTTTGACAGATTTTTATACAAAAATTATTATTATATAATCATTTTAGACTGAATATAAACTAAAATGAATCTAGATGATTATTAATTTTTTAACTGTCATTTAGTAAAGTAAGTGAGTGATTCCTTTCCTAGAGGTGTTAATTTCTTTATAGTTTATGTGAAAATCACTTAAGCATTATATCATGAATGCCAATTTCTTCCTAGAGGGAGGTTGTAAACCATATCACCAAGAAAAACTTCTGTCCACAACTTATTGTTGAGTTTTAAAGGTTCTTTCTACATTTTGGATATTGTTCTTTATCAGATAAGTCTTTTGCAAATATCTTCTCCCCGTCTGTAGATTGTCTTTTCATTCTCTTGACATTGTCTTTCACAGAGCAGAAGTTTTTAGTTTTAATGAAGTCAAGTTTATCAATTATTTTATGGACCACATCTTTGATGTTGTAACTGGAAAGTCATCCTTATGCTCAAGCCCATCTAGGTAGATGACTCTATTTTTACAATCACTTCTGAACCTGTAGGCACAATGTTAAAAAAGCTTAAATTTTATTAAGAATATAGGTAAAAATTTTCCTTGGAGTTTCTACACTGTATTCTTTTTTTTGGTTTCTATGAGAGTTTTTCTTCTTTTAAATTATATTACTTAAAAAAATCTAGAATGTTTATAGAAAGAATTTCGCACATTTATTTATAAAGATAATATTTCAGGTTGCAATCTGTTTAACTACTATTGTCTCGTGTATTGTAAAAGTTTGTGTTTGAGTTTTTTGGATACTATTCCCTAAATTCTGCTTATCAAGATTAAACAAGACTAAGTGAAAATGAAAATGTGTACATATTTTGGTGTCATAAGTGAATATTACAATTCAAATGCTCAACAATCTAAGAACTGATAAAATGTAAAAATGTAGGAAGGCAGAACAGAACTTTGCTATTTTAAATGTTGCAGATGAAATCCACATGAACTAAAAAAAAATATCAAAAATTTTAATTATATTATATAAATAAGAAATTTCTATCAAAGCACTTAGGAGAAGTGTGTTGACCAAATGCACGAAATAACTGTGTAAATACAATTATATTCATAGATACTTCTCTTCAGGATAAGACAGTTTGGCCTCATGAAGTGTTCCATTTATTACCTCTAATTCAAGTTCACAAGGGATTTCTTCATATATACAAGGATATATTTAAATTTTATGCACCTTTCATGAAATGCACTGCATAAAAAAAATACCAACTTTTGGGAGGAGAAAACAAATGGTATAGATAATAGAAGCTTTGTTCATTCCTCTTGCAATTAAATCAAGGTTGTGTCAGAAACATAGAGCAAACAGCAAGGTAAGTCTCCTGGGATCTAGATGAACAAGCCCTACAACTAAAGAGAAAATAAGAAATCACCCTGCAATGAGAGGTGGTGCGAAGAAGCAAGGCTGCCCAGTCCAGAGCAGCTGAGTAGGACAGAGGCCACGGGAGACAACAGCTGCAGAAGCTTCTTAAAGGAGTCTTGCCTCCGAGCAGACTTTTGTTGTGATGACTTCATGTACATGTAGAATCTAAAGAACAAAATAAACAACAACAACAACAAAAAACAGTAATAAACTCATTGATACAGAGAATATTTTGAGGGCTACTAGATGGGAGGGATTGGGGGGACAGAAAAAAAAGGCAAAGGGATTAAGAGGTACAAATGGATAGTTGCAGAATAGACATGGAGATATAAAGTGTAGCATGGGGAAGATGGTTAATAATATAATGAATATAAAGGGAGAAGAGGGATATGAGATTTAATGGGGTGATTGCTTTGTGAGTTATGTGGATCTCTGATCACTAGGATATACATCAAATTGGTATATTATTGTATGCCAACTAAGATTGAAAAAGACTCATTAAATTGCACAATGTAAATATGAGCAACTAATAGTCTGTTATATTTCAATAAAGCTGGGAGCAGGGGAAGCCACCTTTTTGTCTTCTTTAAAGATATATTGTCTTACATAGCATTAAATTCTCCTTTAAAAGTACTCTTGGGCTTTCTGGTTCCTCAAGTAAGGATTTTGGAAGTCATTACATCATTTCTACAAGTAAAATTCTAACATACTGAAAGTTCAACAATTGTTTTTGGATATAGAAGAGGGTAAGACACAGGGCAAACTGCTGCCCTTAAGGTTGAATAGGTAGGCAAATACAGGAAGTCATAGTTTACTGAAGCAGAGACTCAGAAGTTGGAAATAGTCTTAGGAACCAGTGATGGGATAGAAAAAAAACAAAGTAATTGACAAATTGCTGGAGGCTCAGTGCTTACAAGCCTGAGAGTTAAAAACTCTTGGGAACCAAGTCATAGGAGAATATCTGCAATACTGTGAAATTTACTTCCAGGAGTTTGACCACATTCTCATAGTATCTATCAGAGAAAATTACCCCAGAGTTCCAAACTTTTGAGAAAAGGATAAGAATATTTTGAAATATACCAGAGCACTATGTTCTTAACATAGCCTGCCCTCAAGGAAAACTAGTTAACTGGAGCTTAATCTGCTAGGGTATTATCAGAACCTAATTTACTTGGAAAAAGACCAAAAAGAAATGCTGGAGATTAAAAAAAAACACTGAAACAAATTAAGAATGCCTTTCACAGACTTATTAGTATGTGGAACACAGCTGAGAAAAAAATGTCTGAGCAGATATATCAATAGAATGCTTGAAAACCAAAAAACCAAAGAGAACAAAGACTGAAAACAACAGCACAGAATCTCCACAGACTTTGGGCCAACCACAAAAGGTGTAATATGTGCATAATGGATCTACCAGAAAGAGAAAAGAGGAAAACACAGAAAATATTTGAAACAATAATGACTAAGAATTTCTACAAACTAATTGCAAACACTAAAACCACAGAACCAGGAAACTCTGAGAACATCAAGCATAATAAATGCCAAAAAAACCTACACCTTGGTATATTATTTTCAAATAACAGTAGTGAAGGCAATTTGGTATTTGCAAAAGAACAAATAGATTGATGAAAAAGAATAGAGAGCCCAGAGATGAACTCTCATAAATACAGTCAACTTTTCTTTGACAAAAGAGCAAAGACAATTTAAAGATCTCTTCAACAACTGGAACAACTGGACATCTACATGCAAAACAATGAAACTAAACACAAACCTTATACCTTTCACCAAAACAAACTCAAAATAGGTCATAGACTTATATGTAAAATATAAAGCTCTAAAACCTGTAAACAAAAGTCTAGAAGAAACTTTTGAGAAATTAAAGTTTATTCAGATAATGATTTGCAGACCAAAAAATGTAGCTTTTGGTAAGAACCAAAAATATGTTCCAAAATGGAATGAATAGGGCACAGTTTTTAAAAGCAAAAGTTCCAAAGAGTTGATGATCAAAGAAATGGTTGCTACGGGAAACAAGAACATAAACTTGTATCATTCCTTTTCTGATAGGTGGACTCAGTGGTCGAGGAAGTGGGGTTGTGAGACGAGAATAATGGATAATATATGATTAAGAATTTATTAACATTTTTGTTTACACTTAGGCCTGTAGAACAAATAGGGTTTTTTTTAAAAATAATTATAATGCAAGGAGTGTTATTTATTGATGATGCAAGGAGTACAATTTTGTAAAAGTCCTCAAACTCCTGTAAGGTACCATAAAAGAAAACTTAGATGATTTTGACTATGGTGATGCCTTTTTAGATACAACACCAAAGACTAGATACATGAAAGAAATAATTGATAAGTTAAACTTCATTAAAATTTTTAATTTTTTCTCTTCGAAAGAACGGTCAGGAGATGAAAAGACAAGCTACAAACTGGGAGAAAATATTTATAAAAAGACATATCCAACAAAAGACTATTATCTAAATTATGCAAAGAACTCTTAAAACTCAATAATAAAAAACAAAGCCATTGAAAAATGGGCCATAGACCTTAACAAATACCCCAAGAATGAAAATGTACAGTTAGCAAATAGGCATATGAAAAGATGCTTCGCAGCATATGTCATAATAGAAATGCAAACTAGAACGTAATACCACTACACACCTATTAGAATGGCAAAATAATAATTTCCTTTATTTCACCGATAAATGTTGAGTGCCTAGAACAGTACCTGGCACATGATAATTGCTATATGAATATATGAGATCAGAAATGCTGAAAACTTTTCTCATTACAAGTTAATTTTTTTTAAATGAGTAAACCTTATAAAGAAAGAATTACCTGAAATTCAATTAGCTGATTTTTAAGCTAATTTTATCAGAAAATACTTTTATAAAGGGTAGAGATCAATTTTGTCACTTGATAAACTCGTTGCTAAATTTTAAACACCTTACAGTTTTTGAGTTATCTGAAAATAATACTTTTTATTTAGTTTGAATTTACTCTCTAGTTTACCGAGTATTTTCATGTCTTGATAATATGGTTTTAAACATACATTGTTTGTTTGTTTTTTCTGAATGATTGAATTCTGGAAGCCACTGATAACAGAAAAGATCAGAGAAAGTTTTATATCTGTCAAACCACTCTCTGAAAAGGTAAAAGACATAAATAAATTGATTAGAAAATTAAAACATGGTATGCAGAAATAAGAAAATAATTTACCTTTTAATACCCAATTTTTGCTGAATATTTACCAAAATTAGCAAAAACTCTTGAGTTAAGCAGCAGTAAATTTATCCCAATCAGCAGAAATAATTTCTACTCCAATTAATCCTAACAAGTTTATTATCTGACAGAGATGTAAAAAGTTTGATGTAAAAGGACATTATTGCTTTTCTTGATTTTAAGCCCACAGATAAAGATTTGCCTTTATCTCTATTCACCTTAATCAATCCCATACAAAATTTGTTTAAATCACATGTAAATTTTTCTGAAGATATTTTTCTTTCCTTAGAAAAAGAAAATCTAAAGCGGACTCTCATATTATCTAACATTTTCTCTTTACATCTCACTGATTGTACACATTTCACATAAAATATGTCAAAACATTCTTTTAGTTGGTTGTTACCTAACAATACTATTTTCATTTGCCTCTATACTTTCTACATACTTTCCGAACTTATACCTTTTTCTAAATATAACTACCACATGTCTAAATAAACAATAACTCTATTGCATTTGTTAATCTTCAATAACCTTAGAGTATGTTAAGATTCTTTATAATTTCAGAAGACATGTTTTTTCATGCTGTTGCTAAATAGATTTTTTTATAAAAAAAAAAATCCTGAGTAATACTAAATTCTGTACTCCTGGTAAGTTTTTAACTGAAATTTTACACTAAAATATGAACAGATATTATGTTCAAAATAACTGCTGTGACTGTAAAATTTAATGATTTTAGAATCAGTCAATCTACATTTTTGTATCTGTGTGCTCACACATTATTATTTTGAGAAAACATTATTTTATTTTAAAACAATAATAAAATAAATTAGAATTATATGACTCCTTAATGTGTGGTTCATATTAATACCAAAATAATGTTTATCACTATACATATTTAAGCAAAACCAATGTTTGATTGAATCATCAAAAATAATCTTGTTCTAATTATGATTAAAAAAAAGTAATGACAGGCCATTCTCCCACTGCATTATCTAAAAAAATTCTGTAAGTGTTGAAAATCATATTTTTGAAGACATTGAATAGAGCTGTGGAGGAAAACAGGATAACAGGATTACATGAACCAAAATTTTATAGAAAGAATAACCTTTCTCATGTGAACAATCTGTCAATAGCTATTCTCTTCTCTGATATCATTTGATAATTCTAGATAGAAACTGCATATTTGGCTTGGCCCATATGAATTGATACAACTTGGAAACAGAAAATGTTATAAATGAGCAGCCTATTTCCCTATGGTAATTTTATTCTTTTAAAATCTTTAAAAAATGTACCATGTTCTCTTCTTTGATCCATTTACTGAATTTAAAAGTGCAGTGATATGGGAGACCAATGAGTAAAGCTCTAACTCTCTGAAGGATTGACTGGGCTAATGAGACAGAAAGCTGCTAGGGTCAATGGAAAGCACAGATAACAGATGCTCATAAAATAAGAGTAGAGGCAGGACGAATCTCATCAAACTTGTAGCACAGCCCTCAACTGACCCAATTCTTCTTTGAATTTAGAAGATCAGCCTTCTTACTCCATCTGTTTATGAAGACAAAAAATAAAAATAAAAAAAGAGCTCTATCTGCTGGAAGATAAAATTATCCAGAGTCTTCATAGTTGCTGTATATACAGTTTAATATGCAATTAAATCTTAATAACAGACAGAAAAAGAGGAGGAAAATGTGAATATTAAAATGTCTGTCATTAACATATTAATGAGGATGGAGAAAATGGATAAAAATATAGAGATATTTGAACTATATAAAACTTTAAAATTTTTGATTTTGAAAACTCACTGGATGAGTTAGATAGCAGACTGGACACACACACAATAATAGCTTGAGCTGACTCAAAGATAAGGTGCTAAACAATATCCATGGCTAAAAAAAGTAAAAAGATTTAATTCCACAACCTTAACAGAATAAAATAGAAAATTCATATGATCATCTCAGTATATGCAAAACTAAAATTTGAAAATTTATTGTCGTTTATTTTTAAAATTTTCTAGAAAGTCAGAAACAATAAATTTTCTTAAATTTCTTTTTTTAAGATAATTAAAAATTCTTCAGTTGTCATAAATGTAATGGTGAAGTTTTAAATACTTTCCCCCTGAGTTCAGGAATAAAATACAAGTTCTACTATCACTTATTTTAAGTTAAGATTGTTCTCGTAGAGGAGGAAAAATTCTCTATCCTCTTTGGATCATTTTCTGGACTTAAGAATTAAACTGACATAAGAGATTACAGAAAAAAAATTATTGAATTTTTTTTACATTTACATGGAAGCCATCACAATGAAAACTCAAAGAAGTGAACAGAGCAGGAAGAAAGAAACAGTAAATCTGTGAAAAACTAACAAGACAAAGAGATTTGTCTTATGACTAGCCAACGGTGAAGAAGAAGTAACTAGAAAGATAAGGGTTAATTTAACAAGGTTTATTTGTACAGACTTAAATTCTCTATTTCTGGCTATAAGAAAGTCTTTCATCCCCCAGGTACAGGGAAGATATTTTCACATGGGAGATTTATCTTCCACTTTCAAGAGGACAAATGAGAGTCAGACTGTTCTTGTATGGGCTGTTTCTTGAGTACTTTTAAATAAAAATAATTAATATGCCAAAGTGGCAAATTTTAAGGTGACAGTCTGAATCCCTTCATGCTGAAGGTTCTAGTGAGTGCAATAAGGCAGATAAAATAGAATGAAGACATAAGAGTTGAAAGAAAGAATTAAAACTAACTATTCATTACTGATACAATTTTACAACCAGAAAATCTACATACAAACTACTAAAATTAACATATGAATTTGGCAAGGGTGCTAGCTATAAGACCAATATATAAGAATAAATCATATTTCTATATATAAGCAGAAAATAATTGAGATGTAAAATTTTAAAACATCCTTTACTATATATAGTAACAAACAGCAAATATTATCTAAAATTTAAACTAACAGAAGTTATGTAAGACATCTACAATGATAACTACAAAATATCACTGAGAAAAATTAAAGATCTAAATAAATAAAAGCGTATACCTTGTTTACACTACACAAAGCTCAACATTATTAAGACATCAATTATTCTATAGATTTAACATAATTCCAATCAAAATCCCAGCAGAAACTTTTTATTGAAATTAACAATCTCTTCCTAGAATTTATATGAGATTAGTGTTCTTATAACAAAAGGAAGAGATGAGTTCTTTCTCTCTCCATCATGAGATGACAGTGAGAAGGCGGTCTCTGCAAAACAGGAAGAAAGTCCTCTCTAGAACCCAACTACTTTGATGTTGGATTTCCAGTCTCTAAATGGTGAGAAGTACATTTCTGTTGTTTAAATTTGGCTGTGGTATTTTGTTGTAGCAGCCAGAGCTGACTAAGACAGGACTTATTCATTTATTCAAATGATATTTATTGAGAAACTGTTATATCCCAAGGACTATTATAGGCATTTATTATACAAAAGTTAAAAAAAATATATCTTTTCAACATTTTGTCTTTAACTAACAAAGCTCTGAGAAAGAATGCAGAGAGTTAGTATCTAATTTTTCATACTTAATCTCCAGGATCTCATCTTTTATCCTATAACTATTGATTTCATATTACATATTCAATCTTAAATTTATATATGTAAAATAATTAGATAAAAATAGCAATATTATTAGGATAGATAGATAGATATGCTGCAGCCACACATGAGGCTAACTATGTATAAAACAATAAATCTTTTTGATTTAAATCAGTACAGAAATTAGTCATTGATTTTGGGTGTTTACATTTCATAACAATTATCTTTGCCTTTTGGGCATAAAACCAGATCTTAAATAATTTTTTATTGGTTATATTTTTGTTGCTATAACAAAAACACACAATCCAATTAAATTTATGTTGTTCTATTAGCAAAGTATCCTTCAACTTTCACCAAAACTCAGTTTAATCTTTTCAATGTCTGCATCTCTGGTATAATTATCTAACTTTGTAGTGTGTATAAGAAATAGGCAATTAACATTTGGCTTCTTAACATAATTTTCTTCATGGTAGACATGTTTAGTTTCTAAATTACATCTAAGCAAATATGTGCATTTGATAATTATTTTAAGATAAAATATTAAAACTACTAACATTGAGTCTAATTGCTAGTTTTTACTTTAACATCTCTACTATTGTAAAATAATATATGTTCCTCTCTATATTTCATTTAGTTTAATGTTGATTAATATTCTTGTGAAAAGAAGTTCATTTTTAAAATACATTGTATTATAGTAATAAATTATTAGTATTAAATACAAAGTCATGGGAAGTAGCAATAATTACATTGTAAGAGCAGTGTTCTTGTAATCAAAAATCACATACTTGATTACCGGTCCTATTGAATGTTACTAAATTTAATCTACTAAACAGTTTTCTTAATTGTAGAAAAAATTATAAAATAATACAATGTTTACAATAAGCACAATGTTGTATCAGATCTCTAGAACTTTCTCAATTTGTTTGACAAACTCTACACCCATTAACAGCAACTACCCTTCTCCCCCTCTTTGCCTCCCTCAACCATCATTCTTATGAGTTTGATTACTTTAGATATTGCCTATAAGTGGAAGCAATCAGTATTTGCATAAAATTTCAAAATAGAGTGTTGAAAGTGTAGCTTGGCTTCTCTCTGCTTATATTAAAATATGAGAAGAAAGAAATGACTTAAGAATGAAATTGTTAAGCAAAAAAAGCAGTAGAACTTAAAGATTTGAACTATCCTGTCTATCCATATTGCAAAAAGTGAGGGCACTAAAGTATGGTCAAGTGATCGTTTGATAAGGAGATTAGTGTGTATCAGCTATCTAAACAGAAGCCAGGAACTATTGTTCAAGACAATGGAAGAGTGACCCCAAAGGTTAGTCAAAGATTATCAGTGTTGCCACTGCCAGCACAGATCCAGAGTGCATGGCTGCCTCCACCTAAATTTAATAGGACACACTGCCTGGAAGAGCTGCAAGAGTGGTACCACAACATGGAAAAGCCATAGGCCCTGGCAGAGGACTGCAGTTGGAGTAGGCCCTCAGTAGAGAGCAGCACTAGGGTTGTCCCACTAAGCCACAGAGGTTACTTACTACCCGCATTGGGCCTAGAAGGCAAAGCATCAAGCCAAAAAGAATTATTTTTAAATCTTAAGGTCTAATGGAATTTATCTCATTAGGTTTTTAACTTATTTAGTATGTGTCATATTTTCTTTCCTATTTCTCTCCTTTGAAATGGGATGGTTTCACAAGTTCACAGCTAGAGAAGAGTTTGTCTCAGCATGACTCATACCTTGAGTCTCACCCATATCTAATTTAGATAATATTTGCATAAGACTTTATAAATAGATTTAGATGTTAAAGTTAATGCTGGAGGCTATTATAAGGATGGAATGAATGTATTTTATGTGCAAAAAGAACTAAAATTGGGAGGGCCTGGAATTCTATATACTGTTTCCTCCCAAAATTTATATGTTAAAACCTAATTTGCAATGTGATGGTATTTGGAGATGGGGCTTTTGGGAAGTGATTAGGTCAGAAAATTTTGAGAACCATATGATTTTATCCACTCTTGCAGCTCTTCCAGGCAGTCTGTCCTATTAAATTAAGGTGGAGGCAGCCATGCACTCTGGATCTGTAAAGCTGAAAGTAACAAATGAACAAGACAAATAACCAGAGACTCATGGAAATGGACAGCAGTCTAGTGGTTACCAGAGTAAAAGAGGGTTGGGAGAAAAGTAGACAAGGGTAAAGGGGGTCAAATATATGGTGATGAAAAAATTTAACTTTGGTTGGTGAACACACAATTCAATATACATATAATGTATTATAAAATTGTACACTTGAAACCTATATAATTCTATTAACCAACATCATCCCAATAAATTTAATATAACACAGAACATTACAGATGGATATTCTATGTAAATATCAACTACATACTTAACGAAATATTATGAACCAAAATTAGTAACACCATAAAATGATGATATATCATTAATAAGTAGAATTTATGACAGAAAGGCAAGGTTGGTTTAACATTTTTTAAACTAATAAATCTAATTCACTATATTAAGAGAATAAAAGAATGTGTTTACATCAGATACACAAAAATATTTTATAAAGCTTGGCATAAAGTTTATAAAAAATTCTCAGCAAACTATTAATAGGAAAGAAATTTCTCAACCTTACAACAGCATCTTCAATAAATCTACTGCAAATATTATAACTAAAGATAAAATACTGCATGCTTTGTGCCTAAAGTTAGAATATACATTTCAATTCTACATTGTAATGAAAAACCCAACTCAAGCCATAATATAATTAAGGGAAGAATATTATACACATTGGAAAAAAAGAAGTGAATCTCCCTTATACACATAAAACATGATCATGTTTATAGAAAACCTAGATAATCTATAAGAAAAAGCTATCAGAACTAATTTTACATTATCAAATTATAGGAAATTACTACAAAAAAACCCATGTATTTCTATATATTAAAATTGAATAATTTGAAGTCATAATTATACCATTTAAAATAACATTCAAAATAGTGATAAATTTAACAAAATATACACTAAACATGTATACAAAAAACTTATTAAACATTGTTGAAAGATATTAAAGAAACAAGTAAATGAGAAGACACAAGATGCTTATGCATGAGAATATATTATCAAGAAATCAACTATCAACTTTCAATAATTTGCATCTACAAATATATTGCAATTCCAATTAATATCCCAGAGGACATTTTTATACATTATGCTAAGGTGATTATAAAATTTATATAGATTAAAATATCTAAAATGATTTTGAAAACAAAGTAAAAGTATTAACAATACCTGATTTCAAGGAACATATTGGCATAAGAATAAACATGCATATCAATGAAATAGAATAAGTCATTCAGAAACTGACAGCATATATAATTAAGTGATTTGAAACCTAGGTGCCAAGGTAATCTAATAAGCAAAAATTCTGTAGGACAACTTAATACTGACAAAAAAAATAATTTTGACCTTTGTCTCATGCCAAATATGAAATTAAGTCAATAGAATCATAAATCCAAATATAAAAGCAAAAAATTAAACAAGGGACAACATAGGATTTATCTTGATGATATTAGAGTAGGCAAAGATTACTTAGAACACAAATAAGACAAGAAAATAAAAATTGATAAAATTTTAACTTATCAAAATTTTAAATCTAATAAAAAGTTTATTTTTAAGAAAATAAAAGAGTAATCCATGGACTAGGAGAAAATATAATGAATCTTTTAGAGGATATATATCTAGACTATATAAAGGTTTATTACAAATCATAAGAAAACAATGAAAATTTAAACAGATATTTGTCAAAGGAATTAAATAAATAACCAGAAAGCATATGAAAGGATAACCATAATTTAAAAAATTCAACTTAAAACCACAATGAGATATCATGACACATCACTGAAATTAGTAAAATTAAAGACTGACAATACCAAGTGTTTGTGAGAATGTGGAACACCTATAAATCACATTACTGTCAATGTGGCAATCAGTTAATCTATTTTTTTAAGTATTATTTTTTAACTGGGGAATTGAATTCTTAATGTTGATTGCAGGATTGTCCTGTTTTAGTGAGTGCTGTTTTCTTCGCTTGCAGATGGTCACCCACATGTTCTTGTTGTGTTCCTCATGGGGGTGGGGAGGGGGGAAGAGAGAAAAGGAATCCAGTTTATTTATTTCCTTACTTACCATATAATTCACCCATTCCATTCTTATGTATTTATCCAAGAGAAGTGAAAATGCATGTCCTCTCAAAGATGTACACACAAAAGTTCAGAGCAACTTTATTAGTAATAGCTAAAAACTAGAAATGAGCCAAATATACATTACCAGGTCAGTATATAAACTGTGTGGTTTATGGGTTGCTATATGGTATATTTGTTATATAATAAGATCAGTAGAAAAAAAATAAATTTATATGTTCAACATGTATGAATCCCCCCCAAAAAATATAGAATAAAAAGTGTTAGACTTAAGAGTATAAACTGATTTCCTTTACAGTAATCTTAGAAAAGTCAAATCAAGTCTACAGAAATATAAAACAGAACAATGGGGATGAAAGTAGGTAGAGGAGATTTGACTAAGAAAGAGATAATGGTAAAATTATTTATCTTGATTGTGATTGTATAAAAATGTTTATTTGTCGAAACTCATGAAATTAATCAAATGGTTCTTATATGTAATTTGAAACTTAATAAAGTTTATTAACATAGAAAGTGAGCAACATAAAACTGACATATACTCTGCCAGTAGTATTTGTTGTAAAACATATCTTCAGTTTATTTTATGAAAAGTAAACACTAGAGCAAAAGGCAGAAAATAGCATCATTAAAAGAAAAATAAATTTTCTGGTTTATACAGGTTAAATATCCTACCTCCAGCAATATTTTCAAAAGCTCAATATTTTACTTTCCATTTCTAAATCTTTAAATTTTTTTTCTATTATTCCAAGAGAACAAATCAAAGGTCTATACTGTCAAATTTAGTTTCTCCTAAGGATTTACACTCTTAACACTCTCTTTACTTACAATGTCACTGAGTCACTAAGTCAGAAAAAAGTAGGGATTTTTTTTATGAACTATTTTTACTTTTGGTAGCATTACAACTTGTTCCTCTAGTATAATGAGTGATTTTATGGATAAGTACCTAATAATCTGTTAGTCCTATGGTCTTGGAAGATTCTTTTAATGCTTCACTTGATTCTTTATTTATTTTTCCTGTTATGCACAACTGAAATGTTTTCCACTTATATAAATTAAAACTGTTTCAGAATAATAAATGAGTCATCATAAGAAGATAGTTATTCAAGAATTTAGTTTGTATATTCAAATTGTGTAGATTTATCTGGATTGTAAAATGATTATTTGTTCTACAAAGAGATTTGACAGAATTTCTTCAAAAGCAAATTTTCCTAAGACGCTTAAAATTTGTTTTTTCTCATACAATATGGCAAGTTTATATCTATTATTTAATAATTATAAGTATGATTTAAATAGCACACTATAGTATACAAGCACTTTTTTCACATCTCATGCATCTCACAAGGACATTATGAGGTTGATATTATTACAGTTCTTGTTTTATATATTAGAACACTGAAACTCAAAAAGATTAAACAAATTAGCCAAAGTTAAGCAGTTAATTCATTCTGAAGTCTGAATTAAAATTTTGTGTCATCACCAAACTTCAATTCTAATTAAAGTCCTCATTTTTAGATAACCTATGTTGTTCTCTTGACTTTTGAATCAATAACTTACAGAGTTCTTCAGACTATTTTTTAAATTAGATTAGTTTATATCTATGAACTGAAAAGGTAGATTTTTATCAAACAAATGAGTTGTTATATAACATGTGTACAGGCACAAATAAGCTCTGGCAGGCTTTTTACTGATATTAAAATAGTGACACTTGTGTTGTAGATTGGTCAGGGTGAAGTAAGATTGGGAGGATGAGAGGTACACATACTTACAAATAAAAAAAATACTATTCTTTTAGCAACAGTGTTCATGGTCCTTTATGTGTTATATGAACTGGGATTTTTGCATACATATATTACTTTGTTTGGTTCTCGTATTAGACCTACGAGATAAATAAAGCATATATGCAATTTTATGGAGGAGAAACCTGGTTGATAGGGTTGAAAGTAGAATGACTCACCCATAACCAAAAAAGCTACGAAATCATTTGTTGGAGTAAAAAGCAAAAGACTCAGTTTGAAAAATTGAAGCTAAATTTTATTTGGGGCTATAAATTTTAAAAACAGTCAAGAATTTCTAAACATCAATGGGAAAGTGGTTAACTATTTATCATATAATACAGAAACAGACAAATGGGTAGATGAAACAGTATAAACAGACTAACACAAGTATAGACATTTTATTTATATTTATAATATTTATGTTTTATTTATGTTTATTTAATTTAAGCACATAATAGTTTCCAAAGGATGTACTATTTAATAATTGGTACTGAAATAACACCTCTATATATAGAAAAGTTAACCTTGAATTATAAAATATTAACTTTACATGGATTTCAAATTTAAATTAGAAAGGCACAGTATTTTTCAAATAAAGCTCTAGTATTTGAGGAATAAGTTTCCTTGAAAAAAACTTAATTCATGCAAACCATAAAAAAAAAATTAATAGAGTCAATTATGTTAAAATTAAAGTTTATGTTAATCCAAAACACTATAGAATGAAAAGATAAGATGGAGAGTATTTGTTTGCCTAACTTCCAGGGATGCTTTGCTTCAACTTGCACTATTGCCTCCTGTTATAAAGATAGAAGTTTATTTTTTCTCCTGATGAACTTAATGAACAAACTTACATGGCCTTAACACACGTTGGTGGTGACTCTTCCTTAGTATACCCCAGCTTCAAACACTCTCCAGACTTCTGATTTGGCAAAATTAAGTTCAGTTCACACTAAACTCTCTTTCTTATTATGATGTTATTGCTGAATAAAATTGGTCCTTACCACTTAAGTGTCAGGCATTGCTTATCTGTGACAAAATAAAATGATAGAACATTTGTAAAGCACTTACAACAATGCTTAACCAATAGAAAACGGTTTTTAATAAAAAATTCTGTCATTTATTTTTTCCTTACAATCTCACTCCCAAGTTTCCTTAGGAGTGACTCCTCAAGTTAGTAGAAAATACATAAATGTCTATAAATGAAGTAAAGCACACTTAAGTAGTAGACCTAAAGACTCATGAAGAAATTGTATAACTACTGAGTTCTACTAAATTTAAAAGTAGAAACTTAATATAGTCAAGAAAAGTTACAGGTATACTGTAATAGTGTATAACATTTATTAACATAAATCTGTGATTGTTAAACTTCAAGTCATAGGCTCCTTTGAATATATTTTTTAATTATGTTTATATCATATGTACATAAAATTGTTCACATAATTTCATTAGACTCAGGAAATCCTTATGTTTCATGATAGTAACCACATAATTACCACCTTCAATTTACATTGTTATTTATTGAAAACCATTCCAAAACCTTAATATTTAAAAGGACAAGAATAATAAATAAGAACAACTTTTCTTACAAGATAAGTTGATATTAGCTGCATGAAACTTTTTATTTTGAAAATTTTCAGTATGATTAATCAGGAGAGAGGGCAAATGGAGTTCACTAGTAGGCCTTTACATTGTGTATCTTTTCACTCCTCTTCTATAACAGTAGTAACCAAGAGAAATAAAAATGCATGGGAATAGTTTACCATATTGCATGGTATGTTAAATGATCTTGTATGAAAGGTTGATGAAATCTAATCAATTATTAATGAAATCAAAAGCACCTTAATAAGGTAACATTTTGATGATTTCTTTTATTGTTGATAGTTATTCAAATACATATTCTATAAAGGGTTTGTTGTATTTGTTAATGTCATTATTAATCAACATGTAAATACATGGCATTATGTACAATCCGCAGTTGAGGATTTTATTAGAGATGAAAAACTCACAAAGTGTCAGAAGCAGAGAAAAAAATGTGGCATAATTATATTGCCAACATTCTTTGAGCAATTTCTATCTATAAGAGTCAGTTTAAATGTCAGAAAAAAATGATAGGTTAACTATACTTTGCAACTTAGTTATTTTCTTTTGAAACAATACATTTAGTTAATGTTCTAGTAGTCTACATTTAAAGACTTACTTTTCTCCTTTTTGAGGAAAAAAATAATTTTATTTATTTTAAAAGTTAAGGGAATGTAAATATACAGAGACACAATATTTATTCAATCAGTTATTAAGCATATTATATATATATACATACACATTATATATATGTAAATATGTGTGTATGGATATGTACACACACATACACACACATATCTGTCCATTCAGTTGTTCAACAATGTTGTGCCTCTCATGTACCAGATGCTTCAGGTACTGTGGATACAAAATTGAATAAAATACACTTTATAATAAATAAACTCACTGTCTCTTTTGAAAGATAAAAGTAGAAACATTTATGATGCATAGTATAATAAAAGTATATGTTTACTTTAATGCCAGCACAAAAACACAGAAGAAATTCACAGTGCTTAAGCATGACTCTCATCAAACTCTCAGAAAACTTGGACTATGAAAGATATGGCTGCAATCCTCAATGGATGATGGATGACACTGGAGATATTGTTAGAAGTAAAAGTCATATATCAGGCAGTCAGTATTCTATTACTTTTTGAATAATAAAAAGTAATAAAGAATAAATGAGATGTTTAATGCAAAAGAGTAAAATGATCGTTTTTATGTGTTAAAGGAAATATTATTTCATTATATTGGGGAAAATTAAAGAAATATGAAATGGCAATAGGAAAACTGCTTTGAAGACTACTAAAAGAATCCAAGTTAAAAATTAGAAATTTGTAAAACTAGCAGCTATATGTAGGACAAGAAATTCTAGAAATGATAAAATTGAGAAATATATTATTTAGTAGATATATTCAATTTAACTTGAGAGAAAAGAAATGAGAATCTAAGGAAAACCTACACAGTTTAATTAAAAAACAAAAATGTTGATCGTATCATGAACAAAAATAATGAATATCTACAGAATAAAAGTTCTCAAGTTCAGGAGAGAAGGTGAATGTAAGAGAGAACTGTAATAGTTTCATATTGGATTTGAGGTAATACAATGGAAATTTTAAGGAGACATTAAGGAATATGAATTCTTGACTAGAGGTATCTAAATGGATCTTATTACTTTAAGAATTATTATAAAAAATGGTCTTTTGCCTAAAATGTTGAATATTTTTTATAGGACTAATATTTGATGTTTACCATCTACTGCTGTTTTGTTTCCTGGGTACATAAGTATAACCAGGGAGTATTTTTTCCCATAAAAGCACAATAGAGTAAGAAAGATATAGAATTCACAAAAAGTACAACTAAATGTAATATGCTATACCCAAAATTTTTGGGAAAATATGCAAGTTTAAGTAGAAGAAAGAAATGTCTCCCTCTTCATCAAAATGAAAGAAGAGTCAAAGAGGTCACATAAAGGAGGCAGCAAATCAACTGTTATAAATGATTTAGTTAGCATTCATGAGAGAATAGGGTTTGTAGTGGATTGTTGAAGATAAATAAAAAAAATATGCAAGGTAATAAAAGATATGATAGTGAACAGAGCCTGACTCATGTTTATCATGTTTTATTTAATTTGTAATAAAATTATTTAATAGATCAATTTAAAGAATTACAGTAATATCAAGTCAGTATATTTGTTTTTAAATGATACATGGATCAATAACTGCACAGATGAATCAATTACAAATCTAACCTTAAATATTCCTTCAAACTTACCATTCACCTTTATTTTGTATCACTTATTTTATGTGATTATTTTTTATGTAAAATCTACATTCTTTCCCCATCAACAAGAAATATGGAATTCCTTATAATATATGAGCTTGAGACTTGGGATACAAAGAGAAAGACATTTTAAGGGCTCACATTATGATGATTGTATAAAGTATATGTTAGTAATATAATAATTGATTTTCTATTCTTTAGGCATCACAGTGTTTGAATTAAGCAATTCATATACAGAGTTTGGGGCCACTTAATCATATTGTGTGAAGCAACCATTAATAAGAGCATGTCAAAACAAATGTATGTAACTATTAGTATTTTGGTCATATAATGTTTTCCATAAAATACATGTATTTTCTAAAGAATATAACACTTCATAATTTCTAATGAATCCTTTCCAAATGTAACTTCTTTTTCCAATTTTTATTTTTTTGTACTTAAAGTACTTAATGCATTGACTAGTAATAGGAGGCTCAATAAATATTTGTCAAGTGAATGAATAAACATGTGAATAAATAAATTAATTAATCGATCAATTGATGAATTAATGCTATATGCACAAAGATGTTATTTTAACTCATCATCCCTGACATAGCATTTAATTTTGAATTTTTCTAAGCTCAAAGAAACATAATTATGTACAAAATTAGAGATGATTATTTTTTATTTCAGAATATGGCCTCATAATGTCATTCATCAACATATTTTAATGAGTACCTACGTTCATCAGAAATTGTAAAAGAAGGCCAGCTTCACAGAAATTATAGTTTAGCTACATATTAATTATATATAAAGCTTAGTACATTTTTATTTAAATAGATATAAACTATTTAAATGTAGAATTCATATAAAGCAACGTTGTTAGATAAGATATATTCATAGGCATATATATATGCGTGTATATATATATATATGTGTGTGTGTGTGTGTATATCTATCTATCTATCTATCTATATCTATATCTATATCATCTATATATATATATATATATATTCAGTTTTTATTCAGTGCATATCTTTTTTCCTACCAGTTAAAAGTCAAAACAAGTCCTCTGAAATTCTTATTGAGCCAAAAAGATAATTTTTTTAAGTTGTTGATCACATACTAGTATAATGATTTGGGGCTGCTCATAAAGACAAATCTAGATTCTAAATAATGTCAATTATAGTAGAAAAACTTCTACTAAATTATTTTTTAAGAGACAATTACTTAAGCACAGCTGTTGAGAAATTCTTTAATTTTATTCTCAGTAGGGATAGAATCATGATTTCAGAAAGAAAATAACTATAGAGATAATCAGTCCTAAAAACCAGCTCTACTGCATTTGAGATAGGAAGACCAAGTAAATTGCCCAATTGTACTGAGTAAACTTAGGATCTGATTGAAGTCTAAAGATAGTTTTCTGACTCATACAAAACAGTTTTGTGGGAATTACTATATCAATCATGATGACGTAGGATGTGCTGCACAAACAAACCACCCTAAATTCTCAATGGCATGTAACAATAAAGGTGGTTTGTAAAATTTCTGCTCAAAATGACACGTGTGTCATTTTCACTATATTTAGTGGCAAAACAGGTCACATGGCTACTCCTGAGATTAACAGAATGGGGCGGGGGTGGGGGTTACATTTATCTTCAAACTAGGGGCAGTAAATATTTAAAACAATAATAAAATTTACTACAATGACTTAGCAGATGACTTCCTCATGAAACAACATAAAACCCTACTCTAATTCAGGTACATTCTGAGTCATTAATGTCATTACTAATTTAAAAAGGGAAGTGATTGCACAGAGGGAGGGCATTGTATTGATTGGTTTTACTTGGAAACTTCTTAGATTCTACACTGAATATAAAAATCATGTTATAGGTTATAGATATCTCATGATAAAGAGAAAAAAGTCTAATTATCATCTTTACTATAATTTATCTTCTATGACTAGGGATTTGTATTAAATCCTATAATTGTAATTATTTCAGAGAAAGAGAGAGAAAAAATGAATCTAGTGATTTTACATAAATTTTTAAATTTATAATGATTTTTCTTCAACAATTACAAATAAATGGTTTTGAATATCATTCCAAGAAGGATTATTATCTCCTCAGAGAAAATAAATTTTAGTAGATCCTCACTCAATTGGTTATATTGTTATTGTGTTTTTGTCTTATTATTCAGCAAATATCTAGAGTTAAATAGATCTAATGTAATCTATGAAATGCATTATAGCAAGTCCAGAATAAGAGTAATTTATAATCTAATTCAATTAATTAAAAAAAATTTCTTAACAACTTTTAATTCCCCAGCATTCTAGTCTAGGAGATGCTCACAAAATATGTTATTTCTTTTAATTTTATTAGTTATGACACACATAGCAATTTCATATTATTATCTCTGCTTCCTGAACCAGAAACCATTAAGTGGATAGTGGGTATATACATCAGGATCTAGCTAGGAAAAAATGTCTATGTAAGGTAGTTTGATAGAGGAATTTAAATAATCCTCAACAATTGAGAAATTAGCAAGAATAGGAAGCACACACCCATATATAGTTGGAGACACAAGGGAAGCAACTGTGTCATTTGAGTCCAGGAACTAAAATTAAGACAAAAGTTTCCAGATGGGAACTGGGAACATAGTGGGAAGGCCTCCTAGCAGATGCTGTAGCCACAGAAACTTTCCAGAAGCACAGGAATAATAAAGATTTCTTTCGTGTTTGTGCCATATCCCCTATTAGACAAATGTAATTCAATGCAATAGAGCAGGAAGCAAGTGGATAGGGGTGACTGTGGACAAAGATGTTTTTAACATGTAGTTTGAAGGAGACTTTCCTCTGAGATATGAATAGAACATAGAAAGAACAGAAGTGGATCTGAAAATAAAGACGTAAAACTTTATACTTTGGTATATACATAACTTTTGATTAATTGAAAATTTCCTTTTTGGTGACATTTATGTGTTCTCACGTTTAGACAGTTCAAAATAATATCATCTAGGAGAGAATGAGAAATACTCTAATACCCACCATTGTAAGACCTTTGAAGAGAAACTACCATGGTCCAGTAAACTGCAAAATTTTGGTTCAAATCTCAGTCTTGAAAAGACAGTTAACAGAGAGCTGTAGGACTTAAAATGAGCTTGTGTAAGACATTTATCCTCTAAACTATTCACTTACTGCTCTGACAAATTACCACATAGTTCATCCTTGAAGTGGTTTCCTTTGCTGTAAGACACAAGATCTACAGATACATCAGTAAGAATAGAAACATTGTAATAACAATTGTAATAGATAATAGTCCAAGTTTACTTCTAATGATGAGCAAATACCAAATCTTAAAACTTAAAAATTATAAGTCAAATAAAGTTTTAAAGAAAATATCCATTTTCCTTCCTTTAAAAATATAAATTGCACAAATTTTGCCTGAGAACCTCACTAAAGTAATCTCTCTCTATTTTGAGGTAAATAAGATTATAATACTGCTTGTATTATTACCTTAAACTTTTATTTAAATTTTAAATATTTTTCGAATATCTATATTTTCCCACAATAATGTTGCTTTCCCATAGTGATATCTATTTTTGTTCTTAGCTTGAGACTAAGAATTTTTCTTTTTGGGTACTCGATGCATCCCAAGTCAGCTTTTTATATACATAAAGGATAGTCAGTTAAGATTGCTTGAGAATTTCTGCCTGATCAAAACTGAATACAAAATCTCCTAAGTCTACTGATTCTTTTCAGGCTTCCATACATATGCATAAGTAATGTCATCATAGTTGGCTTGTTTTGTTCATTTTTAGTACTCAATGTGAAACCATCTATAGCATGAAGATGTTCTAACTGACTTGTGACCTAACCTAAATTGTAGATATATAAAATGTTTACACAGGTATTGCACCTCAAGTTATGATAGGTATAATTGTCCATTGTTCCAATATCAGCAACTTTTACAAAAGACTAGATTAATACTAGTGAGTAATAGCCTTTATCTGATGATCTATTCTGTGTCAGACATTTTATATAGTTTAGTATATGGGCCATGGATTTATACTATTTGGGTTCACATTCAAGAATTCTGTTAATTTAGGCATGTTTGTTTAAATATTTTAGTCTTCAGTGTTCTTATCTATAAAATGGGTATACATGTAATAACATTTATCATAGATTGGTTGTAAATATGTAATAATTCATGTGAAGTACTTTAATATGTAGAAGAGAGTAGGTACATGCTTATATTATATATATATATATATATATATATATATATATATATATATATATATATATATAACTACACACATGGTCTTGCATGTTGGTAAGTAACTTAAATCCTTAGGGAAATGGTGATGTCATTGAAACCTTTTTTTAAAATCTGTTTCACAAACTGAAATTTTTGGAATTCAGCTTACATATGGCTTCATAGGCAAGCTCAGCATTACATATCTATATATACAGTGATTGTGTGTATCAATCAATTGCTTTAATCCAGAGTTAACACAGCCCAAATATTATTCTTTTCAGGTTTAAAAAAAGTGACAAAAATGAGTTAGTGTGACCATTATGAGATCTATTTAAGTTAGTGACATCTGACTGTTAAAAATGACTGAGAAGAGTACCTTCGTGTTAGAAACAATTGAAGGGTTTCATTCAACTTGGGGAGCAATTGCTTTATTATTGTTTTATTCCCCTGAACTTTGAGAACAAAAGTTAAATAGTTGAGATTATTTCAAAGAATGTAATCAAGCCCTTAAATAGATATGATGCTGGCTTAGAAACTAAAAAAAAAAAAAATGTTTCAAGTTATGAATTTAAGTATTGAAATTGTGTACCTATAAAATGCTGCTTATCAAATAGTCAGCCAATATGAAACCCAGCTGAACAGTAGCCATACAGACAGCCACCAAGCACATTGCATCATGATATTTATAGTATAAAAACATACCCTCTTGCTGACTTCATTATCCTTCTTTCTTCAGTTTCAAGCATTTCACAAAACTGTTCATTCTCAAAATGATACCAAATTGAAAACCTATAATCTAGTGGCATTTAATTTTGAGACAATGATAAAAGTTGTGTCTTTAATGAATTTAACAGAGACCTACCTTTTTATATTGAAAGGAAACATAGTGGTAACCTGGTTCAAGTCCTCATTGTGCAAAGTGAGAAAATTATGAATTTGAAATGGAAGCAAATTGCCTGAAATCATAGACATAGATAGACATTACTCCATCAGAAACTATGATAGATCCCTTTGTTCAAACATTAACTCTAATTGGTTGCATTATCAAAAACAAACAAAAAAACAAATAAGCAAAGTTATATGTATACTAAAAAACATGTGGACATTTATTTTCATTCAACATAGTGAAAAAGTGAAAAGTGCTTTTCAAGAGAATGATAACCAAGTCCATATACATAGTCAATGAAAAAAACTGGGTTGGAACCTCCAGTTACTTACCTTGAGAAATCCCTGAGGAAAGAATTTATCTTATTCATTGTCTTTCTTCTAAGTACTTCATGGTATCTGGCATTTGATAAGTATGCAAAAAAAAAAAAAAAAAAAAGACTGCTGAATGAAATTGCCTAAATTTGTATTGTTAGGGTTCCTTCTAGTTGTCAGATTTAAGATTTTGTCATATTTTCTGATAGCTGTGCAGGCTTTCTCACTATTTTGCAGATTCCTGTCCTACCTACCAAATTTATTTCCAAGTCAGTAAAAAAATGAAAACAGCTCAAAAGCACTAGATGAAACAAATTCTACCAAACTCAAAAAGATTGGCATGTATAGCATACTAATAATTCTGATCATGGTTTCACCATATAAAATGTTTCCACCAAATTAATTTCCAACTAGAATAGTGGGCCAAATACTATTAAACAGTATTACTTCTGAAATATTTGTACCTGATTTTTCTAAAGAGAATGTATAATATTTCTTAGAGAAGGGTTTCAAATTTTTGTTAATCTCATGAAGAGTACATAGCAGCCAAAGTACAGTAAGTACATTTTCCATGATTCTTAAATGTTTTATTAAATTATAGAAAACTTTGTAATTAAGAAGTTTGAGGTTTTACAATAATGAAAACACTACATTTATTGGATTCTCTTTGTCAAATACACTATGAAGCGTATTTCTTTAGCACAAGTTAGTTTCTACATAATCATCTAATAGATGATGTTAGTATTAAGCAGAAGTCAGATTGGCTCACCTCTGATATTACCAAGATCCATATGAATACAAACTAACAGTTGAGTGTTGAATGAAGCAATAAAATCTTGTATATAATGACAATTCACCCTAGGTTTTTCATCTTTGCAGTATCTGGCCACATATAGATTCTTGGAAATATTCATTGACACATTCTGTTCTCCATACTTTTTGTGACTTTTTTCTTGTTTTCATAACAACAACCTCAAATCCACCTTCACTCCCTCTTTCAAGCTCATTTTAGCATTTATCTTTAGAGTGAAGTGCCTTCTTTACTATGACCTATTGTATATACTAAGAATTTAATATCACTTATGAAATGTTTTAGAAGGAAAACTTAATCACCAGACCATTAAAAACTCATATAATTTTGTTTTCTGTCTTTGATTACAAACTCACACTGATGTTAAGTGGCCTACCCAAATCTCATTATCTCTTTAACTTTGTTATTTTTAGTCCATGATTTTGCAAAATGCAAGGTTTTGTATAAATTTATTTATTCTGTTATTATCCAATACTGGGCCACAATCTGGGAAACTAAAATAATTAAGATGACATCATTTTTAAAAAAGTTCACAGTTCAATAAAAACATTTAAACATTGCAATTATAAATCTATACACAAAGTATTATGAGAACACAGAAAAGGGAAACACAATGCATTCTAGAATTGGTGTTTGCCAAAAACTTTTTAGAAGGTGTTGCCATCTGGTTAAGTCAGGATGGGTAGGTGAGAAATGAAGTGGAGAACAAGACAAGCCATTTCAAGCATGTTTACAGTCACCAAAAAAAAAAATAAACTGGCATGGCTTAGCACGAGAAGGATTTTTTAATTATCAGGATGTCTAAACCAGCACTAGATACATATTATGAATTTATCATACATTTTTGGTCTGAATTATTCTATAAGTTATGCAAAAATTATATTGTCAAGATTTAATGAATGACATTGAATTAGTTGGCAGTAGCAAGAAGAAAGAGCAAGATAGTAATAGCTAATGGAGAAAAAATAATACAAGTGAAAATATACTCTATTGACAAATATACCTATTGAAAATATACCTTATC
Source organism: Macroglossus sobrinus (assembly GCA_004027375.1). Lineage (NCBI taxonomy): Eukaryota > Metazoa > Chordata > Mammalia > Chiroptera > Pteropodidae > Macroglossus > Macroglossus sobrinus. The sequence goes on from PVKZ01000962.1 coordinate 294,753, forward strand.
ACAAAAAAGTGGATTTTATAATAAAGCATTCAGGTTTTTATGCTGACAACATCTACTTTACAGAAAAGAAGGTGGGGAAATGCTAGAAACCAAAACTAATCCAAGAGTTCACAGCCTACGTAGTATAATTCACATAAGAAATATTGGCATAAAACTCAGAGCCAGTAGAGTGCAGAGTGCTTTCCCCATATACAGTTTTTCAAACATTACACAGAGAACTAACAGGCTGACATTTGCATTTTTCCTAAGTATTAAAAATAGTGGATTAATCTGCAGTGAATACATTCAGAATTTCATTACAAAGAAAGGCCAAAATATATAGGCAACTTCTAAAATCAGAGGTGCAAATATACAGTGAAAAGACCTGTGACAACAATGTGTGTGTTTAAAGGCTGGAATCAGTAACAACAGCTATAGCTGGGTTTATAGCAGCCTTGCCAAGAAATATAATTTAATTCCTACTGTTGTAAAAGAAGAATGTACTTTGCCTGGGCTTTTAATGTGCTTATAATTCTATAATTAGGGATTAGTTTAGAAATGTCAGGAAACCACTGTGTGGTTTGTGAAAGTGCAATATAAATTCAGAGAAATACAAAAAATATAAGTCTTTGTAAAGACCTAGTGATTTTGATCCTTTGTGGCTCTTTGAATGAAATAAACTGTTTTCAATGTACTGCTCTATGAAATTCAAGAACCAAGGGGTATAAGCAATTATTTACAAAATATGGGACTGGATAGGGTATCAAACAACAATACATGGCTTTGCTAAAAAACCAGTTGTTTTGTGGAAATCTCATTTGGGGAAAAATATCAACTTTCAAAAACACTTCAAACTTCCTTAAAAGATTAAAATGAAGAAAATGCAAAAAAAAGAAGGAAAAACAACATATGTTTTAGGTAATGCCATAATTTTAATTTGTTCATTTTTCAAAAAAAAAATAACCTACATTGTATTTTAACAAGCTGGTTTTTTTTAAATTTCATAATTAAAAAATATTTTTGTATTTCCTCAAAGATGATATGTACTGTATAAACTGTGCTTCAAAATTCAACCAATTCTGCAGCATTTATTAAGTGCCTATTGTATGCAAAGGCATGAAGGAAAAGAAAGCATAATCCTAGCCCTCAGGAAGCGAGGATACATACTCATTATTGTATATAAATATACAAGAAGGCAGAGTGTAAAATGGTAAATAAATGAGCTGTGAAAACACAGAAGAAAAAAGTTATTGATGCTCAAGAATATGAAAGCTTTTTAGAAGTGCACTTGAGCTGGGCCTCAAACTTTTGGGAGGAGTTTCATAGGGACTTAGGGGAAAATGGAGAAGTGTATACTAGAAAAGGACTGCATTGAACAAATGCAAGAGATTAGGAAATAACAATTGTTATCCAAGACCCCCTGAGTGCTTTTTGAGGCTTGAACTATGTTTAGGAAAGAATGAGATTTAATAATAGACTTTATTTGACAAAGATTACCGAGAGTAACATTATGAGGAATTTAGACTAAATTGTGGGCAATAGCTATCCATCAAAAATTACTGATGAGAGAATGAGTAGTTCAGAGTTTTCCTTTAAGAAAATTTCATTGTGTAACATGTGGAGTTTGGATGACTTGCAGAATAAAGCTCCCTTAACTGGGCAGAGTAATAGGAAAAAGCAATCGGTCATATTAATTACCAACATCTCATAGTTGGCTAAATGATACCTATCAAATTTATTTTGGTGAAAAATAATCACTCCAAAAAATTTTTAATGAGTGTTACACTAATAATATTATGGTGACCCCTAGGAAATTGTTTCTATTTAATTGTTTTTTACTTATAAAAATGACAATTTCCTAAAGTTCAGTTGAATCTAACCCATAATGACTCTGGTGCTATACAATTAATTAATTTATCAAAGTTTCTGATTTATGTTTCCAAGAAAATACAGCTAGCTTTTATTTCAGGAGAAAAATATTTTTGAGTATACAAAAGAAAATAAGAAAAGGCAAAGTTTGGAAAAAGGAGCAATGTCTGCTTTTCACAACATGGCAGACTGAAGTAATAGAACCTGTTTTATCCACTACTAATGCTAAAATGCTGCATAAAATCAAATTATTGGAGAAAATTAAATTTATATAGGGGCTATAAAGAAAGGGAGGAAATTCTCTAAGTGCTGGAAATAAAGGTAATGTGGAACAGTGCAGAATGTCCTATTGGTTACAGGCTGGTGTTTTAATATTAGAGATATATCTTTGGGTCCCTGCAAAATAGGGAGTGGGAAGTGAGACACCTGCATGAAGCATGTAACCTGGTGCTTTCTCTCAGTGAATAGCACATTCAGAACTCTACTCACCTGCCAGGGAAGCCAACATGAAGCTTCATGTAGTAAAAATTTTACATTCATGAAGATACCAGTTTTTAAAATTAATATAATAAAAGAAAATCTTGCACTTAATGAAGGGGCAGTGACATTCAAATATGCAAACCAAGAAATTAAAAAAAAACCTGGTCTTCTGATGGCCCAAAGGCAAAAAATTTATTTAAAAAAAACATTAATCATGAAGAAAATAAAAAAATAACAGCTAAAGTGAGATTGTGCCCACAGCTATTAGAGTAAATATATTATTCTTGAGATCAACCAACTCCTTGAGGTCTTATTATAATTTGTATAAATGAGAAAATGGGCATAGCAAGGTTAAGATATATGAACAGTTATATTACTAAAAAGCAAAATGAATCAATCTTGACACTTAGGGTTCAAAATATATGCTCTTATCAACCTAAGATGCTTCTTCGATGTAAATAAGACTATATTATAATTTAAAATTAAAACAAACACATTTCTGTAAATGACAATCCACCTGAAGCTAGGTGAAAATACAAGTTACTAATGGAGAAAAGATTATATGTATACAGTTAAGAAAACTTCAAGCCCAGTTAAATTCAATACTTTTTGCTACATACTTGTGTTCCTTCAGTTGAATACAGTTGAAAATTCACAGCTTATTCAATTGACCTCAATTAAATTAATCATTCCTAACTTAAGTGAACCATTAGTGCTATCTAACAATCTTACTGTTTTCCCATGTTCCAATAATTTTCTCATACTTAGATATCATATGGACTCCTATGTCATTTCTAATCTCATCTTAAACCTCAACATAATGTCCATCTTCCACATTCTCAGCTAGTAACTTGAGTTCCTATTTCTCATAGAAAATAGATACAATCTAGAGAATGCCCAACCTCACCAACATTTTTACTTATCTAACTGCATCTTTACATTTACACCATGCCTTTCCTCCCATTGCTATAGATGAACTCTTACTCTTGTCTAAAGCCACTTGTGAAGTGGAACTTATATTTCCTCATCTACTCAGGTTTATTATTCTAGCATTTCTCCTTCTCTTCTACATTATCAGTTTTTCCTTTCTTATTAATTATTCTCATAAAAATATAAATATAGAGAAAATGTTCATATGTCAAATCATGGAGGCAAAATATCGTTTGATATATTTAAAAAACCTTATGTAAGTCTACCAACAGAAATATAATTTGCATAACAAAGTTTATAAATAAGGAAAACAAAAGCCACATTATTAAGGGTAAGGTTTTGTTGGTCAGACAATTAACTTTATTACATTTCATTTCTTTTTTTTCTCATGTATTTCATCCTCTAAATAATGTACAGTGCAAGAATTGCTTGACTACTATTTAGAGCTATGGTTATGGTTTAACTTGTTTTAATATACAATGGATATTTTTAATTCACAGATATCTTTTTATTCTCTCTGAAACTATAGTTATTTCACTGTAAATGTCTCTCTTTATAAATAAATATCACATCAAAAATAAAAAATATTTTTTCTGAGATTTAATAAATATATTAAATATATTAAAGAATAATTTATATCTCATCTGCTTAATGTCACATGATAGATGTCTATTACAACAGAAAATTATTAGAAAATTAATTTTGAACCAGAGATAACTTGAAGGGCCAAACTTATGGTTTTCAATAAAATACATACTATTATAAGCTTAAGTATAACTTTATGGGAGTAGTTGTGGAAATTTGAATTAGGACTACATATTTGATAATAATAGTGAATGTTAAATTTCCTAGAGTTTTATAATTTATTATATTTATGTGGAAGAATGTCTTTATTCCTAAAATAACTGACTCTGAAATAGTTCAGGAAAAAATATTTGAGACTATTATGGTAAAATAGTAGCAAAATATAGGTTTTTATTGTATTATTTTTACAGATTTTATATAAATTTGGAAATATTAAAAATAAAGCAAATTGGAAAAATAAAACTAAAGAACTAAAAATATTATGAGATTTAATTTTAATTTATTTCTTTAATAAAAATGTTTTATATATGCACAAAGTAAGGCAATATCAGGTTTATTCAAATGGTGTGTGTGCGTGTGTATTCAAAAAATCTTTATCAGTAACCTATAATTTATGCAACAAGATTTAATTTATCCTGTTATTATACAAGTTCTCAAAATTATTCAATGACCTAAATGAGATTTTAGGTAGGTTTTCACCTTAGTTATATCATCTATATCTGTGAATACAGACATTTTTTTTTCAAGCCCCTTCCCACAGATGTTTGGCTGACCTTCTTAGAACACATTTTCAAAGCCTTTATTGTCCACCGCCTAATTCTATGCATATATGTGTGAGTGTAGTTTTCTTTCTGGCTATGTTCTTATGTTGTGTGTGTTTTTTTTTAATTATTGAAATTATTTATTTTAAATCTAATAAAAATGAGAACAATTTTGATTGCTTATAAAAACATTTTAAAAACCATTTTTAGTATATTTGGATTTGATTTTAGAATAAATGTTATTTTTGCAGATTATTGCCTCCTAAAATAACATTATTCTTCTATTTTAGAATATGTTTTTACATTGGAGAGCACTTAAGATTTGTATATGTAAGCATTATACAAATAGAATTATTCAGGTTGGCTCAATGTCCATTTTTGACAATTTTATTGAGATAAATGTGCATAACAAACAAATCAACCATTGAAAGTATACAATTCAGTGGTTTTTAATATACTCCAGAGTTGTGCGACCATTGTCACAATCTAATTTTAGAATATTGTCATCATCCTAAAAAAAACTCTCATACTCATTAGCAGTAACTTTCTGTTCCTATTCTCCCCCTTCCAAACTCTCTTCATAGCCCTAGGCAACCACTAATCTACTTTCACTTAGCATAAAATTTTCTGGTTTTATCCATAATATTGCTTTGTATTATTCATGTATCAATTGATGAACATTTAGATTGTCTCAACTTAGAGGCTATTATGAATAATTTGGCTATGAATATTTGTGTACCAGATTTTATATGAATTTATATATTTTTTTTCTTTTGGGAATAGAATTCTGTGTCAAATGATATCTCTTTGACATTTTGAGAAAAAGTCAAATTCTTCTCAGAGGTACAATACATTGTCACAAAAGTAATCATATAAACAATAATTATGTAATTAATTAATAAATTATTTAAAATTGTGTCCTTGAATGTAGGGACTTACTCATATTTATTCTCAGCAACACTTTTGTTTACTAATCGTAATTGCAACTATAATCTTAAAATATTTCTTGATGCAAACCAATTTATCCTTTACAATTTTTATTATTTTATGTTTTGGGAAGTCAATATGTACTTTCAGTTTTTTAGTACCAGAAAACATCTCAGAATCTTCTATTGCTTATACCCATGATGCTAATGGGTTTAGTTAGGATTTTAGAAATATACAGCAGTCAATCTGACATGTTTTTTTCTTATATTTGATCAGTTTTGACTAGATTATAGATACAAATAGATTAAGGAAGCTCATATTATTAAGGACATTAGAAAGAGCTTTGCCTCAAATTAGCCTCTTTTGTGCATGAAAAACACATTGGCCTCCATTTAGCCTTGAGGGGTATACATGTACTTTAACAACCATAAAGAGATTAATTTTATATACTAGGCTGTTAAACATTATCTCCTGAAATTCTGTTTTATGTAGTGTGTTCAAATGATTTGTGATCAAATAGAAACTTTATAGTTAAGAATTTTAAATATCCCCATCTCCTTCCCAAATAACAAACTAGCTCTAAAAGCAAATCTCTATATTAATTTGCAAATGAACAAGGACTTTGGAGTTATATCCACATGGGTCCCAGACTGCTGTTGTATCAATTATTAGATAGATTAACTACACACTGAGCTGGCACTTTTCATTAAACAGCTGTTAAAACATGAGGGATGAACAATGCCTTATGCTTTAGCTTCAGATGCATGTACCCTGAGGCTATTTAACATGACTTAATAAGCTACTGTTTTCCAAAGAGATAAATTTTACTTAGTTGGAGAATGTTTTGAGATATCATAGGTTAAACTTGTCAATGTTTGTCCTCAATTTTCAAATAACAACAACAAAAAATCATATATTAATATTGTTTAATTTTCTAAATTCATATAAAATATTTTAACTAAATTTATGCAGTATAAGAAAATGACTACACCATGATATCAGGAACCAATAAAAATAACTGTTTAAGGTTAAATGAGGTCTCAAGGGTGAGTCTCTGCTCCAACAGGATTAGTATCCTTGTAAAAAGCAACACCACAGTGCTCACACTCTCTCTCACTCTCTCCACAAACATATACAGAGAAAAGACCATGTGAGAACTAACAAGAAGAAGACATTCTGCCACCCAGAAGGAGAGCTCTCACTAGAAACTAAGTCAACTGAAATCTTGATCTTGAATTTCTAGCCTCTAGAGCTGTAGGAAAATAAATTTCTGTTAAGATACCCAACGTATGGTGTTTTGTTACTGCATGAAGCCCAACCAACTAAAACACAAGAAAAGATGCAGAACCACTGTAGAATCAGAATCAGATAATCAAAAAATGTGTGATCTAAACAATGCAACATTTTTTAAAGCACATTTTTAGTTCCATACTGCGTTGACACCCTCCTTAAGCTTCAGAGTTGTATATTTAAAATTCTGCTGAATAGACACAGCCAAACTCCCATAGGAGCTTCAATCTTGTCATACCTAGTGCTGAAATGATTTCTTCTCCCTCAAAGGAGCTTCTTTCTCATTTATTTCCCATCAAAATTTATGACATCATTATTGTCCCACTCATCTTAACTCTTCCTTTTTCCTTTTCTCTTCATTTATCCAACCAACTAATTTTCACCAGATGAATATACCTTAAATCTGCCTCCATTTTAATCATAAGCACTTTTTTTATCACTCCATTAACTATCAAGGTAAATTATATTTTAAAAAGATTAACATTAAACAATAAATACTTACAAAAGAAAATATGTAATTTATAGCTTGAACTTACATTTTACTTAATTTGGATGAATTCATGAACAAAGAAAGCCTGTCTGATGAAAAGAAAAAGGAAGAACAACAAAGATATGCTTCCCAAGCAGAGATACCTGGATGCTAATAATTTCATAACTATTCTTCTGTAAATTCATGAATGGAATAGGTTCACCTGCATATATAAAAGTAGCAATAATTCTCAACATTATCAGCATATAATTATATTAATAATTTCTATTATTCAAAGTAATTGGTTTGTACCACAAGCCACACTTTTGTAGCATAGCAGTTGAAATAAGTTAGGAGGGCATTTTATATCTATGGGTTTTTTTTTTATATCAAGTTGGTTGATAATTGTGACATTTAAACCAAGAACTACTATTATCTTATTAATATTAAATCTCTCAATAATTAAACAAGTATTAAATTCTCTAGAAGGTCACCAACTCTATTTATATTCCAAACTTTATAAGATTCACAGATCATTGTAGCTAGTTCTAACTTGATATATTTCACACGTAAAACAGGTATGTTAAAGTATTTTAATGTTATATCTATCATCTATCCATCTATGGAAAAATTATTTCAAAGAAATAAACTGCCAAAACTCACACAAGTAGATATAGGTAATATAAATAGGCCTATGTCTTTCAAAAACTCAGGTGGATAATTAATAATCTCTAAATAGAAATCATCAGATCCAGAAAAAATAATATTATTTTTTAAAATTTCTTTCCGAGAACAGAAGTAGAGGGAACATTTTATAACTCATTTTATGAGGCCAGCATTACCCTATTACCAAAACCAGATAAGCCATTGTATCAAAGGATACTACAGATCATTACTTTTCACAAAAATAAATGTAAATCTTATCAACAAAATATTAGCAAATAAAGTACAACAGTGTATACAAATGGCTATATACACTATAGCCATTTGAGATCTATTCAAGTTATATAAAGCTTGCACAATATTTGAAAATCAAATAATGTAACACTCCACACTGTTGGCCAGTGAAAGAAAAACAATAACATTATATTAATTGGTACAGAAAAAAAATTAGAAAAAAATTTAACATTCATGATAAAAACTCTCAGAAAACTAGAAATAGTGGAAAACTGACTCAATTTGATAAAGATATCTATAAAATAAAGAACATTGACAAAAAATTCCGGAACTAATATGATACTTAATGATGAGAAACTGGATACTTTCTGCCTGTGATAGCAAACAAATCATGGATGTTGCCTTTCATCATTTCATTCAATATTGCAGTAAAAGAATTCTAAAGCAATACAAAGAAATAAAAGGTGTACAAATTAAGAAGGAAAAAACAAAAATTTCTTTGCTTGAAGAAAATGTCAGAGAAATGACAAAAGTTTTTAGGATACTAAGTTATACAAAAGTGAAATGTGTTCCTATATAATAGCAATGAACAATTTGCATTTGCAATTAAAAACACAATGTCATTTATGATAGCACCAAAAAGTAAAATATTTAGATATAATTTTAACAAAATGCATGGCCTGTGTATAAAAAAAACAACTCTGATCAAAGACATCAAAGAAGATCTAAATAAGAGGAAGGCCATTCTATCTGTATGGATAGAAAAATATAATATTGCTAAGATGTGAATTCAAGTCAATCCCAGTTAAAATTCCAACAGATCTTTAACAGATATAAATGAACTGTTTCTAAAGTTTATATAAAAAGGCAGAAGACCAAGAGTAGCCAACACAATACTGAAAAGAACAAAATTTGAGGACTTACATTACTACTTACAGTAATCAAGGCAACATAGAATTGACAAAAACAAAACAAAACAAAACAAAAACATATAAATCAATAGAACACAATACAAAGCCCAGAAATCAACTCACAAAAAGTAAATGGAGAAAGGACAGTTCTTTTCAACAAACAGTGTTATAGTAATTGAACATCCATTAAAAAAAAAAGGACCTAAACAAAGACTTTGCACAGAAACAAAAAAAAAAAAAAGAGAGAGAAAACAAAAAAACTCAATACAACACAGACTTAAATGTAAAACATAAAGCTATAAAGCTTCTAGAATAAAACAAGAGAAAATCTAGGTGACCTTGGGTTTGGATATTGACATTTTTAAAACACAACAAAACCACAATCCTTGGAAAAAAAATATGTGTTGATTTTATGATAATTACTTTTTTTTTTCTCTATGAAAGACCTTGTTAAGAGGATGAAAAAACAAATCTAGGAAAAAGTATTTTCAAACACATATCTGATTAAGGATTCTTATCTAAAATATAAAATAACATATAATTCAATAGTCAAAAAACAAATGATCCAATTTTAAAAAACAAACAAAAAGTCAGATAAGTGACCTCATCAAAGAAGATATAATGATTTAAATAAGTATATGGAAAGTTTCTCAAAATCTTTTGGCATTAGAAATACAAAGAAAATTGAGATGTAACTACACATTTATTAAAATGGCTAAAACTAAAAAACAAACAATATCAAAGGCTGCAACAGAAATTCTTATTTATTGCTGGTGAAATATAAAATGACACAGCCACTTTGGAAGACACTTTGGCAATTTCTTACAAGGACAAATAGTGTCCTGACCCGCGGGACAGTCAAAGGGGGCCCCAATCCCTGAAAGAGAAGGGGGACAAGAAACGCGAAGAATGGAGACAAGACAGGCTTTCTGATCAAGTCTCAGTTTATTGTAGGTAGGGGTAGAGTATATAAAGCGGGGGAGGATTTGCATGAGCCCAATTACCTTGGATACCAAATCAGAGAACATTCCATTACCAAGAAATGCAGAAGTGTCCCGGGAGAGGAGGAAGCTCCAAGGTCAGATTAGTTTGAGCAAATGTATCACGAGGCCCAGGGCTAAAGCAGAAAAGCTGCTCTGATATTGTTTATCTTGTATGAGCAGTGCAGATGCAGGCAAAGAGGCTGCCCAGATCTCAGGCAGCAAGCCTTGGTGGGACAGCTTTCCACAAAATAGTATTTTATATAATTCAGCAATTGTACTCCTTCTTATTTACCCAAAGGAGTTAAAACACCTGCACATAAATGTTTATAGCACTTTATTTATAAATGCCAAAATCTAAAAAAAAAAAAAAAAATTCTTTAATAGGTAAACTATGGTACACCAATACTATACAATATTATTAAGTGGTAAAAAGAAATGAGCTTGCTCAGAGTTACAAAGCTCTTCCTGAGGGCTTCAGTAGCTCCCTGTTTGCCCTCCCAAGAAACCTCACAATCAACCCATCCAGAACAAGCATCATGGTGTTTAAATTACCATCTATGAGCTGTCCTTGGAAAGGCCCACATGACAAAGAACTGAAAGGAGCCTCTCATCGACAGCCCTTGAGGAACTAAGGCCTTCAGTTCACCATCCCATAAGGAATCGAATTGTGCCAACAATTATGTGAGTGAGCTTGTAAGCAGATCCTCTCCCAGTGGGACCTTCAGGACAATAAAACATGGAAAGAAAATGTGGAGGAGTGAGAGACATCCCCAGATCTGTCCCTTTGAAACAATAAGTTGAGCATCTAAAACTCAACAAAAAACACTCAAACTGCACTCCAACACACCTGAGCGTGGGATCCGTGCAAAAGGGCTACTATAGGTCAGAACCCTGGGTTTTGGGCAGTGGCCTGGCAGAAATAAAAAAGCTACCTCTTGCAGTCTCTGGAGCTCCCTGTAAGGGGAGGGGGGGGCAGGGAAAGAAGGTACACAACTTCCCTGAATAGCCCTGCCTGGGAGTGCTTTGAGTTACATGCAGCCAGAGGCAGGGCCAAGTCATCAGGGTGGAAGGCAGAGAAGCAAGATAGGATTGCAGAGAAAAAACAGTTGATTTTTACCAGCCACAGGTGCAAAATCGAGCCACAGCCTCCATCCCCTAACCTAGAGGGCCCCTCTCCCCATACCCTCTGAGATCTAAAACTGCAGAGCCCCAGGGGAATCCGAGCAAATGCTACTGAAACTGTTGTTAACCCTGACAGACTGAAACTGAGAGTAGTGAGCGTGATTAAATATCTACAATAAAATAAAGGCATTTTATAAAGGTATTTAAGGCTTTATATAAAGCAGGGATCCAAGAGGCTTAGATGCCACCTACTGGAAACCAAAAGAAAAACTCCTTTTTGCAGCAGACTAAACAGAAATCTTTAAATAATAAGCCTTTCTGGAAAAAAACGCAGAATATATTTCCATTAATGCCCAGGCAGAGAAATAGTCCATTAAACACCATGAACACCTAAGGTGACAAGACATCTCAGAGAGAAAGGGAAAAATCTCCAGAAAATAAGCTTACAGACATAGAAATATGCAACTTAAATGACAGAGAATTCAGAATGGTACTTCTGAAAAAACTCTGAGTTTCAAAACAAGTCATATAAACAATTTTAGGAATTGAAAAAACAACTAGGTTGAAACCCTCAAAAAAAAAAAACAGAATAGATCTTCTGGAGATAAACACACACACACACACACACACACACACACACACACACACACATACTGCAAGAGTTGAAGAATGAAATAGAAAACTTGGGAAATACAGTCGACCAAATGAAGGTAAGGATCAGTGATATTGAGGACAGAAACCTAGAAATAAATCAGAAAGAAGAAGGGAGAAACTAACGAATGAAAAATAATGAAAGAAATTCAAGAACTAGCTGATACCATCAGGAAAGGAAAAATAAGAAAATTAGGCATTATCAAAGGCAAGGAAAGGGAACAGGAAATATAAAGCATTTTCAGACAAACAGTTGATGAGAATTTCCCAAATCTAAGGAATGAGCTGGGACTTGGAATTCATGAAGTCAAAAGAACACCCGATTATATCAACCTAAAAAGGCCTTCACCAAGACACATTGTATTAAAATTTTAAAAATCAGTGACAAAGATAGAATCCTCAGGGCAGACAGGGAGAAGAAAACAGTAACTTAAAAAGGAAAACTCATTAGATTATCTGCAGACTTTTCAGCACAAACTTTACAAGCCAGAAAGGAATGAAATCAAATATTTAAACTATTAAGTGAAAGGAATTACTAGCCTAGAATAATGTATCCAGCTAAGCTCTCCTTTAGATATGAAGAAGAAGTTAAGACCTTTCTAGACAAACAAAAATTGAGGAAATTCTCCACTACAAGGCCTGCACTGTAGACAGGAAATACTGAAAGGGTCAGCTTACCTAAAACAAAATGACACCAAAAACAAAACAAAACAAAACAAAACATAATTAAGAGTAAAGAGACTATCATGCAAATAGAAGCAGAGGAGTGCAATCATTACTAAGAACAGGGCATTATAAGCTTAAATAATAAGAAGAAAATTGCTATAGCAAGATGGTAATGAATGTTCAGCATACACACAGACAAAATGAGAAAACAATGACTGAAAAGGGGAGTATTCAAAGATCCAAATTCACAAAGGGGAATGGAGATAAGGCACTTGCATAAAAAAATGGATGACTGTATACATCTAGCTATCCTTTATATATTCATAATGGTACCCACACCCCCAAATATTCAGAACTGAAGTATATAATATAGAACAATAAGAACCAGAGGGAAACCCACAAAAGCCAACCAAAATAAAAAAAAAAAAAACAAAGACAAGGAAGCAATGGAAACAACAAGCTACCAGATAGCAAAAGATAAAATGGCTATAAGAACTCATATTTTAATAATCACTCTAACTGTAAATGAACTGAACTCACCAATAAAATGGCACAGTTGCATTGAATCAAAAAACAAAACCCAACCATATGCTGCCTACAGGAGATATATCTCAGCTCCAAACACAAATATAGGCTCAAAGTGAAAGGGTGGAAAGTGATGATATTTCAAACACATGGCATTCAGATAAAAGCAAGAGTAGCAGTAATAATATCAGATAAAATAGACCTCAAAATAAAAAAAGGTAAAGAAAGATACTGAGGGACACTTCATAATGATAAAGGGAATCATGCACCAAGAAGACAACAATTATTATGTTCCCAATCAGGAAGCCCCAAAATATGTAAAAAAATTACTAACAGAACTAAAGGGAAAAATAGACCAAAACACTACTGTAGTAGGGAATGTAAACACTTCATTGTTGGATATGGACAGATCATTCAAACAGGAAATTAATAACAAAATACAATCCCTAAATGACACATTAGACCAACAGGACATAATTGACATTTACAAAGCCTTCTATCCCAAAACAGCTGCTTAAACATTCTTCTCTAGTGCACATGGAACATTCGCAAGAATTGACCATATACTGGAAAACAGAGATAGCCTCAACAAATATAAGAGGGTGGAAATAATACCAACCACATTCTCTGATCATAATACTTTGAAACTAGAGATCAATTGCAAGAAGAAAGTAGAAAGAATCACAAATACATGGAGATTAAACAACATGCTATTGAAGAATAATTGGGTCAGAGAAGATATAAAAAGAAAGATCAAGAGATATATAGAAACAAATGATAATTATAGTATAACATGTAAAAACTTTTAGGACATGGAAAAAGTGATCATAAGAGGGAAGCTCATTACATTACAGGTCTACCTTCAAAAACAAGAAAAAGCCCAAATTAACAACCTAATACTTATCTTAAAAAACTAGAGAAGGAAGAACAAATGAAGCCTAAAGTCAGCAGAAGAAAAGAAATAATCAAAATTAGAGCAGAAATAAATGAAATTGAAAACAAACAAACAAAAAACAATAGAAAAAGTAAATGTACCAAAGAGCTGGTTCTTACAGAAGATTAATAAAATTACAAACCCCTGTCTAGACTCCCTAAGAAAAAAGACAAAGGACACAAATAAACAAAATCAGAAATGAAAGAGGGGAAATTATGACAGATACCACAGAAATACAAAAGATCATACAAGAATACTATAAAAAATATAAAACACCAAATAATAATAATAATACCAAATGATTTAATAACTTGAAAGAAATGGACCAGCACTTAGAAAAATATGACCTTCCTGAATTGAGTCAAGAAAACTGAAAAATCTAAATAGCAGTATAGAAATTGAAACAATCATCAAAAATCTACTAAAAGATAAAAGTCCAGGACCAGAAGGCTTCATCAGTAAATTCTACCAAACATTCCAAGATTTAATGCCTATTCTCCTCAAACTCTTCCAAAGAATCTAAGAGGAGGCAATACTTCCCAACTTATTTTATGAGGCCAATATTACTCTAGTACCAAAATCTAGTAAAGATAACACAAAGAAAACTACAGAACAATATCTCTCATGAACCTAAATGTCCTAAATAAGACACTAGCTAATCAAATACAGCAACATATTAAAAAGATTATACACCATGATTAAGTGAGCTTTATCTCAGGGGTGCAGGGATAGTTCAACATAAGCAAATCAATTAATGTGACATACCACATAAACAAATTTAAAAATAAGAGTTATATAATCACAAAATAGATGCAGAAAAAGCCTTCTACAAGATACAGCATCTATTTATGATCAAAACTCTTAACAAAATTAGTATAGAAGGAAAGTACCTTAATGTAATATAGGCCATATATGACAAACTCTCAGTCAACATACTTAATAGTGAAAAACTAAAAACCTTCCCTCTAAGATCAGGAACAAGGCAAGGCTATCCATTATCCCCACTGTTATCCAATATAACATTGGAGGTCCTAGTAAGTGCACTCAGGCAAGAGAAAGATATAAAAAGCATCCAAATAGGAAACAAAGAAGTCAAACTGTCACTATTTGTGGATGACATACTTCTCTATATAAAAAACCCTAAAGACTCCACAAGAACACTACTAGAAATAATGAGAAAATATAATGAGCAAAATTTCTGGATAAAAAAATCAATGTTCAAAAATCCATAGCGTTTCTATACTCTAATAATTAAGTGTTAGAAAAAAGAAGTGGGTAAAGTAATTCCTTTTGCAATTGCAGCAAAAAGAATAATATACCTAGGAATAAATATAACAAAACATGTGAAGTCCCTATATAATGAACTACAAGACCCTATTAAAATAAATTGAAGAAGATACAAAGAAATGGAAAGATATTCCGTGTTCATGGATTGGAAGAATTAACATAGTTAAAATGACCATATTACCTAAAGCATTATACAGATTTAATGCAATCCCCATCAAAATTCTATATGCATTTTTTAAAGAAATAGAACAAAAAATCTTTAGATTTGTACAGAGCACAAAAGACCTCTAATTGCCAAAGCCATCCTGAGAAGAAAGAACGAGGCTGGAGGCATCACTCTGCCCAACTTCAAATTATACTACAAAGTGACAGTAATCAAAATGGCATGGTATTGGCAGCAAAACGGACACACGAACCAGTGGAACAGAATTGAGAGTCCAGAAGTAAACCCATATTATTATGGGCAAATAATTTTCCATAAAAAAGCTAAAAACATACAGTAGAGTAAAGAAAGCCTCTTCAATAAATAGAGCTGGGAAAACTGGAAAGCCACCAGCAAAAGAATGAAATTAGACTGTTGTCTATCACCACACACCAAAATTAACTCAAAATGGATTAAGGACTCGAATATAAGACCTGAAACAAGAAAATGAATAGAAGAAAACATAGGAACTAAACTCATGGACCTTGGACTTAAAAAAGATTTTATGAATTGGATATCAAAGTCTGGGAAGTAAAAGGTAAAATAAATGAATGAAATTACATCAAACTAAAAAGCTTCTGCTCAGCAAAATAAATTGTCAACAAGGTAAAGAGACAACTATCCAAATGGGAAAATATATTTGCAAGCAACACCGCCAATAAGGGCCTAAGACCCAAAATACACAAAAAACTCATAAAACTCAATAACAACAAAAAGCAAATGATCTAATCAAAAAAATGAGCAAAGGACCTGAACAGACACTTCTTCCTAGAGGACATACAAATGACCAACAAATATTTGAAAAGATGCTCAACATTGCTAGCTATTAGGGAAATGCAAATCAAAACCACAATGAGACACCTCCTCACACTCGTTAGAATAGCTGTAATCAACAGGACAAGTAATAACAAATGCTGGAGAGGATGCGGAGAAAAAGGAACCCTCATACACTCCTGGTGGGACTGAAAACTGGTATGGCCACTATGGAAAATGGTATGATGGTTTCTCAAAAAACTAAGAATTCATCTACCAGATGATCCAGCAGTCCCTCTACTGGGTATTTATCCCAAAGACACATAAGTTCATAGCAGCATTATTCACGGTGACCAGAACTCATGGACATGGACTATAAACTCGTGGTTACTAGAGGGTGGGAGTAGTGGAGAAGGGGGAGGTAGACAGTGTAAAGGGGGTCAAATATAGGGGGTTAGAGAGAGGGTGAAGTGGTTAATGTCAATTATTTGACATTCTGAAAAAGACAAAATTATAAAAAACAGTAATAGAGACCAGTGGTTGCCTGTGGTTTAGAGGGAATATAGGAAAGTTGATTAGGTGAATCATGGAAACTTGGGGCGCGGGGCAGAGAGCATGAAACTATTCTAAATGATACTGTACTGATGAATACATAACATTGTACTTTTGGCAAATCTCAAAGAACTTTACAGCACAAAGAGTCAATCTTAATATATGTAAGTTTTAAAAAGTCATTTAAGAGTTTGAGGAATCCCAGGAAGAAATACAGAGCATGACAAGATACCCTAATGATATTACAAATGCATGAAACATTCCTAATGGAGGAGGTGAGGATAAAGGTGCTGACCAAGTAACTTTTATAATTAGTGAGATCTCTAAAACTAATGGTAAAGACACAACACATAAATTTTGTACACTAGTTGATAAAACATTGTATTTCCTATGAAAGTATGAGTTAATAATTCTGATTATTTCCACATGGATGTTCATAGCAGCATTATTCATAGTGGCCAGAACTAATGGACATGGACTATAGACTAGTGGTTACCAGAGGGTAGGGGGTACATGTACAATGAAATTATGCAATTAAGTAAATAGACAGTGGATGATGGATATCGATTTTCTCACTGTTAGCATGAGAGTTTCCAGTTAATCAAGGGAAGGAGTCAAGCATAATCCATATGGTAATGAATTAGAGTTGGTGACATCAGCACAAACACGTTTAGCTTAATACACAGACAGTTATATATAGAAATATCTGTAGGTAATTAGTATACACACACAATTTAATTTCATACTCCATCTTCAGAGGAGCATTTTAACTTGCTACTACTTAAACGTGATCTGTACCTAGTTACTTCCTTCCAAAGAATACAGTAGGAAAAGGGAAAAAATGAATAATCTTAAAGTGATTCATCTGACAAGCGTTGCACCAACAAGGAGTTGAAGATCAATATTATCAATAATAAATCATGCTGATAGTTGATATGCCTGACATGAAGTAATGGAGATGGCACCTTAGTTTTGTGGTCTTCCTCCTGAAAACCTTTCATCCCAGTCTAATCATAAGAAACATCAAACACATTTCAATAAGGTGACATTCTACAAAATAAGTGACCAGAATATCTATAAATATCAAAGTCATCAAAAACAAGAAAAGTATGAGAAATTGTCACCCAAAAGGAGTCTAAGGAGACCTGACATCTAAATGTAATTTTGTCTTCTGGATGGAACACTGAAACAAAAGAAGACATAGGTAAAAAATAAATCTTAATAAATGAAAGACTTTAGCTTTTAAAAAAAGTTAATGACACTATATTACTAGTTGCTTAAATAACATATAATCTTGAGAATCAATATTCATGCGAAAATGCATGTTTTCTATAATTATCATCAAAATAGGTATTATTTTTCTGACTAACAAAGTTAGATAATTTATAATATACATATCAGTACATATATATTTATATATAATTATATATATAATATGTCCAAACTTATACCAGCCTTAATGAAGTAGGAATTATTATTTCTATCTTTTAGAGATATTATGGAATTGCTGAAGATTATTACTAATTATTATTACTAGCCTTGGACACAAGTATGATTACTTCCAAAATTCAAAATATAATCCTGATACTAGTGTTTATAAAAAAAATATAAATATACTTTCTAGAGCTTCTATCAGCTTTTTGAGCTTGAAAGAGTTTTAGATACACTGCTGAGTAGATGTTTAAAATAGGATAAATTTAACAATATAATTTTCTCCCTGAACTCATTACTCAGAATTTTGTTTTTCACTATTAACATTTCACGAAACAACTAGGAAAAAAACTACTGATCATGCAAATCTTAGTTTATTAGATTTATGAAAGTAAGAGAGAAAACCACCTTGACAGAATCTTAGGTGGTGTATCAATGTAGGAAAATTAAAAAAAAAAAAGATGTATAGAATTTTAGAATATGGGTGAGGTAATTTTAAGGCAGATTTTAGAAGGTAATGAACTGGTTGGTACTGGACAAAGTTTATGATAATAATAATCTTGAAATAGTAGGCAAGGAAAGTGAAATGTCTTTAAGCAAGTTTTGATTAGCATACTTTTATTTTGATAAATAATATACTTAGATTGTTTGCAGTCTTACCTTTCAGAATAGATATTTCCTAGAGCAAGCGGTTGGGTTATTGCTTGGATTAAATGCAGTTTAATTAATATGGGGACAGGGAAGTACACAATGATGGAAATTATTTCTCACCATATTTATTACCATGATCTTTCCTTTTCAACCACAAGTGAAAACAAAACAGATGAAAACAATGTAACAGGAACAACAGATTGGATACATACATGGTGTAAATTCGTAAACTGTAGGAAAGATTAAAAGGTGAAATTTTCACCCATATTTTTATTATATTAATGTTTAAATATACAGAAAAAATTTTTAAATTTACCATGGAAGTTTATAACACCCCATTTATATTTTACAATTTTAAGTTTTACCATACTGGCTTTTAGCTACTATGTCCATATACTCATTATATATCCATCATTTCATCTTACATTTTGTTGTGTGTTTATTCTTTTTAAAGAGAGTTATAGATCTAGTGATAACATTTTTTTAAAAAAGTTTATTTTTGCAATGTCCATGTGGAAAATTTAACCAGAAACACCCTAAGAATTCCATTTAATCACAAGGGGGTCATATGAGAAAGAGCATGGGTAGAAGGAAAAAGACAAATCCTTAAAAACAAAATGAAGAAATTATCAAGAGTGTCTCCTCAGATCCTAATGCACACAGTCCCAGAATTTAATCTTGTCCTAGATACCAAAAATATGTATACAAAACTGACAATCTTTTAGGAAAAAGGCTGAGAGCATTAATAAAATATTTTAACAGTGTAATTGTGCTAAAATATTTTAATAGCTTTAATCCTTTGACAAAAGTGTGCAAAAAATTTTTAATATATTTTCCATATCATCTTCCCAGAAACCTTTCCGAGTATGTATCTATATTTTATACAGGAAAAAACTGATGATTAAAATATTTAACAACAACCTCAAGATAACAAAGCTAACAACAGAGCTTGATTGAGAATCAAACATAAATTATTATTCTGTGTTAGATACACATATCTTCTTTTCTTTTATAATGAAGAAGGAAGAATTTGGGTAAAATGAAAACTATAGTTTAAAAATCCATAATACACGTAGATTTCTTTAAAATTTTAATTTTTAAAATCCACCCTCAAGGCTGCTTACGTTTGTGTTCTCTTTGTAATTTTTATCTGTATCTTGCTCTTTTTTCCTTCTAAAAATAAATTTTACTGTTATTTCTTACATTGTAGAGTTCATTTTTTCTCTTATCTAAATGTCAGTGGTTTTCTAGGTTACAGCTAAATTCTGTTTAAGTACTACAACAGTGTAATTAAAATTTCAATCATCTGTATTTGCAGACTCATCAGTTAAGTTAGATAATGTTGTCTTTACTAAGTAACAAATGTCTATGTTCATATGACCTGTATAGTTAGACCTACTAGCAAGACCTTGAATATATTTTCAGATATAAATGGAACAACTTACACATTCAGCGATATTCTGAAATGATTTTTTTTCCTGAAACCTTCAATTAGAATACTATACCAAATCAATCGAACCACTTTCCCTTTATGGGAATGTTTATTTCTATTTTCTTTAAATTTATAGAGGAAAGGAAAACTTTAAAAAGATGACATAAAAACTCCAGACCACCACCTAAAATTTTATTCTATTCTATATGTATAATCATTTCTTATGCCTTCTTGACAAAAGTATATAGTCAAGACATTATTTGCTTGGAGTTTTTGTTGCAGAATTCTTTCTGGAGCTACCAATCATTTGTTTCTAGATAAATAGCAAATTATAACAGGCACAAATTTGAGAAATATAATTTTGTGATTAAAAATTAAGGTGTTTTTTATATATATATTAGAAAATTTTAACCTATTTTTTATCCTTAGAAATAAATATACCTCTAATAATATTTATCTACATTGAAATTTGTTTTGCATTAATAAGTTTATTTAGGTCTCTTAAGAGATTATTTTGTTCAGGAATTACATATAAAACTTTGCAAAGACTTAAGTGGCTGTAATAGCATTTTTATTTTTTTGGATCTTTTGGGTAAGAATGACTTATTTTATTTCTTTTCCTTTTTTCTTTTTTCCCCCATACTAAAATAATTTTAATTATAAATGGCTAACTTTCTGACTATATAGGATATACTTTTTGAGTACACTACCTTTCCAGTGTAACTGAACAGAGTATAACTAAATAGTGTTTTTACTGCAATTCCTGAAAATTCCATATTTTAAATTTAATTTATTAATTCAATAAATCTTTATTAGAGGCATTAGGCATAATGTTATATGTTAATTTACAATTATATTCAAGATGAATAAATCTGTGTCTTCACGGCACTTGAATTATAGTGAAGGAAGACAGAAGCAAATAGACAAAAATGTTGAAGGGTATACAGAATTCTCTTAAAGAAGACAAGTAAGTAAATAAATTTAAGCACTGATATTGGGACCAACGGAAGACTTCAGTTTTCCTAATTGAGATTGGCCTTACTCAGGTATTTAGAATAAGATCTGATAGATAATAAAGGACCATGATAGATAAGCAGAGGAGGGAAAAGTGAAGCAGGGAAACTGGTAAAAGTTTATACAACAAAAACATAACAGAAATAAGAACAAGAATTGCATGAGATGATTCATTTGAAAAGATGGGCAGGAACTACATAACATAACATAGACAACAACATTATTTAATTTTTAGGCATTGTTTGCATTTTATTCTAAATGAAATGTAAAGCTTTGTTTTACATAATTTTTGCACACAAACATGCAGACATGCAAATTCATGTAATGTTAAAATAAAATATTTTTAACCCATTCATCATTTATAAATTAGTTTATTGTTGTTTTTGTTTGTTTGTTTTGTTTTATTTTTTAATTGAGATTATGGAAATACAGAGAAAAGAAAAAGAGCTAGACAACAAATGTTACTAAGAGTGATGACTGGAAAATAAAATGTCCCTACTTTGAATATATCCCTGAGAGAGCTAATACTATTCCAGTAAAATAAAAACATCCTGAGCACATCTCCCATGGCTACAAGCAAAAGGAAAAATTTACATTTAAAACTAAATATAATTTCTACTTATGCAATACAACAAGACAGGGAGCTACTGGTGATTAAACGACCAAGACTCTTCATGTCAATGTTCTGTCGACATTCAATTTTCCTACAGGATAGATTTCTTTTTAGAATTCATCTAAGTCAATGATGATGAATGGTGTAGTTGGTTCCTATACACTTTTTCCCTGTCTTCTAGAAGGAGGAATAGCATGATGGAAAAGAATGGCACTAGAAATATGTAGTAAAACTCTAAGTTTAATAGTTATTCCTGCTTTTTGTTTGTTTTTAATGTCACCATTTATTTTTAACTTTTAAGACTTGAGACATTTTGCTAAATTGTTTTTAAAAATTATTTAAGATTGTCAGTGTTATATAACTGTTATTTCCACATCTTATTATCTTTTAATTCTAATAGGAGACTCAAGTGGTTTTCTTTGTGTGTATATGTGTATGTGTTCATGTGTGTGTGTAGAAAAAAAGAAAGAGAAGGAAAGAGGGAAGAAGGAAGGAGAACTTGATACATATATGTACACAAATGCATAAATCAAAAGTCACATACAGATAGATATATTTGTATAGATATAAATAATATGATTGTATAAAATACCTTTTCTTTACCTTTTTCCAAAAGAAATGTGTATTTTACTATTTAGTGTTCGAATAAGTGCTCCAATTTGAATATTTGAATCACTTCAGAACATAAGTGTACCTTCCAATGATCTAACAAATAAGAACCCTAGAAATTTCTGAAAGTAAACTACTAACAAGAAAGTACTCTTAATAGAAACATTCTCCAAATTTAAATAAACTGGCTCTGAGACTATACAGGTTGAAGAGAAGTCCAACTAAATCTTTTTTCAATATCTGATGTCAATTTATAAAGTAATAAAGCTAGTGAGAAAATAATAGGGCTTTAAGCAGCACTAATGGATTAACACATGAATATTAGAATTACTAAAGTTAAGGAAAACGTTCAGTATTTAGCAGATCCTAAGAAAAAATTCAAAGGTCCACTTCAGAAAACTTGCCTTAAAATATTTTATTATCTAAGAATATTATAGTAAAATTTTAGTTAAGCACATTTTATAGTAGTTAAGAGCTCTAACTCTTGAATATAAAAGTTGAGGATTAGAATCCTGATTAGATGTGACTCTAGATGGCTGTGTCTCTCTGACACTGCTTTATTATCTGCAAAATTGAATTATTTTGACAAATAAATGAGTGTGTGTTATTTAACATTGGTAATAATTATTAATTTTCACAAAGTTCAAAATATTAGAAATATATGCATATATAATTTTAGGATAATATAATAATAAAAGTAAAAATACTTTGAAAATCTATAATGTGATATTTAAAAATACATACCCTTTTCTTAAATTAAAAGTATTTTTAAGTAAATTATATTTGAATCACTTAAGGAGAAATGGATTTTGTTTTGGTCACTAAACTTCAGTGAAGAGCAGCTCTGCTTATTTAAAGTGAATCAAATAACTTTTTAAGTGGGTGGCTAGATATATGACAAATGAGAAAATATAAAAATCCATATCTTTTCTTCATTTCAGCAGTAAGCAGTTATATAATCTAATTTTTAAAAATTACTTTTTAAATTTAATTTTAAATTAATTAATTTATTTTTATGCTGACAAGGGTTAATGAAATCCATAAGTTTCAGCTATACCCTTTAACAGTAAGACATATATATATATTTACACTATGTGTTCACCTCCTACAGTTAGATTTCTTTCTGTCATCACATATTTGACCCCTTTTACCCCTTCTACCTCTCCCCTCCCCCTACCTTATACCCTCTGGTAACCACTAGACTATAGTCCATGTCCATGAGTATCTGTTTGTTTGTCCTGTTCATTTGTTACTTTTAGGTATGTATCACACATAGAAGTGATATCATGTGATTTTCAACTTTTTCTGTCTGGCTTATTTTGCTTAGCATGATTACCTCAAGGTCCATCCATGTAGTAGCAAATGGTAGTATTTCATCTCTTCTTATGGCTGAGTAATATGCCATTGTATTATGTACCACAGCTTCTTTAGCCAGTCATCTACCATACTTCTTTAGCCAATCATCTTCCATACTTCGGTTGCTTCCATGTCCTGGCCACTGTGAATAATACTGCTATGAACATTAGTATGCAAATATCTTTTTAGATATGGTTTTCAAGTCTTTGGGGGTAAATACCCAGTAGAGAGATTGCTGGATATTCTGTATCCAAAATACAAATATATATATATATAAATGCAATAATACCCATAAGAAAATATTATACAAAAATACTAGACACCAAAGTTGCCTATAAAAAATAAAATACATGATGTTACTAGAGAATGTAATTTTATATGGTAAAAATACCACTTTCCTTCAAATTGATCTAATTTTTTTATATTCTTAATCAACATATCAATATTTTAAAATAAAACTTGAAAAGTACATGCTAAATTTAATATGAAATAAAAAATTGCAAAGAACCCAAGAACACCCTGATAAAAAATAACAAAAATAGTTTTTCTTCCAGGAGTGTAAATACAATTATAAGTCCACTAAATTATAAGACCATCTTATTTCACATAAATAAATTAGTGAGTGAATTTTCTTGTCTTTCTGTAATGTTTTCTAAGGATTGCTGTGCTCAATCTTTTAGTTTAATTCTCTTTCTAGCTGAGTCAAATATACTACTTAATATATTCTGTTTGTTTTTAATTTCAATAGATTTCTTATTTCTTAAAGTCTTAGGTGGATTATTAAATGTTCTTTTATTAATAAGAGTGTATCATTGTTCACTAAGATTATAGAAAAAAATTCTTTAAATATATTTAACATGACTGTTTTATAATCTGATACAATATGTTTTATATCTGAAAGTTCATCTATATTTGGAAGTCTAAATCTGTAGTTTTTAACTTTAAATTATATAGGCTTATTACAAGAGTAAAGTTATATCCAGTAAATAAAATATTTTATCTATATAGAAAATATTTTAAATATATGAAGCAATATAAATCATTATTATTGTTTTACTTCTACAACTTGCTTGATGGGCTGAATAACACATTCTTAGAATAGTTTATAAATACAGTCTACTATTTTTTTCAGTGTAATAATAAAACATTGCAACAAATTATTTCATAAATGCATTTTATAAATCATTACATTAATCATCTTTTGTGCCTCTATTATATTTACCTTAATTCTAAAAAGTTTACATATTTTGAACTGACTTTCACTTTTATTTAATTTCTTACAAATATTTGGGACTCCACATTAAATTATGCAAGTATATCATGTAGATCTTCTCATTTGTAATGATAATGATATTATCAATCAATACTATCAATAGTAACTACTAACATGTTTTCTAATTATTGCTCAAAGTGTTGCCTTAAAATAGATTTAATAATTCTCTTTCCCAAATATGTCAGGATCAAAGAAAAAGATGGAAGGATTTTTAAAAATAACATTTGTAAATATATATACTACTTTTTCTGATTTTGAAGAATCTCTAAAAGAGCTAAAGAACTTATGCAAAACAAACTACTAAGAGGATTTTATTTGCCTCCATTAATGTCTATTCAGAAAGCTGTTTATTTGCTCTTGCATTTGACATCTCAACAGAGCCATTAAAGCATTGGAGGTAATCAGTTGACAGACAATAACTGCTTTTGAAAATATTCATTCAAAATTACTATAATAACGTCATTTGCATTAAAATAGAGCTGCTTGAGCTCTCAGATTATTTAGAAGAGAAAAAAATCTCTTGGATCCATTGTTGCTCCATAAATGATATGCTATTTGATACTAATTCTATAGCAAGGTGGAATATTATAAGAAATACGTGCAGCAAAACTGATAACACAGATAACTGAAATTCTATTTGTAAAATTCATCATCTATACATCTGACAAGGTTTAAATAGAAGCAACAGGAAAGGTACTTTCTATCTTTTATCTTTATCCATCTGAAATAGCCTTTATTTCTCCACCTTCCCAGCTGTTCTCTTTTTTCTTTCACTTTCAACTGAATGTGTATCATGTACACTTTACTTTCACTTAAAACTTTACTTTTTTTAGGTATTAATCATCTGTAATTAATAACTATTTTAGTATTTTCTTCTATTAGAGGTCACATGTCCTAGAGTACATTTTTTCAATAACTGGAATGATGAAAATATTTTCTCTAAATTCTATAAATATATAAATGATTTAAATGTGATCATTTTAATGAATTCAAAAAATATAATAAAGAGAAAAGATTAAAATAGTCAAATTGCTAGTTAAAAGTCAATTGTATACACAATTATTTGAAATCATGAAAAAAATAGCATAGGCCAAACCATTACAACTATGGAACCAAGGCTTCTAACATCATGGAATCTGAGATAATAGAGAAGGGGAGCAAATTCTACATGTAGATCACTAACAGTGATGGTAAAGGGGCAAATTCTACTTGAATACAGTTTCAAAGACAAGTATATTTCTGCTCTTAGGAGGATAGCCCAGATATCCCCTTAAGAGCATCTTGCTGAGAAATCAGTGTTATTCAACTTTTCTACTGCAATGGCTGCCTCACATCTAATAGAGTAAATCATTAAAAACTAAAGCAAACCAACCAAGAAAACCAACAAAAATAGTGAATCATGTGGTCATAAGCTCATTGCTATAACTCCCTTGTTAAAAGACTTGTCTGTTCCTTGGAACAAAGCAATGTTATATGACAGCATTTAGAAAGGTTGAGCATTCTGTAAGCTGTCTTAGGTCTTAGTAGTGCCAGTTGAGATGCAAAGGCAAATAAGATAATATCATCCATAAATATATATAGATTCCTTAAAGATGCATTGCTATTTCTATAAGATCAAAGGGGTCTAAAGAGTTCATTGTCAATCAAAAAATTTTGCCCATCTAGAGACTGACATCAGTCTCTGCTTCTGGTAGATTGGGTCCATGATAGCTTTAGCTAATCAGCCTTGATAAGAAGGAGTCAGCTATGTTTTAGAGTTCATCACCCCTGCCACATTCATGAGCCCATTGCTCTCATACTGGAAGTAGTTGAGAAAGTGAAGCTGGTTGAAGAATATGTGTGAAATCAACCTGTATATGATTATTGAGAACTTTTTAAGTAGGCATTTTCTGATGAACTTTTACTCATCCTCATAAATAAGTTCACGTACCTCCTCCTGGGATTCCCTTACCACGGAAATTCTACTCTTGTTTTCTGCAAGCCACTAGAAGAAGCCAGAGTAAATTCATCTTTCAGAATAGTTCTCCTTCCATGCAAAGCAGAACAACAACTATACTGTTTACAACAATGAGAAAATTTTTTTTCACCACTGTCCTTCAGGGATGTCCATGGCTGGATCTTTATGCTACTGAAGTCCACTCTTAGCTAGCATCAATATATTGTTCTGCCTCATCCATAGAGAGGGTTTTAGTGCTTTATTTTTCTGTTTTCAAAGGGAATTTTGCCAAGCCTTTAGGGGTATATAGAAGGAGAGGCACTAGTAGTATATAATCTGTTCATGCTTTTAAACATGTCATGCTCAAGCCAAATCCTGAGTGTATCACTTTCAATCTAAAACAAATTATTGCTATGCTTTTGTAGCTTTTTGGTTTACTATATATTATTAATACTTTGCTCATAATGAGAAGATCAGGTCACACAGACAATTAGTGTTCATAGTCAGGTTCTTCTTATTAGTAGTAATATTGGGTGGGGGGGCACAGAATTCTAATACCATATCAGAAGCTGTGTTTTGACAAGAAAATAGTTATATACTGTAGACCTTCCTCCAAAAAATATTAGTCTGTGCTGAGACTCCCCTAATGAGGTAAGCCAGAGATGCCCACAAAGCCTATCTATCTACCTAAGACATATTCAGAACCATGGTGGGCCATATGGCCCAATTTGCAGAAAAGCTTGCCCTGGAGGCTGGAGTTGTTGTGAAGTCCTGTCTTGTTTCACATCCCACTTGAAGGTAGCAGCCTTCTAAGTAACTTGATAAATGAGCCAGAGTAGCATTCCTAAGATCACTGTATGTGCCTCTAAAATTCAAAGAAGACCACTAAATGCTGCAGATCTTCTTAAAATGTATGTGCAAGATCATTTTTACCTTTGCTTTAGAGAAGATAAAATGCCTAGAACTACTGAAACAAACACTTTGGGTTGGCAGGACTCTCAAAATTTTCTTGACATTTATTTTTCACCTTCTGTCACAAAATTATTTTATTAGCACATCTCAGTTACTTGAGAGATTTTGCTTAGCTAGTTTCATTTGCATAATATCACTAATCTAGAGGACCAGCATGATGTTCTGCCAGTTGTTAAGATGATGAAGATCCCTGTCTACATATTTGCTAAGTAATGTTGCTTTTAGTAGGGAACTTGTTAGAAATTTAAAATATCAGATCTTGCCCCAGAACCACTGAATCAGAATCTGCATTTTACCAACATTTCTGGAGGGTTTATATGCGCATTAAAATTCAGATGCACTGGACCACATTATGAGGGCACTCAAGAGAGTTAACATAGCCTAGAGGCAAGACAGCAAAAGTGTACTGCTAAATTAAGACCTGCCCTACTTATGAGTGTTCAGAAAAGGCTTTGTAAAATCAAGTCACTTACCAAGTGCCAGAGACTATATTGTACTGTTCCAGTAAAGATTAAAGACCTGACAGAACAACCTACAATTAAGTTTATATTAGTCAATTGTGATCTCACCGTTATCCATCCATTTTTTTTGCAAAGTCAAAAAAAGGGAATTGAGTGACTACATGATGGAGGTCACAACCTCTGCATGTCAAAGTTTCCTAGTGACCATGTTATCAGAACACTATGACCATCTTTCTTCTGATGAATATGCGTCCACTTGGCCTTTTGTCATTCCAGAATCATTTTTTGTTTCCTCAATCAAATTTTGTTTCCTCTGGCCTAATACACTAAAAACTCACACACATTTCTGTTCTACCACTTCTTGTCTAGTTCTGCAACTGCTTGGCCTGTAGGCTCACTCTTCTTGGAGCACAGCTTTTCTGGTGTAACTATTCTAAGGCCCGACTCTGATTTTGTCTGAAACCATGAGCATTAGTGAGGGTAGATCTTGAAAATAATGATCTTCTTCTGCTCTTTCTAGGAAAGTTAGTGCAAGATTTCAGAGGACAGAGAAAAAGTTTTATTTTGGCAAGATGTTAATTATTGTTTCCACTATCTAGAAGTGGTCTCATGAGGTTAAACATTCTCAGGTTTGTTAACTCAAATATGTCCATACTTGCTATAGGAATTCCACTCTATCTTTCCCAGGAATTCAAAATGATTCACCAAGACCTTTTGAGATTGCATTTTAGTTTTCTTTCAGCCATATAACATTTTGCACAGATTCCAGGACTGATTTTTAGCGCAGTGTTTCTAGAGTTCAAAAGTGATGAGTCTCTTAAAACTACTGAAAAACTCTGCTCTCCATAGCAAATCTTAAAAATTAATTTCTAGCCTTTCTTTTTTCTTTTGTAAGGATTTTGTCACATCAAAGCTTCACAATTTCTAAAATTATTATTGTTCCTATGCTGATAAAGTTCAGAAACTAGTAAAGATCTCAATATCTGACTATCTATTTTATGCATTCCAATTAATCGCAGTGAAAGCGTTAGTAATTGTGATGTCACTAAATGACTGAGTTATTATATATAATAATTCACTTGCACTTTTGTTTCTCTTATCTTCAGAAAAGTTGTCAAACAAGTCCAAAATCAAGTCCTGGTTTTCTTTTGGCACCATTCTTAGAGAAAAAAAAAAAGGCCTCAAAAAAATTTACATTAACACTTTACAAGGATGGGGGAGGAGAAAAGAATGGACAGAAGTACAACCGATACAAAAGAAATATTATTAAGGTAATCAAATCTCTACAACCAACAAAGCCACTTGCTTAGTCATGGTGGATATCTTCAGAGAAGACTTATATAAAAGTAGTGTATCTTGAAATGATCCACTATGGGTAGGGAAGTCGAACATTTTATCTGTTAGTTTTCTCCATTTGCTTTTCATACCCTGGTCAAATCCAAATAATTCTTATAGGTGCCAATTTTCTTATGATTCTGTGTTGCTAATTTAGCCTTTATATGCAATTTTTTGGCAATCAGAACTTCTGTTTATTTATGCTAGCCAAAGTACAAGTGTGATAGTCTCTCCTTTTTTTTCTAGTCTCTCCTTTTTTGCAAAAGGTAAGATTTCATTGTGTATGTATGTACAACCTCTTCTATATCCAATTGTCTATTGTTGGGCGCTTAGATTGTTTCCATATCTTGCTGCAACAAACAGAAGGGTGCATATGTCTTTTCAAATTCATGTTTTAGATTTCTTCAGAAGTGCAATTTCTGGGTCATAAGGTAGTTCTATTTTTAATTTTTTGAGAGACCACCATACTGTTTTCTACAGTGGCTGCAGTAATTTTTAATCCCACTGACAGTTTATGAGGGTTCTCTATTCTGCTAGTCTCTCCTTATTAGTTGGCATCTGCACATGATGACATCAGGAGCAGCAGTGGAACAGTGGGAGCAGGCAGACATTAAAACTAGAGGGATAGAGTAGGTCTTTGATAAGGCCACTTCAGTCTGGAATCAAGTCAATAAATATTTATTAGCCATTAGTAGCCATGCTACATAACATGTATATTACCTACTACTTACCACATATATTGCACATGTATAAGATACTGAGTATAAAGTGATAAAAAAAGAGAAATTTACTTTACTTTCATGGACTATAGTGTTACACTACAGAAAAAGATAAGTAATAATAATGAAGAGTTATAAATACTATACTAGAGGAATATATAATATCTGGAATCATTCAGTTATTTTCAATAACTTTTAAACTGTGAACAAAACCTAGATTGGAAACCAAACAAAATATATGGGAGAATGGATGGATAAAGTTAAAGTTTATTTTTTTTTTATAAAATAGAACAGAAAGCACAAAATATACAATATATAAACAGAAGCTACATGACTCTGGAACATTTAAGATACTTAAAGTGCTTGGTTTTCAAAAAATGCATTTTTAGCAAAGAAGGCATTTTATACATAAAAACGACAGTATTTGATTATAAGAGAGATTATTCTATCCTCAGCTAAAGAATTGACGGAGGTGTTACTAGAGACTAAAGACAAATCGTACAGTTATTATGGGTAATCTAGGAAGCTTGGTAGAATTTTGAAATAGTGTAGAGTAAAATAGAGACATAAAAAAGGAACATCAAGAGGTCAAATTCAGAGGCTGCAATGATTGATTGCAGTGGGGAGACTGCAGGAGAAGACTCAAGATTGTTGCCCAGTATTTGGCTTTAATATGTATATATTTTTTCCACTTTATTATTTTATTAAGTCTGTCCTTTATTTTTAATTTGCCTTATTAAAAAAACATTTATAGAAAGTTTTCTAAAAATAGTACAACACAAAAATTATAATCATACTATGACCACTGTTTTATGTTTATATCTATTAGTTTCAATATTTTTCTACTTTTTTTTTACAATTTACAATAGTCATAGATTCAATCAATGAATATATTATTTCCATTCTTATAATTTTATTCTCTCAGAACTAAGAGTGATTTCACAAAATAAGAAGAAAAATTAAACCTAACCCTATTACAAATTTGCTTGGAGAAATACAGTATAATAAGCTATACTGTTATTCTCATATGCTTCACCCCAGATCATTCTGTTGTCCTGTGTCAGGGGCAAAGTCTTATGAGTGTTATCACCCACTTTTTTGGTCCTCTGTCATCCCATTGTTTGCAACTAAGGAGAGATGCCAAGAGAAGACTGAAGAACACACAGATGTTAAGACTATTATTTGTCTCAGTCTTTGTTCCTATTTCACAGTTTTAGCATTATCAGTAAGTCCTATACTCTCTTGTCTTGCCAGGAGTCCAGTGGGAGCTAGAGGTAAGAGGAAATGCCATAAACTAAATGAAAAATATGGGGTATAAACTGGGAGAAGATATTTGTAGAATTAAAATGGACAGTGTATTAGAATAAAGAATAAATAATAATTCCCATAATTCAATTGAGAAAAAAACAAACTTGCAAGTAGAAAAAGAGGTAAAGTTTCTATAGGTATTTCACAGAAAAGTAAGCACCAATGTTCCTGAAGCATAGATCAACATCTTAATATAAGAAAATGCAAATTAATATGTTCTTCATTCAATAAAATGACAAAATGTAAAAGTTTGACAATACCAAGTAATTGAAGGGCAACCACAAGAAACATTTTTATCATACAGTGCTGATGGAAGTATACATTTGTGAACAAATATTGGAAAATACATTTCACATTACCTAGTAAAGATAAACATGTATTCACTAAAAGACCCAGAAATTAATGCTGCATATATACACAATAATTTTAATGTTAACTGTTCATTACTGTATGAAGAAAAAGCAATACAAAAATAGATTAATTTTTGTGCTATATTCACAAAATGAAACGTTATACAGCAGTGAAAATGAATGAAAAACAGTTGCATGTAACATGAATGAATCTTAGAAACATAATAATTATAAAATATTACTAATAAAAATGTCTAATTAAACATATAAACATTTTTATACATGCATGTATAGTAATTAAAAGCAAGTAGATAATAACAAATATTGTGTTTAGATACATATTGTGTTTACATACACACATACACAGAAATAGTAAAAAAATTTCATGATGATAGTTATTGTGGTAGAGTAAGGAACAATCTTCATAGAGAGACTCATGCAGGATTTAATAAAATTCACTCCTTAATTTGGGTGGTAGGCATAATGGAGATTGTTATGTATTTTATACCTTGTGTATATTTTACATATGTTATTTTTGTATGCATCAAATATTTAATAACAAAACATGAAAAAATACTAAAGTTCCAAATGCTAACTGGAAAAATACTTTTTTAGTGGTGTGCATGTGTGTAATATACTTATCTCTGCATGTTTATATACATAATTTTTATATATAAGTATAATTATATAATTATAATCTATAAATACCATATATTAATGTAATTATTCTTAAGCTCACTGTGAAAAACATGGAGCTGACAAATATGCCACTCTCCATTTTATTACAGCATCTTTCTCTTACTTCATGCAGCAATATTAATGAAAAAAATACTATTTCAAAATCAAAATTGAAAGGGCAGAAAAGCAGATGTAAATTAAAGCATCCTCCTCTCACTTTCCATGAAGAACCCACACTTCTCACTCTGAAAAATAAAATACTGTGTATGTAAAAATGTTCTCTGCAAAACATCCATTACACAGCTGTGAATAAACTTTATATTTAATACCCACAAATCAAGTTTATTTATTAAGCTGAGCTTTGCATACTTCAGAACCAGAGGGCTGTCCATAGAATGTGCTTTCATTTAGCTTCACTGTGTCAGAAATGGAGGCCAGGTCTTCCAAGAAATATTTTATAGACTTAGATCGGCTATCACTAATTTAAATCCTTCCAGCTGAGTAGTCTCTTCCATAATGCTACAGCCTGTGGCAGGATTTTATCAGTCCCTAATAAATTAAAGCTCTGATAAGTATCTGATTTCTGTTCTGGTTATCCTATAGGATTCTTTTTTCACAACACTAGTTAAAGCTTGTGACTAAACACAGAGTTGACAGTTGAGAAATACCACTACCTCATCGTGATATTTAGATCTCTAATTCTTCATGAAATCTTCAAACCAAATCTCAAAGAAAATATCAAGCCCATTATTAAATGGGGAGATACATTTTGGAAAAGAAAACAAGTTCATAATATTTTAACAAGCTTGTATCTTTCATTTATTTTTATTAAAGAACCAAGTTATTTATTTTGTTAAATACTTTATACATCCATCCCACTGTGTATATACTGCAATATATAAACACATATATGCATATATAATCATTATTATAAATTAAAAAAAACATTTTCAAATAGTTCATATTAATCAGCTTTTTATGAAAATAGTATTTCAATTCTCTAAATAAACCTCTTCTTTTTTCACTTTTTCTATAATTAAATTTAAACCTGAAGCTAGTACTTAAAGCTTCTAAGGTAATCTAAAGGAAATTATAAAGGAATTAAAGGGATGCTTTAGAGAAGAAGCAACATATTGTATAAAACATCAAGAAATTCCCTAGGAAAAAAAATATTCATACAAAAACAGCAACATTTCTAAGTGAAAACAAGCATTCCCCAGATCTTTACCAAGCTCTTTTTTGGGGAGTATGTAAGGGTGCCTACAGATATAATCTGAATATAATCTGAGAAAAGGGAGAAATAATTTAGTTAGTTGTTCTGTGGAAAAGATAAAACTGAAGGAATAAATAAGTGCAGCTGGAAACATTTGTGAAAATAAATTTCAGTTTGGTTTATACAATATTATACCTTTACTGATTCCTTTCCTGTTAGAATTTTCAAATACAAAATGGTTTCAAGAACTATTCAAGGGCATTAGCAATATTTATGTTTGTTTCTTATATTAACATGCCCCATCTACTTTCTCAAAATATTAGAGCAGGACATGGTTGAATACACTTCAAACTATCCAGTGGGTTCACCATTTCATTTTCCTGCTTTCGTAGAATGGCTTAAGAGAGGGTAGAGAAATAAAGGAGTGAACAAAGATTTATCTGCACAATTGGAGAAATAAAAAAAAAATGTAGTACATATAATTATTGTTCAATGAAAACTCAGCTTCTTAGGCAAACTTTAGCCCAGTATACTTTGTCACATTTTTCTTTAACAGACTACTGTCTGTTAAACTAACTTTATTTTCAGATATCCCTCAACAAATGATTTTCAGAAGGTTGTAAAAATTCCAGAGGTATACTCTCCCAAAACACAGCCCAGCCGGGGCAGAGTGCAGAAGGGTGGGAAAGCAAGTTTCTCTGAGAGCTCAACCATCTTATTACTGGGTCTGTTGGCTCTGGCCAGTCTGAACTGGGTCATGTGTACATCACGTTCTCCAACCAGTCACAGGATGAGAGTGCTTTTCCTGAAGCCCTTTGAGTGAGAGAAGGTTAGTTTCTGGATAGCAAGAGCAAAGCACTATAAGCAGCAAGATAAGGTGTGGCTGATGTTTAGAAAAATAACAACAAATGTTCATTGCAACTCCCATGACCCACATCTGATCTGTTCTCATGCTCAAAGAAGAACATGTGAGAACCCAGAGAATATTAACTTCAAAGTAAGAGATCTAGAGCAGTCTCCAGAATTATTCTGGGGACAAATCCATGTAGAAGCATGGGAAAGAAAGAGAGCTGACGAGTTGGCAGAAAGCTATAGAGTACAGTATATAAACTTGACCACCATTTCCAAATCTTCAGTAAAGTTGCCAATTTTCAACTTATGAATAGAAACCATTATTTTGTTTTAAAAGTTGCTGCCAAGCTTTGGACTTGGATCAACAAGAGTTAATATCATGGAGTATAACTAATCAACCAAAGCCTGATTTCTAAGTGAAGCCTGAGCACTTAACCGATTGAATTCAGAAAATGAAAGGGATAGGTTTTGGTTAAAAGAAGTTGTGAATTTGGGGGTTTGACCCACATTCACTATATCACTGAGAATAGTATTGTTAGAGGGTATTTTTTTTATTTCAGTGAAGAAGGCATTAGGGACCACTAAACAGTAAATATTGTATGTCTAAAAATTGCCACAAGGGCAAGAATTTCAACTTTAGAGTGAAACTTCAAGGTGAATCCCAGGCTTTCTAATCACAACTTGCATTATTTAATCTACATAATCTCAGTTACTCAATGATAAAATTTTGCCATTTAACTTTGATATAACAGCTTTGGCTCCAATCATGCCCATTCCTCCCAAAGTACTTATCTTTTTTTTTTTTTTTAGGTAGCTTTCTACTTGAAAAGCATATGTAGAAACTTAAATAAATAAATATAACCTATCTACTTCATTGCCTAGTATTTAATGAGTTTTCAGTAATTATATAAAATTTTTATTTATAGATAAAAATTGCAGATAAAGATTTTACTACACATATTATTTATTTTTCAAGCACAAAAAAATTATAGAATGAACAGAGAAATAAGCAAGATCTCTTGCTCTTAACAGAAATTATTCAATTGACATCTAGGCAATCGAATGTGTAAAAGATAGAAAAGAAAGAATACACCTTTTTCTATACATAATTTCACAAATAGTACCACTTCTGTAGTATTTCTGATGTGTTGTCATTTTCATTCTATTTTAGTGTAAGATACTTTTAGTTGAATGAAAACTTTAAATGTGAAAATAGTGAAATCTCTAACCATCTTAATATAGTCATTCCTCAAAATTATATTGTTTCATTTATATCAAAATGCTTATTTAAATATACTCAGGGTACTTTATTGCTTTAGGTTTCAACTTATTTTGTGAATATTTGTTAATCAAGATTAACTAACATGCAATTTATCAGACATTCCTTATTGCATAATATAAGGTATAATAATACTATTTTAGTTACTTTCCTTCTCCAGAAAAAAAGGAAACCTTATAAATAAGTTTATGTATCAAGTGACAAATGAAAAGAAAAATGATTAAATGCATAGTCCACACAATAGGTAAAGCAAATTTGGTTCCTATTGTGGGAGATAAAGCAATGAAAACAATTTTTCCATGACAATTGAACATATTAGCAACTTTACATTGTATAACTATGAAAAAAAATTATCATTGAACTGCCTTTAAATTATCTTAAACATTTAAGCTTATTTTAAGGAAACATTTCTGTAAAAGATGTATGTTTTCAAAAAGTAATTTCTAAATATCCATTTGAAACTAAAAGTAGATTAGCCTAAGCTGTTGACCAGATGTAATTATTTATGAGATAATAAGTTTTTTTCAAATGTTAAAATAAATGATATTTAGCAATCTTAGTTTAGAAACACTTTCATAAACATTGTTCATTCATTCATTCATTCATTCACTAGTATTATTTCAGGGTCTAATATGACTAATGTAAAATTTTAAGTGCTAAAAAAGAAGCTGGTAAGTCATAGCTCATTCAAGGAAAGATAAAATTTGAGGATGGTGGTATAGAAAAGGAAATACATACAGTGTGACATTTTATAATGCAATGTATTCAGTTCACAGAGCAATTAATTACAGCTGGTATGAAGCTCAACCTACAAACTCAGCAACAAGATATTAAATTTTCCTGCATTTTTATACTTCAGTTCACTTCTACTATGTTTGGAACAAACTTTAAGTCATTTTTCCAGACACCATAACGTAGAAAATAAAATTCTGCCATGGTTTCAGAATCTTATATTTTCTGGGGTATTGACATGAGGCACAGCGAGTCATTCATCCTTTCATTCACAGGGACACTTTAGCAATGTGCAGCACTCCAGATTTTCTGTATTATCCATACTCAAGACATTGGTATTTTGGGGGGACCACAGATTGTTCTGAGAGGCTCTTACCATACCACACAACTCTTTTTTCTGTAGTTTTTGCCAATTTCCTAATTGTGCTACCAAGAAATTTCACAGCCACACTGAGTATATTTCTTTCTCATTTTGTGAGCTAAGGGAAACTTGTCTTTATTATTTACAGTAAAACATATTTTTCTTCCATAATTCTCCCTTTCTGGCTTCTAAGATATTTTTCCAATGCACCATATTTTCTTTCTCTTCTGAAACTTGGGATTTAGGACAAAAAAAGACATGGTTATTCACAGGGTCTTTCAATTTTACTATCTCATTCATATTTTTATATTATTTTATCCTTAGTGGCAGTTAGTGCTTTTGTTCAAAGGGCAGAATAAGTAGAAATATGAGAGAGAGAAAATTATCTCCCCTAAAAAAACCTAAAAGAAAACACAGACAAAATAGGCAAAGGCTTTTGAGACATGACACTAAACCCTAATTCATGACACTAAATCCATAAAAGAAAAAAAAAGACACATTGTGCATTTTAATATTAAAATCTTTTGCTCTGTGAAAGATATTGTTAAGAGAATGCAATAAAAAGACACAGATATGAATGAAATATTATAAAATCACATTTCCGAGAAAGGACTTATATCCAAGATATATAAAGAATGCTCAAAATTTAGCAGTAATAAAATAATAATAAACCGGTCAAAAGATCCAAACACATTGCCATATAAGATATATAGATGACAAAGAAACATAAAAAAAGATGCTTACACAATTATAAGAAAAATACAAATTAAAATTAAATAAGATACTACTATACACTTATTAAAATGCTTATAAACAAGAATTGTAAATGAATTTTGCTAAATAAAAGAGGTCAAACAAAAGAGGCAGTGTATTGTATGTCTGTATTTATAAGACATTCTGGAAAAACACAAAACTGTGGAGATGGCAAACAAATCAAAGGTTTTTAGAGACTGAGCATGGGAGGACGTGATTACAAAAAAAAAGAGAATTGTGGTGGTGATGGAACTGTTCTGCATCTGATAGTGTGGTGGATGTATGACTCTAGGCATATGTTAAAATTTATAGGTTTGTAGACCATAAGAATAAAACTTTACTAAATGTAAACTTTTAAAAATAAACATCTAGGATATCAGAGGAATTTAAAATGAAATACAAACTGTAACAGATAACTATTTTATAATTTTCAATTCTAACTACTACACTGAAGGAGGTGAAGATGTAAAATTCTAACCCTAGTTACATCGAAAAACAATATTTTGAATAGATAATATAATACAAAAGACAACACTGTACAAAAGCTTATATTCTGAGAGAGTGTACTATAATGACATGTTATACTGTTTCCCAAATGACTTTACCAAATAAAATAAGCCAGGGCTCTTTGGGGAAGCAGTTGAGTCCAAGGTTCAGAGAGGAAAAATTCACAATAATCTTAGAGAATATTGTGATGCCATAATAAAAAAGTGCACAATCAAGAATGAAGTAATGTCAAAGTTTTGAAGAACTTCCAATGGCCAAAGTTGAAACAATTTGTAAATAAATAAATAAACAAATAAACAAATAAATAAATAAAGTAAGTAAGTAAGTATGTAAGTAAGTGAGTAAGTTAGTGTTGGCTTATAACCCGTAGAATAAAATAATCATGAGCTTATACTGGTATAAATAAATAAATAGGAGAAAAAGACCAGCTTTTGCTTAGTGAAGAGTATAAATTATTACATGTAAAATAAATGAAAAAGATTAAAAATTGTCCCCCAACTATACCAGACTAATGTCTGTTGCAAGCAAGATCCACCCATAAATGCAAACTTTAGAGAAAAAAATGAGTTTTTACATGGTTGAAAATTATCTCCTCCAAAATATACTTTATTGATTACACTGGAGAAATTTATAGTGAAGAAATCTGGCAGAGACAATTTTAATCAGTGATTGAGGCTAACATTAACAGTAATAAGACATCTTGACATCAAATGGCCTCAATATAATACATTAGAGGGCATATTACTTCTGTGGTATGCTTCTCAAAAACGCAAAACCACAGTGTACATGAGAAAACATCAGACAAACCTAAATGGAGGAACATTTTATAAAATAACTGACAAATATACTCAAAAAGTGTCATAGTCATGAAAGATAGATGCTGAGGAATTTTCACTGATTGGAGAAAACTAAAGAAACATGACAACCGAGTTCAATATGAAATCCTGGATTGAATTCTGGAAAAAAAAATTAGGACATAAATGCAAAAAAATATAAAATCCAAATATAGTCTATGGCTGGTTAATAGAATTATGCAATGTTAATTTCTTAGTTTTGATAGTTGTAATGTGGTTATACAAGATGTTAACATTGGGAGAACTTATTAAAAGGCATATTTGAAATATCTGCACTATTTTTGTAACTGTATAAGTCTAAAATTATTTCAAAATAAAAAGTTAAAAAGCAGACTTAAGCGTTATTATGAATATTAATAATTGAATTGCATTTAGGAGGCAATTATATAAATGTGTGGTATATATGTATTATTATCATCAATATATTTATATATAATGCATTCATATATATAAATAATAGATTTATGTATATAAATTAATAATGTATGTACCAGAAAAGATGACAGAAAAGAAAAGATTTATAAGGAATTAGGAAGGCAAAAATTATAGGACTTGTTTATTCAGTGATATAGAATAAAGAATTGGGTAATAATACAATTTATTTTTAGATTTCGGCCTTCAGCATGCAGATATTGATATTAGCAATTATAGGTGAAACTACACTAACAATATCTTAGGTATTTAAAAAGTGATGTACATTCTGGATATGTTGTATTCAAGGAACTCGTGGACATCTAAATATACTAGAAAAAGTTGGAAATTCCAGTCTGAACAATATCAAAGTAAAAGTAACATATGAATAAGGTTAAGAGTGATTTTACCATCTTCACACAGTTAGAAAGTATTAGAACCAAGTTCTCCTTTATGCTAGTTTTGTAGTAGTTATTAAATGATATTCCTACAAAATAAGGTACTAAATGAAAATATAAATGAATGGAAAACTTTCAGTGATGAGCTGCTCACCTAGAATCAATGGAATCCCCACAAGAATTTGCCCAAAACATAGGCACTAAGATCACAGAGCAAAGTACATGATTATTAAAGTCATATTAGACCAAAAAACAATATTACACAATTGAAAATAAAAGTCCAATAAAATGGTAAAAAATAAAAACATAAAGTTTTTGTTATTTTTTTTCTGGTAAAATATATTTACTAGCAAATAGGAGTAAAAATACCACACCATTCTAATAAATCTGGGGCAGTTCTCTCTGTCTTCAGATGACACCAATGGTTTCTTGTATGAATGGTGTACTAGAGGAACATAGAGCAATATTTTGACTACAGAACCAGCCAGCCCTACATAGAGTCAGACAACAGAAACCTGCATGAAGTGATGGACTTAAGTCCCACAGACCAGAAGACATGCAGTGCTGCTCATAAGATGTGAAACTCTTGGACCTAATTTATTCTGATGTGTTCAACTATCAGCTCAAAAGCCGCAGATTCTGAAAACTCATTTCACCAGTGACGAATTTACTTATAAAATCCATTTATGCTAATTAATTCAGTCTCAAGTGTAGATTTATTTTTTCCAACTTTATTTAAGTATAATTGACAAATAAATTTGTATTACCTATATATATTTAAAGTGTCCAACATAATGATTTTATATATATATATAATTTTTTATATATAATGATTTTATATATATATAAAGCATTAGATTAATTATACATGTATTGCCTCATATAGTTACCTCTCTTATTTTGTTGGTAAGAACACTTAAGATTTAGCTAATTTCAAATATGCAATACAGTATTATTATACATTAAGTCACCAGAACTTGTTCACCTTGTACATGAAGGCTTGTACTTTTTGTTCAGCTACTTCCCATCTTCCCCAATTCCCAGTCCCTGATAACCACTGTTCTATACTCTGAATTTTTTTTTAAGATTCTATATATAAGTGATATAATACAGTATTTGTCTTTGTCTGGTTAATTTAACTTAGCATAGTGTCTCCAGTTTTGTCCATTTGTTGCAAATGGCAGAATTTCCAACTTTCTCATGGCTAAATAATATCCCACTAAGCATTAAAGTATTGCCACAACTATCAAAAAAGCAGAAAGATAAATAATTATATAGTAATCTAAGTCTTTGTTCAAAATTTGGGAAGGTTTGGGCTGAAGACATTATTTTAGTGAATCCTTTAAGATGTATTCATTTTATCAGACATCTTTTAAAATAGGTGGTTGTTTTGCTAATAATACTCATGAAGGCCCAGGCCTCTGTTTTATAGTTCTCTTTTGCTTAAAAGTATAGTATAATACTATGACACATGTGTTGCTAAAATCGAGACATACTATTTATGCTTTTAATCTTGTCTATGAATTCCAGTCATATCGCTGAAGGAAATTAATGTAACTGACTTTAGAATTAGACAAATGTGTCTCATTTCACTATTTTTTCTCATTTCTCTATAAATATGTAACAACTTGGGAAACATTTACTTTCTACTTTGATTAAAATATGGATCTAATAAATATTTTACTTCCCTCTGAACTTTCTATAGAAAGTGACTTTCAAAATCAATTAATGTAATATATTAATTCAAAAGAATAAAGGACAAAAGTTACATGAATATCTCAATAGACACAGAAAAAGAATTTGACAGAATTTAACATTTCTAAATGATAAAAACATTCAACAATCTAGAAATAAAAGGAAACTTTCTCAATCTGGTAAAGAAAAATCTATTAAAAAAACCCTACAGTTAACATTATTTTTAAAGATGAAGGACTGAATACTTTCCCCCTAAAATCAGGAATAAGATAAGAATGTCACTTCTCTCTTCCTCTATTTAACATTGTTTTGGAGGTTCCAATAAAGATGATTAGGCAAGAAAATAACATACAAAGCATATTTGGTAAAGGTGAAATAAAATTGTATTTGAAGATGACATAATTTTGTATATAGATAATCCTAAGGAATCCACAAAAATTATTAGAACTAAGAAATGAGTTCAGCAAGGTTGCAGAACACATTTTCAATATGCAAAAATCAATTGTGTTTGTATATAGTAGTAATAAGCAAACTGAAAACAAAATTAAGGAAGTAATTCTATTCACAATAGAATTCTAAAAATTAAATGCTTAGAAATAAATTTAGCAAAAGGCATGCAAACTAATACTCTGAAAAATATGCAACACTGAGGAAAGTTATGAAAGGATATCTAAATAAATGGAAAGGTACCTCATATTTATGGATTAGAAGGAAATTTTATGAAGAATTTAATACTCCACAAACATATACAGATTCAATAAAATCCTCAATAAAACCTCAGCCGACTTTGCAGATATTAACAAGCTAATACTAAAAATCAAGCTAATACTAAAATTCAAGAGATCCAAAATAGCCAAAAACAATCATGAAAAAGTGAAAAAAAAAAACAATGAATACTTCCCAATTACTACAAAGATACGATAATCAAAAAAGTGTGAAATTGGCATAGTATAAACATGTAGTTCAATAATAAAATTGAGGGTGTGAAAATAAACCCTGATATTTTTTTGTCAATAATTTTCAACAAAGTTTTCATAACAGTTCAACAAGGAAAGAAATGTCTCTTCAATGTTTCTGGGACAACTGGAAAACCACTTGACAAGTAAGAAGTTGGACCCCTATATTATACCACATACAAAAATTAACTAAAAAATTTATTAAAGACTTAATGTAAGAAATTAACTATAATACAGTTAGAAGAAAACATGAGGGTATAAATCTTCATGATCTTGGATTAAGTAATGGTTTCTTATATATGACACTAAAAGTATAACAAGAAAAGAGAAAGTGAGATAAAATAAATATCAAAATTAAAAACTTTGGGACTTCTAATAAAACCATAAAAAAGTCAGAAGATAATCCACAGAATGGGTTAAATATATCTCTGAATGACATCTTATATAAGATTTATATCTAGACTATATAAACAACCATTACAACTCAATAACAAAAAGAGGAATAAACTAATTAAAAATGTGCAAAAGATTTAAATAGACATTTCTCCAAAGAAATATGCAAATAACTAATAAGCACATGAAATGATGCTCATTACATTAATCATTATGGATATGCAAATCAAAATCACAACAACATACTATTTTATACCCACCATTTGAATAGAATAAAAAAGATAGGTAATAATAAGTGATGGCAAAGATGTGGAGAAATTGGCACCCTTATATAAATAATGGGAATGTAAAATTGTGTAGCTACTTGGAAATATAGATGAGTATTTCCTTAAATGGTTA
The DNA here is from genome assembly GCA_004027375.1 of Macroglossus sobrinus. Taxonomy (NCBI): domain Eukaryota; kingdom Metazoa; phylum Chordata; class Mammalia; order Chiroptera; family Pteropodidae; genus Macroglossus; species Macroglossus sobrinus. Next base: position 338,467 of record PVKZ01000962.1, read on the forward strand.
AACACAGAGTTGACATATGATCCAGAAATTTTATTCCTAGGTATATTCCAAGAGAAATGAAAACATGTTCACAACAAAGACTTTTACACTCACGTTCATAGCAGCATTATTCACAATAGCCAACAAATGAAAACAACTCAAATGCTCATCAAAAAACTGAAAAAGGAATAAATAAAAGTTGTTTTATCTATACAATAGACTAATATTCATCAATAAAAGTAAATTAAGTACTGATGAACCTTAAAAACACAATAGTAACAAAAACCACTTATGAAGGACCACAAATTGTATAAGTTCATTTATATGAAATTTCTAGAATAAGCAAATCTATAAGGACAGAAAATAGATTAATAATTGTCTAGGGCTGAGGACAGGAGACCTGAAGTTGAGAAGTAGGTGTGTATGGAGGGTGGAGGGTGGGGGGCAATGAAATGTTCTAAAATTGATTGTGATGAAGAGTGCACTACTGTATGAAGACACTAAAGCCATTAAATTGTGTACTTTAAATGGGTGAAGTTTATACTCATAAAGCTTTTAAAAACTAACATTTAAGTGCTAAGAATGATAAATGATAGACTCAGTGGTGAGAAAAGTGGAGACTGCAGGAAAGTGGAAGGTATATTATCTATGTTAAGATAACTTCAGTAATTCTATTCGAGACTATTTTTATCAACTAGGAATAGGGCCAAAAGTTGCCGAATTTTCTGAGTTTACTTAAAAAAAAAAACCCAGAAACTCCTGACGTTAATGTAAACTCTTTTAAGATAAAATATTAGAGACTAAGAAAATTTGCCAAACGATGTATTTGAAGTCAAGATTCATCACAAAGGTAGCCATTCTGCAATCTTTTATAATTTCTGGTATACTAATATTTCTCACAATGTTCATGATTTCAGGGAAGTGCAACATCAAAATTAACTTATTCATGTAATCAGTATTGTTTAGGTACCTCTTATAACAATAACCATAAATATTCAATTAAAGTTCTAATGTTCCAGGCCTGAATATTAACTCATTTATACACAATTCTATTAATTAAATCTTATTATTATTGCCATTTTACAGATATGTGTGCTCCAGAAAGTTAAATGACTTAAATTCCCACAGTTAATAAGTGCTGATCTGGGATTTAAAAGCAGAAATCTGATGCCAGAGACTATACTCTTCAAAGCTATGCTGTACTGACTCTTTGGTGCTGAGCCTCATGGGTACATAGTCCCCTGGCTTCAAGGCCCTTGAAATCCAATGGGGAGAAAATATATACACAATTCCAGTAGAACATAGTATGTACACCAATAAAATACAAAAATAATATATAAAGGCAGGTACTTGAACTTATGTGCATGACTGACAATTTAACTGATATTTTTGATGAACAAAGATGAATTTGCCAGAATGAAAAAGAGAGATAAACTATCTGAAGTAGAGAATGCTCAGCAATGGTAGGAATGAAGAGTTAGAAATCCTCAGGAACTGTAAGTACCATGATGTGCAAAAATTGATGGGAATACATTTGAAAATCTGATTAGTGATAGATGGGGTCAAATCGCAAAAGAAGCTATTAAATATTATATTAGATGTGGTAAGAAGCCTTTGACGATTTGTGTTTTAGAAAAAAAACACCACAGCATTAGGATAGAGGCTGATATCAAAAGACAGAAATAACATTATTTAAAAAATAATTATAATAGTGCTGGTAAAAGCCTGTAAACAAAAAGAGTAGCAAAAATCTAGCTTTGTCTTTAAATATGTGATTCATTGATTAATGACATGGTTGTGTGTGTGTGTTTTCCCAGTCATTTGCTGCTGACATATATTTAAGATCTTAAAAATGTATTCATTCATATCAAAATGTTAATTATTTAGATTGCATATGTAAAATATAATCTGTAAATTAAATTTAAAGAGAGGTAAAAACCTTCGTAGAGCAATAGTAAACAAGTGGACAAAGTTTTCTAATTTTAGATGCTGAAGCAAACTCAGTAATTACTAACATAGATAAAAATATAAACAGTGCCATCCTAACTTAAATTTTATATCCCTATTGGGAAGTAAATTTTCCCCTTAACCACTAGGACTTCAGACTGTAAGGTAAAGTATTGTGACTATGTAAAACCTTATGAAGACAAACCATAATAAGCATATAGAAACATAATTTAAAGATACTTAGTGAATATTGATTCACAACAGATTACATGTATTTTTATTCCTTCTTTTGTAACATATTACATTAATGTGAATAGAACGCCTAGTGCGTAAAATTTCTGGTTGGCAACATATCTCTAAAACATTCACCACATTTTAATTAAATTATTTATTTTACATACTGTAAAAGTCTATTATGGGCTAACACAAATGCAGTTTGTTTGTTTTTTTTACAAAAGGAAAACAGTGCCACCTAATGTTAACTATCGTTGGTTATGTATGTGGAAGTTTACATAATCATGCAGAAAAAACAGATCTTTCAAAAGATTTTTTAAAATAATTTTGATTAATTAAATTACAATTTGAAATTGGTGTGAAAAAAATAAAACTGATATTTTACATTATACTTAATAAAAATTAAAATAACTTTTCTGACATTCTCCCTAAGTCCACAATTTAATTTTTTACTTATTTGGACTGCTAAGTTAAGTACTTTCTGAAGGTGAATATTTGTGTCAGGCACTTTTGCATTCCTTTTTGCCCTAACACAAAGGTGTTTAATAAATATTTAATGGTTTGAAATTTCTTAAATAATATAGCTGTGATAAAAATATTTAAGTTGTAAATATAAAGAAAATGAGAGATGAATTTAGCTTTTCATTTTAAAGTAGTAAAGGCAATGAATAATGTAATAATATTCATTATAATGTAAAGACAATAAATTATAGAAGATTGGGAAAATTCCAAAGAGCAGAAGAAAAAAATTAATTAATTCATCAGCCAGAAATACAATTTTTTTCCCCACTCTGTACTATTTCCTTAGAAATATAGTTTTTGTTTTTGTAGATGCAGTTTCTACTGCTTATGATCATAATTTATTTTAAATTTTAAAATCAATTTGCTTTTCTTACCTTCCTAAATATTTACCTTTTATTTAAAATTTTTAACATTAATTTAATGATTCCATTATATTTATTTAAGTGGAATAATGTCATTTACTTAACCAATTAATTGAATATTTAGGATTATATGCATTTTATACCATAAAAATAAATAATACTATGATGCTTATCTTTGCCATATATTTTTTTATCAATATATTTTTAAGATTAGATCTTATGATAGAAGAGGGTTTTTGTATAAAGTTGTATGTTTCCCACTTGCAACTTTTTATTTTGCATGATTTGTAAAAAAAATTTATAAAGTTATTTTTATTTTAATATTGAGAAATCTAGAACCCCAAAATTATCATTAGTTATGAGACTAAATTAGAACCCAGATCTTTATGTATTAATTTAATATTATCATGTTATATATTAAAATATAAAGAAAATTTGCTTTTCTGCTTTTATATATACTCAGATGACTAAATAGTGTTCTTTAATATTTTATAAGAAATAGTTTTATGGTCTCTTTTTAAAAGTAATTTAAGCCTCTATCATTTCTCTAGCATAGTCAAAATAGATTTAAATCATGATATGAGAAACATGAATAATCTACTAGTGCTAGATTAAGGGGATGTGGATAATTGATTTTCCTAGATAATCTTTTCTCCCATGAAATTTATAAAATAATACTTATTGAAGTATAATATACATATAAGCAGCATGCAGTTATCATAAATATAGATGCTTGATGAATTTTCACGAAGTGGTCATGTATGTTTAACCAGCGCCAGTTCAAACAGAACATATTAGTCTCCCACAGCACCCTTCCATTTTCCTATACCTACACTTTCCTTCAGACACTACACTGCCCCTGATCCCTACCTGCCCACACACAACAAAAGTAACTACTCCTTTAACTTTTAACATCACAGATGGTCAGTTTATAAGTGAAATTCTGTAAATTGTACATTTATGTCTGGCTTCTTCCACTCAAAAATAAGTGAGATTCGTCCTTATTGTTGCCTGTACATATTGTTGTAGTCTGTTTATTATCATTGTTCTCTAATATTCCATTGGTTAAATGTGCCACAAGTTATTTAGATATGTATGCCATAGGGGGGGAAACTATGACCCACAGGCCAAAACTGGATGGCCATGTTTTTTTTGTCACTAGTTTTACCGAAACACAGCCACTCTCATTTGTTTATACATTTTTTTTGTGGCTGCTTTCACACTACAATGTCAAGTTGAGAAGTTGTGCCAGAGACCATATGTCCTGCCTCTCTTCTAAATTATTTAATTATCTGTCCTCCTATAAGAAAGTTTTCCTAACATGTAATCCATGCTGCATGTGATGGACATTTGATTTATTTCTAGCTTGGAGCTTTTAGTAGTGCTACTATGAACATTACTGAAAATGTACTTTGGTAAACATATAGACACATTTCTATAGAGTTTATTATCAAGGACTAGAATTCTAGTCTAGAGGTCCTGAATGTTTACTTTCAGATGATATTGATAATGAGTTTTCTAAAATGAGTTTACCAATTTACAGAAGTGTTCTAATTAATCTACATTTGCATACAGGCTAAAATTTGCTATATCATTTTCATTTTAGCCATTCTGCTAGGTGTGTAATGATGTCCCATTATAATTTTGATTTAATTTTCTTTATAACTAATAAAGTTGATCATCTTTTAATATGTTTATTGATCATTTGGTTCTTTCTTCACAAAGTACTCATCAAAGTCTTTTTTCTATTTCCCTATTGGGTTGTTTCCTTTTTCTCTATTGTAAAAATATATAATAGACATGAGTCATCTGCAGATACATTTATTGCAAAGTATTTTTTCTACACTGTGGTTTGCATTTTCTCTCTCTGAATCATGTCTTTTAAAAGAACAGAAGTTAACTTTAATTTGTTTAATTTATTCATTTTTTCTTAAATGTTTGGAAATGTCCTTTTTCAGAAATTTTTGCCAAGTCAAATTCTTGAGATTTTCCTGTTTTCTAAAAGATTGATATTGTTACCTAAACATGTAGATTCTGAATGTACCTGAAATTAATTTTATTATATTGTGTGAGGTAGAGACCATAGTTTTGTTTGTTTGTTTTTTAGTATGAATACTCAGTTTATTCAACATCACTTTTCTAGGTCAAAAAATTAAGGAGGAAATGTAAATGTTCTATACACTCTTTCCACCTTTGACACTGAATGAGGAAGACCATTTTTGAGCTAGAAAAAGAATGAGATGAAAAACCTAGATTCCCAAGTCACCACAAGACAATTACTCCAAAAAATCGCCTAGCCTATGAGATATTTTGTATGCATAAAAAAAATTTGGTGGGAGGACAAGCTACTGAGATTTTTAGGAGGTTTGCTATTTTCACATAATGTTGTATTATTCTAATTTAACTGTTCTTGGTAGAGTTTTATTTTACTATCAAAGTCTAATTACATCAAGTGAAAGATTCATGCTTTATTTATTACAATAGCCATTTTAGTTAAATAGATTATACTGCCATCTCACTTGAAAAGCCAATCTAGATAAATAAAAGTAATGTATGCATCAAGAACAAAGGTACTCTGCCTATTGTATCTCTTAAAAGGTGCAGCAACATTTATTTCATATACACATAGAGTCATTTAGTGTTTTTGGAACCTGATTTTATCATTACAAAAATCCACCTCAATTTTATGACCTTTTTGATATCTTGACCTGACATAAATCATACAAAATATTAGGAGATAATATTTTTTGTTAGATGCCCCTTGCATAATATGAGCATCGAGGAAAGCCCCAATTGAATCTCAACACAGAATTGTAGTTTTTCATAAAGATTTTATAACATCGATTTTCTTGGTCTTCATTCCTTACTCTTATTTCTTCCATCTTGCCCAGGACAGTATAAATCTCTGCATTTTTCCTGTCATATCTTTGTTCATTACCTTCTAGGAGCAATATTGGATATTTTCATTGCCATCTTCTCCATGTAATTTTGTCAAGATAGGTATCAATTATAACAAATATACCACTCTGGTGTGGTAAGTTGATAATGTAGGAGGTTATACATGCATGGGGACATGGTTATATAGTGAATCTCTACATATCTCTGTTTTCCTGTGAACTTAAACAGCTCTTAAAAAATTGAGTAGGCATGCTTTACAATCATATAATATGCTAAGTAAACATTTAAAAAAAGAAGGCTTTGGCTATATAAGTTGTATATAAAAAAATCTAAACTATATTCATTAAATGGGAGCAGAAATTGACCCTAAGTACATAGATCCTTGTCCTTAATATGATTATATGATTATAATATAACTTAGTTAATGTGGTATTAAAATAATTTTGGAAAAAAACCCATATATGTCTAGAATTTCAAATTTATGTATTAAAAATGCCTTTAGTAGGAAACAAAACAGACTTGCTTACATTCTGAGATTTATTTTTAATTACTGCCAGGTCTCAATGTGATTACCAATAATATAGGCCTAATTATTTATTCCAAGACACTGGAGTATGAAATGTGTTCACCAGATGGATTTTACCTTGTCATATATAGATGAGTCTCCAGTTAAATACAGGTCTTGTCAACCAATATGACAAAGATTTCTATCAAGAATGATCAGGTACATGAAGTTTCATCTAATATAGCTTACTTCACATTTCTCAAGAAAACACACACACACACACACACACACACACACACACACAAAATCTTAAGAATCAGCTTGAAACGGGTTATAACTTAATAAGGGAAATTTTACTATTATTATAGAAACCAACATAAAGAGGCATCAATTTTTTCTGCTTTCCTCTCTTCCCTTCCAAATACTAGAGCCTTAGGGCACAGAATTATAAACGAAATTCCCAGCCACCAAGGTTACAAAGTATGATGATAAGTGATGGAGACACTGAGTTGGCTTGACCATACAAGGACAATACAGCAGCTGCAGCTCTGAAATTGATAGATAAGGATAAAAAAGGATTTCTCAGGATGAGGTATAAAAAGAAGTACCCAAAGAAAAATGCAATATAAGTTATACCAAAACTAACAAATACAATTACTTCCTTTCAAACCAATTGTGTACTAAATTTATAGGACAAAGACATTAAAATATTTTAAAAATACATAACTCAGTGAAATAACCTTTTTAGAAAAAATAATTATATACCTAATATGAATTAGTAATCAATAATTTCTTGCTTCCTATAGTTAATTAAGGGGAGTAAAGGAGAAAACACAAAAATATCTCTATATCCAAAAAGATTAAACAAGAAACTTCAGAAAATTAAGTTGTCTCTCACATGAGGAAAGAAAAAATAATTAGAGAAAAATATTTTAATAAATTTTGCTTTATAGAGTATTTTATACACACACATTCCTTTGTTGATCTTTTACTAGAAATAAAACACATAAAACATGTTAATACATTAGTCAATTGAAAATATTCTTTTTTGATTCTTTTAGAACCTTTTTGGCTTAGTTCATTTGAACTAAGAATCATCTATGTATGCCCCAATTACATATTTATATATTTTTATCCCATGTAACTACAGCTATATTGTAAATAATTTGTTCAAAATTTTCTTCTAGGATCCCTACACTGTAATAAAATGTACAAAGGGCTCTTCTGATTAGAATTATACTTTCAGGTTTGGGTAAGGCAGAAAGCAATATAAGACAGTTTAAGTAACCCTTTCAGATCATCTGATTATATATGCATTAGAGATACAATTTGATGCTGCATTTGGGACACCATAAAGCCTTGTTTGTTAAACATGTATTAGAAGAATTATTGAAAGCTTCCAGGTTAGGATTTCTATAGTCCAGATTTTCAAACTGCATAACTGGATATGCTAATTAATCATATTCAACTTACCCAAAACTTATGAAGTGCTCAAAAATATGAAAAGCCTATAATCATTACTGTGGAGATATTAGACAGAAAGAAATGAATCCAATCATGAAATGTTAGGAAATACCATTAAAGAGGAAATTAAGTGTTATTTGGTATCAGAGATTGGTTCAGTGTCATCGTTTTTTCAGGATACTTTAAGTATAGGCCAGAGCTTGATAGAAGAGAAAAGTAGAAGATTATTTCAGGTAAGAGAACGGCAGGAACAACAACAGAGCATATAAAAAACTAAAGAATGTTACTTAAGTCAATCTCAACAAAGATTGCCCCAGCTCCAAATTATTATAAAACAATATTCTCTATTTCTGACCTCACATTATTGTGAATTTTAGTAACACACATGTACCTTCTTACTTTCCTTCAGGGAAAACAAATTATGGTTCCAGAGTTACCTGATCTGATTCAATACTAGATTATATTACTGACTCGTGTGCACTTCATAAAGTTTATATTTTTTTCTGCTTAATAACCCAAGGATATTTTTTAAATATTTGTAAATTCAAAATTTTTCAGTCTGTGATTATTTCAAAATCTTTAGCAGTCTTCCTGCCTTTTATATTTCTTTCATTTGAAGTGGCTGTCTCTTTCACTCTGCTCTTGAATAATAAATCATTGCACATTGATATTTCAATACATACAAAATGCAAAAGCCAGATATAGGCCAGGCCAAATCTTTAAAAAATGTCAAACATTAGAGGTGAAATATCAACTGATATGCAAAGTATTCCAACACTCGTTAAAATTTCAGACATAAACTTAACATTGTGATTGTAGTTGTTCAGAAAATGCATATTAATACAAATATATGTAGAGAGATAGTTTGTCATAATTTTCATTAAAAATTTTCATTTTAAGGATTTAAAACATTAATGTCATTAACAATTGTTCATAAATTTTTAAATGTATAATTTTACTGTATATATTTTATTATTTATAATTCTATAATCTGACATTTAAAAATATATATTTTCACTAATTTCTTATTCTGAAGAAAACAAACTGTTTGATTTGAAATCTCGAGGCTTCAATAAATAAGTCTCAAAAAGCTTTCCAAGATTTACCTCACATTTACTTGCATAATAAGTTCTTGGATTCTTTTGAAAAGATCTACTAGACCTCTAATCATCTACCCACTACGTAATGACTAGAAAAATATTATTAATTAATCTTATTCTCCTATCCAACAGGTCTTGCACGGGTTATAAAATCCAGCAGAAGTACTATTTTCTTGGAAATCTTTCAGACTAAGTCATCATTTCTGATCAAACTTCCTCTGTGATATCCATTGTCTGTCCACTGATTTGTAACATACTTATGCAAAATGCAATCTTATCAGTAATAGTGTATTGCTACCAGCTGTAACATAAATCAGTCTGTAAACTAGGCACAATCTGAGTACTTTAGTTCCACCCTTTTCTCACACGCTTATCTATCCATTATGCATTGGCAGTAATGTTAAAAACCTCTAATATACATTAAGAATCACTATCATCAATGTATTATTGCCTGTGACAAATTTTGATCCTATTTTATTTTTTATTGTGTATCATTATTTAGGCTAAACATTTATATGTTTCTAAAATGGTATATAACCTATGTTATGATTCTAGCTTACTGTGGTTTTACTAATAAAGATTCTTGATTTCAGAAAAAAAGCAAATGCCTTTCAATATCTTAAAGAATCAAATTAATTTATTTAAAACTCATATAATGTATGTATATATGCATATAGATACTGATATACAGATATATAAAGATATACCTCTGTATATTAACCAAAAGAAATATGATTGCAAAATATTCTGAGACAAAAAGGAGCTCAGGCACTATTTTACATGTTAAAGTTGAAATACTATAATTTTACAACTTCAGTTTTTTAAATAAACAAATGCATTGTAATAAGAGTTTACCATCTCCTAATCTCAAAGAATATAAGCAAGATATATCTCCTAGAGCCAATTTCACTCCGAATCTCTGTAATAAACCAGAAAATAAGTGTGAAAAAAGAAGAAAAGCCTCTTAAAAAATTATTTTTTCTTTATTGAATTTCTCAAAAAATGACAATTATACAGTTCAAGAAATATCACAAAACATAACTATCACAAGGCTTGATTAGTTGCCAAATGATGTTACTAACAATTAGTGTTAATAGAATTTGAGATTTGGCATATTGTGTTTATAAAGGACATGCTCATATGCATATCTATTAATTATTTTTGTGCATTTTATCTGACATCAGAAACAGTATCAGTCAGATAGTATTGACTGAAAATGGAATAAATTGTACAAATCCATTACAGACTATTACTGCCACCCTTTTCAATCTGTTCAGACTAACTCTCCAATTCACCTTGAAGATGAAGGTTAATTTATGTAAAACAGACAATTATATTACTGGTATATTAAGAATAAGACCACAGGCAATCAAAAACACTGTTTATAAGGAGTTTTAGCCCATGAACAAGTTTAGAATTTAAGATTTACTGAAAAAATGCATAGTTTAAATTTACTTCTCTTTACTTCTTGCATAATCTTATTTAAAGGATAAATATGTATATTTAAGTATATATACATATACATGCATAAAAGGAATAAAATGATTTAAATAAACATACCAAAATAGGATCAGTAGTTGAATATGAATGCTTCTGATCATCATAATAAGTATCAATGATTATCAGATTTAAATATATTTAATTTTCACAGCAGCACTACTTATATAGATAAGAAATGATGACTTAGTCTGGAAAGATTTCAAAGAAAATAGTACTTCTGTTAAATTTTATAATCTGTGCAAGACCTGTTAGATAGGAGAATAAGATTAATTAATAATATTTTTCTAGTCATTAAGTAGGGGGTAGATGATTAGAGGTCTAGTAGATCTTTTCAAAAGAATCCAAGAACTTATTATGCAAGCAGCTCTGCTTATATAGATAGCCTTCATTAGCATCACCATTTCCATAGAAGCTGCAATTGAATAGACATTTTATAAAAGATGACCCTGTTTCCTTCACAGTGAACTGCACTTAGGTTGAGCACTGGCCCAAACTTGGATCAATGAGAATAACTTTCATGGTTATTCGTTATCTGATATAAGAACTAGAGAGAAAAAAATGAGGCTACACATGACATAAAAAATAGAGATGGGAGATGGATTAATAATTTTTTTTCTGATTCCTTTCACTCCCAGTTTTTTTAATTTTTTAAAGTTTCACTTTATGTCTATATAGTGGATAATTTCTGAAACACCTATTGTACACATAATTAATTTATGAATATGATTCTGTGAAACTGAAATAAATTATTTATAGCTAACATAGTCTTAACTAATACAATTACTTTAATCATTTAATAACTGAGGAATCTGAGGCTTGGGGAAGATAAGTACCTTCCCTCAAAGTCATAGGGCTTTTGGAGGTCACAGTGATCTTTTGGGCTCAGGTCTGACTCCAAAGTTCATGCTCATTCTCTTACAACCAAGATCAGGATGATTGAGGGATTATTGATGATTTTCATGAGCTTTTAAATTTTGTCTTTATTTTCTAAAATTTCTATAATAACTATACATTTATCAATGAATGTATAAAAGCAATTTATTTTTAAAAAATATATAAAACCTGTACATTCAGTAACATTCTATTACCTGGGCATAATATATGTGTATTTTGAAGTAGAGGTATTGAGTTCTATAGGAAAGGTAAATAATATCAGAGACAAATATCTATTTTATCTCTGTTCTTATGTTTTACAGACAGTCATCGGATACTCCCTTTTTGCTTAAGAGTACATATTATGCAGTTTAGAGATGTAGTGATATATATTCCATAAATGAGATTAGTTAACCTTATTCAAATCAATTTTACCCATAACACATTTTGGGGGTTTGTTCTAGCAGGTACTGAGAGGGATTTGTAAAAATCTTCCACTAAATTTCAGACATATTCCTTTTTGCTGTATATATTTTGAGGCTATGTTATTAGGTGCATACAAATATATAATTAACATATTTACAGGTGAATTAAAATATTCTTCTTTAATTTTATTAATGCTTTTTGTCTTTAGCAGTATAAATATAACTACATCGACTTTCTATAAATTGATATTTTTATTATTTATACATATATTTATTTATATATGTTTACTTTTTTGAACTTTCTTGTATTTTAGATATGCTTCTTGTAAAAAGCAAAGTTTTTTTTTAATAGGATAATCTTTGGCTTACGATTGGGCTCTGGTCGATTTACATTTATTCTTAAATGAAATATATTTGATAAAAATCAAAATTTTTTGGATTGCTTTATTATTTAGATGACTCTGTTCTTATTTCTCTGTTTTTCATCTTGTCTTTGATTATTTTTATACTTTTATATTTTATGCTTTAAGTTTAAATTTACACACCTATTAATAACATTAGTGATTCCCCTAGAAATTTCAAAATTACTCTCAATTTATTGAACTCTAAATATCAATCCACTTTTTTACCCCTTCTACAAAAAAAATACAAAAACCTTAGAAAAATAAGGTTCCATTTAATGCCCTTATTATTCCCCCTGCATTTCCAACTTTCAATGGATATATTTTCCTTCTGCCAAGAGAACATCTTCTAATACTTTTTATTTGTGCCATCTGCTAATAAAAATTTGTTCTTAGTTTTCTTAGTTTTTTTGAAAATGGCTTCATTTTTTTTTCATCTTTAGAGACTTTTTTGTTGTTGTTGTTGTTTTTTCCTGTGGAATTACAAACCAACAGTTTGGTGTTGTTACTATTATTTCAAGCATTCAAGACAGGAATAAGTAAATAAGGTAAAATAAAAATTGGCCCCAAATTTTGGACTCACTTCTCTGAACATCATGAAATCTGCTTTCTGGCCTGAATATTAGGTAACTGGCATTTTGTAGTTAAAACAATTCTTATGTATTATTTCTCACAAATAAACTGGGACAGATGTAACTGTTCTTGGTTGGGCATACCCATATATTTATGGGTGGGTAATGGGTTTACTGAGAACTCACTGGTCTAGAATGTCCATACCAAGAATGGCTTGGTTCTGTTCCATGTGTTATCTCATGCTCTAATAGAATAGCTTGGACTTGTTCTAATCATAGTGGCAGAGTTTCAGGAGAGAGAATAGAAGTTTGAAATTTCTTTTGAAACCTAGGTTAAGAACTGGCAAATTGCCACTTCTGCCAAATTACTTAGGCCAAAGCCAAATCCCAAAGCTGGCATAGATTTAAGGATCAGGGCAAAGATCCTACCTTCTGTTTGGAAGAACCAAAGAGTTACTCACTGTAAAGTGTACTGCTATTTCAATTAATCTACTACACCTGGTAATTCTTTATTAATTTATAAGTGTCCCATTGCTTTTAAGTTAGTATTTGGGTATGTCTTATCTGGCTCTTCTAGTGATCCTCTGAGCGGGGAGTTGATCTGGTTTACTTGGTCAGTTATTACTTGAGGACTGTTATTTCTATTCTAGGAATTTTATTATATAAATTGGAACAGCTAGCAGGAGTGAAACTGTTACATTTTTGTTAATGAAAGACAATAATTATGTAAGTGATATTATGTATCTTTTTTACTAAGCAGTAATATTCTTTCATAGTCACATAAAATACTCTGGCTGAGAGGTCAGGCAGTTGCTTAGTGATACTCTGTCCCCAAGGAATTCATGTACCAGCATGCTTAGCTGAGTTTACTTCAAGTAGATACATCATGTAAATTTACTTCTTGACATACAATTCAGGAAATTGAGTCTCTTTTATACTGTTCTCTGATTGTAAAGTCCATGAACGGTTTATTGGATTGTTTTCACTCAATCAGTTTGCCTAGTGCAATTTTTCCCAGGGGATTGAAACTTCATGTGGTTATTTTAGTCCCAAGTACTTGCATTGAAATAGTTGGAATCTGATGATTATCCTTTATAGCAACTTTCACAGACTTATTAAATTGTTTCTATTTCCCTGCTATTCTAGTAGAAACTCCGGGGGTGGGGCAGGGGAAGCACTTGTATATTAAGAATATATAATTTATGCTCCATTAAAAAAAAACTGCTAATTTTCTTTTTTTTTCTACATCAGGAAGAAACAAAATTATAAATTTGTACAAAATTTCCACTGTTTTCCTTTCACGATGTCACCATTTTTAAATCCTGCACTTCCCAGTAGCATCATTCTTTAACAAGTTATTCTAAAGTTGGTAATATTTATCATGGATGAAGAGATAGCATAAATTTCTCAATAGGCCCCCAAACTAAATAAAAATGCAAATTTTAAAGGCTATATGGTATTATTCAGCATAGTTATGCCTTATTTGTTTTAATATTTATTTTACTAAATCTGATGTATAGATAAACCAATCAGCAAATATTTATTAATCTGCTGCTTTACAACCAGCATAACACTGCACTCTCAGAAATAAAAATAAAAAGCATGAGAAATATCCCTCTTTAGAAAAACTGAGGCAGAAAATACTAACATTAAAAAGAAAAAGCCAAACAGCTGTAATATTTATGGTCTAGACTCATTAAATGCATGTGTATACACATTTTTGATATTTATTCAGAAAATTCATGCTGAAGACTGATTTTTAAGTCCATGAACAGTTTACTAGATAGTTTCACTCAATCAGTCTTCCTGGTATAATTTTTCCTTAGGGGTTGAACTTCATGTGGTTTTTTTCAATCCCAAATGGGTCTATAAAACACCGTAATTTCTTTCAAGCACTCCATGTACCTTTAAGTCTTCAAAAATGTCTACCTCCTTGGAATTCTCAAAGCAGTAAATTTATACTATCTTTATACATTTATCATGATATACCTTTCTTTGTGGTTATTTATGACCATAGAATGCTTTTATTCTGGAGAATAAATATTTTGATTAGCAGAGCCTATGTCCTATTTAATTACATATGCTCCATAACATCTAACATAATTATATGTACATAACTGGTGATCAATAAATAGCAGTGAATGATTAAATAGTTGTTGAATAAAAGGGTGAAAATAAGTGTGCATTGACATTTAAAATTTCTTTGAGGATATTTTATTTTTGAAAACAAATCGTATCTAAATAAGCATATTTCTGAGAAGAGCATTAGAGAAAGTCAGAGAGTATAAAAAATGCAATAGATCTCGATACAGTGAATATAATTTTCTAGGACTAAAACAGGACATTGTGGTTTATGGAGGATAGAACAATAATTTGAATTCAATATATGGGAGAATCTTAATATCAGATGTGAGACTTTAGGCTTTATGACAAATAATTAGGAGTCAGTCCTGGGTTTTGGTTAATAGAACATCTTAAAAGCAGATCAACTCATCATTCTCCTCTTCACTTACCATCAGCTGAACATATTTTTTCTCAACACACAGCATAAATCCTGTGAAATGATTATTTGCATCCTGACAAAGTAGCAGG
Organism: Macroglossus sobrinus; assembly: GCA_004027375.1. NCBI lineage: Eukaryota > Metazoa > Chordata > Mammalia > Chiroptera > Pteropodidae > Macroglossus > Macroglossus sobrinus. The sequence goes on from PVKZ01000962.1 coordinate 353,841, forward strand.
ATTTTTCTCAAAGAATTCCTCTGCTAGAATATTAGTTCTTTACTCTTTCTTTTGCTCATGCTGCTAAGTCTCAATTTAGACCTAACTTTATCTAATGAATCTCCTTCCCCACAATACCACCCTCATGAGACCTACTTTGTGAGCTCTTCTCTAAAATACTTCTTGGTATCATTAATATATCTTTTCTTCTGTCAGGAAAATTTACAAGCTTCTTTAAAGTATCCACAGATCCCACCTCTTGTTTTACCAACAGCACCTAACATAAAGCCTGCCACATATTAAGTGCCCCAGGTATGATTTTTAACTAATATATACTATTGAGATAACCCTTTGCCAATATCATCATGCTATTTAGCATTATTATTGCTTCTGCTCTTCGAATGCCTACAGTCAAGTTAAACAAAATAGTCTGAAAGAAGTTAAATAACAATAAAAAAAAGCAATATCAAACATGCAAAGTTCCCTGTCCAATGAACAGTATAGATGATAAGTTCTTTTGTTTTAGAGATGGAAAAAGCTGTGTGATCACAAATGAGCCTAGAGTCAAGGGATCCATAAGATATAACTGGTGAGACAGAGGGAAAGAGGAAAATCTAAATGAGATTTAGTGTAAACAAAGGACAAAAACAGGGAATTTCAAGTACTGCATATGTCATGAGTGCAGAGCAGACCAGTTTGACAATGCATTAGATCATATAGGAAGTAGTAAATAGTGAGACTTGATCAAAATAACCCATCTGAATAGGGCAGAATGAGGCTCTAATTAAAAAATATACAACCAACTTCATTTATAAAATAGATCATTTTAATGTTATTTTATGTCATAAAATAACATTTAAAAAACTCTGAGATAATATCTAGAAAAGATCTCTAGCAGAATGGACTGTTCTGTGGTGGTATTTAGGCAGCACCAAGGGATTTCTCCTAAAATGAGAAATTGAAGTTGCTTTACTTTCACTTATTTTTTTTAATTAAGTTTGTTGGGGGTAACATTGGTTAATATAATTATATAATTTTCAGGTGTACATTATAATTTGACATCTTTATATTCTGTTGTGTGTTTATCACCCAGAGTCCCATTTCCTTCAGCTACCATATATTTGATCCCCTTTACCCACTTCACCCTCCTCCTACCTCCCTATATTTGACCCCCTTTACCTCATCTACTTCCCCCTTCCTCCCTCACCCCTACCCTCTGGTAACCAATAGTCTATAGTTCATGTCCATGAAACTCTGTTTGTCCTATTTATTTGGTACTTTAGGTTTATATCCCACATAGAAGTGATATTATGTGATTTTCAACTTTTTCAGTCTGGCTTATTTCTCTTAGCATGATTATCTTGAGGTTCATCCATGTTGTTGCAAGTGGCAGTATTTCATTTCTTCTTATGGCTGAGTAACATTCCATTGTATATATGTACCACAGCTTCTTTAGCCAATCATCTATCATAAGTTACTTCCATGTCCTGGTCACTGTGAATAATGTTGCTATGAACATATGTGTGTAAATATCTTTTCAGATATGGGGATTCCATTAGAGGGATTACTGGATCTAATGGTAGATCAATTCTCAGTTTTTTGAGGAATCTCCATACTGTTTTTTCACAGTGGCTATACCAATTTGTAGTCACTTATTTTTAAAAATTGTTTTAGAGAAATGTTCACTCATCTCTTAGTTCTCTCAAGCATGTCAGTTCTTTTTATTTTTATTTTTTACACTGTTTGAAACTATCTTCTGATATGTCTAGCTCAAATGGCATTTGTTGACTACATTTAAAAAAGCTATTTCTAGATGCAATTATGAAGTAATTTGTTTTCTGTTAATTTTCGTTCATTTTTCTTACGCTCACTGAAAGTCACACAGACAGTTTCCATTTGTTCTTATTCTATACCGCCTTTTGTTTCGTGGAGTAGTTGTCTATGTTTGGTGAGAACTTCCAAAACTTAATTTTAAAAGAAATTGCTCTTAAATAGTTTGACTTAATCATTTCTTTATGTAAGTGCCAATATAACAAAATTAAATTAAATTTAAAAGCCTGTAATGAAGTATAATTTTTCATATTAAAATCATTTTTCTGAAAATTTTACTAACAATATTTCATTGAAAATAAGAAAGAATTTTTATAAAAAATTGAAGTATGGATTACTGAATGTAAATTTAAAAAATTCATAGTAGTTAATGTGGTATTCCAATAATGTATATCTCTTTATATTTGATCTAGGTTTGAGCACAGTTATTAAATATGAACCTTAATTTTGTTTTTTTATTAAATAGAAATTCAGTATTGCCACATTGCTACTTGCTTATTAATTCAGAGAATTCATCTTACACTCTGCCTCATGAATCTTCTAGAATTAAAAAATATATATATTTACATGAGATTACATGTTTATAAAACATATTTTATGTATAACTGGCATAAAATACCTAATAATAACAGTAGCTAACGTGTATGTGCATTTATCATACACCAGATATATTAAGGCGTTCTGTGAGTATATCTTGTATATACACTTTTTTTTCACACACACTTATCAACCTCTGTTCATCACAGTCATCTCAGTTTCAATCCCATATCTTAGGAAAAATTTCAGAACTCTTCCACCATTTGTTCTAGGACAGATCCTTTCTTAGACATTTATAGACTCTCATTTCTTTTTTCAGAATCTAAAACTGTTAAAAATTATACACTGATTATTGTAAGTATTTTTTAAATATGTTACTTCTCCAATAGACAGTGAACTTCTTTAGACCAGACAACATCCAACCCCTTGATCTTTGTAACTCTAGCATTTATGTAATCTTGAGCACATAGTCAGTGCCCAATAAATGTTTATTAAGTTATTTAATCATTTAATAGATGTGCCTATAAAATTTCCTGGACTTAGTCATTTTTAGATATAGATCTTCTATTTAATTTTCTATTTTTTTACCTTCTTGTTTCTTATGTGTTAATATTTTACTAGAAAAATCAACGACTTTATATTGGTTTTGTAAGTTTATTAATATACAATTGTACCAATTTCCAATTCAAATCTTTTAAAATCTACTTTTCTGTAATTATAGTCTATATAGCTAATGTATGTATATTTAAGGTACATAATATATAATTATACAATGTTTATGTTAATGTATGTATAATTTATATATAAATGTATAGAATGTAAACATATTTTATATTTGTTTCAAATGAAGCTTGTATTCCAAAGTATTATATAGTATATGAATTAATTAAAATATATATTGTCAGACATAATTATTTTAAATTTCATGTGTTTCTGCTTTGTTATTTCCCTTCTCATACTTTTTTTATTGTTGTACATATTTTTATTGATGTTACCTTTGCTAATAATATATAAGTTTTGGGTACTCAATATTATAATTTAATATCTGTGTACACTATACTTTTACATTTGATCACCTTTATTCATTTTGCCCTTACTCTTCCCTGTTCCCCTCCTGTAACTATTAATCTATTGTCTCTATCTATGAGTTTCTTTTCTTTTGTTTTGTTTGCTTATTTGTTTCTTTTCTGTTTTATATTTCATATGTGAGTGAATTTATACAGGTTTTGTCCTTTTCCACTTGACTCATTTCACTTAGCATAATACCTTCAGGTTCCATCCATATTGTCACAAATAGCAGAACTTTTTTTTATTATAGCTGAATAGTATTTCATTATATACATAAAAAATATATCACATTCATTTTATCCATTTGTCCATCGATGGACACTTAGGTTCTTTCTACATCTTAGTTAATGTAAATAATGCTGCTATGAATATGGGGGTGCAGATATCCCTTTAAGATAGTGTTTTAATTTCCTTTGAATGTGTACGCAGAAGTAGAATTGCTAGATCAAGGTAGTTCTAGTTTTAATGTTTTGAGGAACCTCTAATTGTTTTCCATAATGGCTGTGCCAGTTTATATTCCCACCAAGAGTGCACAAGAATTCTCTTTTATACACATCCTCACCAGCATTTGTTATATCTAGTGTTTTGGATGACAGTCATTCACACATGTGAGGTAATATCTTATGATGATTTTAATTTGCCTTTTCCTAAAAATTAGTGTAATGGTGAGCACCTTTTCAGGTACCTTTTTGGCCATTTGCATAATTTCTTTGAGAAAATGTTTATTCAGATTCTTGCCCATTTTAAAATTAGATATTTGTTTTTATGCTATTGAGTTACATGAGTTCCATACATATTTTGGCTATTAACCCCTTATCAGATGTGTGATTTTCAAATATTTTCTCCCATTACATAGGTTGTATTTTCATTTCATTGATAATTTCTTTTATTATGCAGAAGCTTTTGAGTTTGCTGTAGTCCCACTTATTTTTTATTTTGTTGCTTGTGCTTTGAGTATCATATCCCAAAAATCATTGCCAAGACTCAGGTCAAGAAGTTTTTCTCTATGTTTTCTTTCAGAATTTTTTTGATTTTAAGTCTTATATCTAAGTCTTTAATCCATTTAAACTTAATTTTTGTGAGTAATGTAAGATTGAGGTCTAGATTTATTCCTTTGCATGTAAATATCAAATTTTTCCAATGCCATTTATTAAAGAAACTGTCTTTTGTTCATTGAGTATTCTTGGCACTTTTGTCAAATATTAGCTGATTACATATCAACTGGTTTTCTATATACTATCAGATCTATGTTCCTATATAACACATTTCATATTTATCTTTTAATGCTATATTATTTATTTTATCCAGTGAATATTTTATACCAGTAGTCATCATCTTATTCCCAAGAACAATTTCTTTTTTTACTTTGCTAATTTTTATAGTAGCCTCTTTGTGTTTTATGTATAAAATATATTCTCAGTATCTGTTCATATGTAATATAAATTTTAAGTTATTTTCTAGTCCTCTAATAATTTTTAAAGTCGTTTTTCTGTTTTTTCTTTTTAGTTTTTTTTTTTTTTGCTCATGTAGGCTTTCTTTGAATAGATATTTATTGCTTTTCCATTCAGATTTATGAAGCATAATTTCCTCAGTTGGTACAGATGTCTAGTACAACTTATGACTGTAGTTGCAGTATGTATATTTCTCTAACAAGCCTCTCCACTAAATGCAAGTGTTAACAGACCAGCTACTGGAGAATCCTAGAGAAAGAGTGGATTTAATCGAGCAAGCAGTTAAAATCCTCAAAAATGCTCTGATAAAGAAAGTTTTAAGGAACACTTTAGCTTATTTCACTTTAGGAGAAAGATTTGCTCTTTCTTCTTCCTCTCTTTCTATACCTCCTCAGATCTCTTGGTCTCTTAGATTCTTCTGTATCTTTCCACAAAAATTAATATCATTTCTTAAACTTCTCACATAGAGTGACATTTCATCTAAATAAGTTTCTCAAATTTTACCTAAGAGCAGAGGCCACAATTGCCACCTGTTAGTTCTGTGGAGAAAATGGAAAAAATTGCATCTCCAGCAATTTACAAAAATGGTTCTTACCACCCACATCCATCTTTTGATCTTTGTAAGTTTTTATCAGATTTGAGCTTTTCTGGTGATTCCCTTGGGAAGCCATGTACTGTGGCTGATGTCTTAGATTTGTGTTTACTCTGTTTCTACCATCTGCTTTCTCTTTTTCAAAATCTTTACAGCATTTCTAGTCTGCTAATATAACAGTTTTCTTAAAATTATACCATAGTTATTTCTCCATTATTTTTCATATTAATTGTTTTTTTTAATACATGTTATTCTTTTAGTGTAGGTTTAGGTTTACAGGTAAATTGAGTAAAAAGCACAGAAAATCCCCTTAAATACCTCCCTCCCCTTGCACAAAGTTCATGGCTAGTCCTATTATTAACATTTTGCATGATTGTGATACTTTCATTAGGATTGATGAGCCAATATTGATACATTTTCAAGCATTACTGAGGTATAACTGAAAAGAAAATTGTAAACTACTTAAAGTGTATAATAGTTTGATATATGTATTTATTGTGAAAGGATTCCCCCAACAAGTTAACTAACGTGTTCATTACTCTATGTATTTATCTTTTTTCATTTTTGTTCTTGAGTGAAAAAAATTTAAGTTCTACTCTCTTAGAAAATTTCAACTATGTACTGCAGTGTCCCCAAGTATAATCACCATCTTATACATTAGATTCTTGGACCATTTTCATCCTCTAAGTAAAGTTTGTATCCTTTCATTATCTTCTCTGTATTTTCACTAACCCCAAACCCTGGCAACCACCACTCTACTTGCTGTTTCCCTGTTTCCATTACTTAATTTTTTTTTTTAGATTCTATATACAAGTGGTACCATGCAATATTGTCTTCTTGACCTAGTTTATTTTGTTTAACAAAATACCCTCTACATTCATTTATGTACTCACAAGAAAAGATTTTTATCCTTATTTTTAAGGTAGAATAATATTTCTTATAATGTTTGTGTGTATGTACAAACATATATGCTTACACACAATTTGTTTATCTACTTATCCGTTGATGGATACGTTTTTTCACAATATTTTTGCTATTGTGAATAATGTTTCAATGTATATGGGAGTAAGATATTTTTTAGGTAATTATTTTGCTTTCTATGGATATATAACCAGAATAGGAATTTCTGAATTATGTGGTAGAGTTATTTTAATTTTTTGAGGAAATGCCATACTGTTTTACATAGTGGTTTTACTAATTTACATTTCCATCAGTTGTATGAGGGTTCCTTTTCTCTTCATATCATCAACATTTATATTCACTTGTCTTTTTGCTAATAGGTATCTCTAATAAGAATGAGGTGATACCTCATGGTTTTCATTTGTATTTCCTTGAAAATTAGTGATATTGAGCATCTTCTCTTCTACTTGTTGGTTATTTACATGTCTTTTGCGGGGGAAAATGTCTATTTAGGGCTTCTGCCCTTTTTCAGATTGGATTGTTTGCTGTTTTGATTTTGAGTTTTACATTATGGATAGTAACCCTTCATCTAATATGTGGTTTGCAAATATTTTCTCACACTCCATATGTTGCCTTTTCATTTTGTTGATGGTTTTATGAATGAGGGGGGAAATCTCCCTGGAAGGGCCACTTATATATATGTCTATACCCTAGAGTTTATGGCTGCTGCCCAAGAGACTGGTCTCCAGATTGTCTGGCTATGACAACCAGCAGGGCATGCATTCACCCGTCCCACAGGACTATAGCAAACAGAGGCAGTTCTTGAATAGCTTTCCATTCAAGACAACACAAAGTGAAAAGGAGAAAAAAATACCAGTCTCCAAGTTTTTTCCTGAAATGGTTTTATCTGTGTACTTTAAAAGCTGCTGCCTTAGGGCCAGGCTTCTAATTTTTTTATACAACTAGGGGCTGCCAAAATACTTCCCAGAAAGCAGGAACACCTTTGGACATCTCCCTTCAGCCCACCCCTACAACAACAACAACAAAATAAATCACGAGTTCCTCCCTAAAACAAACTGGTACACACAACTGGTGCCTCAGCTTTTGAGGTATCCAATCAACCAGTACTGATGGCTATATGTAGTCATCTTTACTGAGTGACAGGAGAATTAATATTGTAGAAATATCTGTAATACCCACAGCCATTTACAGGTTAAATGTACTCCCTAGCAAAACTCCAATGACATTCTTCACAGAAATAGATAACACAATCTTAAAATTAGTATGGAATCACAAAACTCCCTGAATAAACAAAGCAATCTTGATAAAGAACAAAGCTGTAGTCATTACACTGAATTCAAACTGTATTACAAAGGTATAGTAATCAAAACTGTATGGTATTGACATAAAAATAGACACATAGTCGATGGAAAAGGATAGAGTCCTTCAATGGACTATATGGTAACATCTTTCAACAAAATGTCTCTCACTTCCTGAAACCTTCTTTTCTCGCAAAACTCTCTATTCATTTTTTTCTTTTTTAATCTTAGCAAATATATTTTAAAATATTTCTCAGAGAAAGATTTTATTATGTTTTATAAATCATTATTATTGAAAATATTATTTCATAATTTTATAAAATATGAATATAAATATAAATTTAAAGCAAAATTTTTTATCATGATTTAAAAAAAATTTAGGCCTCGTCTATGGCCATGCTACCCTGAACAAGCCCAATCCCATCTGATCTCAGAAGCTGAGCAAGGTCAGGTAAAAAATTAAAAAATAAGGGATTGTAAGCTTACAAGGTCCTTGCAATCTGTGAGGTCAACCAAGGATTGTCTTGCCTAAAAAATAAAAAAAAATAATAAAAATAAAAAGAATTAGGCCTCAATTAGCATGTTGAAGTGATTAATAACTTGTTAATAGTAATTTCTGTCATAGTAGTGTTGATTAGTATAAAATATTAGAATTCTATAATATCTAAATGGTAAGTTTTAGGTAATTACCTTAACAATGCAAAAATTTTTAGTCGTACACTATTGTATTGAAATAACAGTTGAAAATTAATTATCAGTTATCCCCTGAAAGACTTTAATAGAGTATTATAAATTATATTAATAACTTTTAACACTAGACCTTTTAATGTGCCTATTTTTAATAAATTGCTTTCCTAGCCTTAAAAGACTCTAACATTGTAAAAACATTTTGCTAATTAAAACATATAAATTGAAAATCATCATCCTAATTTTTTTTTACAAAGAAAGGATTTATTTTTAATGTTTTTAATTTAAAAGATCAAAGTTGTCACAGGAATGTGTCCATAGATATGGGGAAAATTTTGCTTTAGGGTACTTTTTATAGTGAAAGAATAAAATAAATCATAACTTAGTTGAAGAATGAAATACAATGAACAACAGTGTTGCTAAAAGGTATTGCATTGCATATTCGGGTCTTATATTATGAAAGGCAAAAAATAATTTGTACATATGTTATTCAATAAATCCAAATTAATTTTGGACACTATGATGTAAATTAGTGGAAGATATCTATAGTCAAGAGAAATAGGACTGCAAGAATTTCTCTTTTGGACATGGTTACCATCCCTTAACCTTGATACTTGTCAAGAGCATAGACAGACAAGAATATTTAATGAATAAAATTTTCTTCTTCTTGGCATTATTGGTATTTTAAAGAAATTTTAAAAAGCTATACTCAGCATAAGACAGAATGTCACTTGTATTGAATGATTTTCATTTTCTTTCAGACAAAATATGACCTGAAACTATAATTGTTTAATATTTTGTTATATCAGCACATTAAAAAAACAGTGGTGTGTCATAAAGGACTTCAGGATTCTTCTTTTTATTGCTATATAAGTACTGTAGATAATTTTAATTATTAGAGGAAGACATCAAACTTATTTTTAGCTCTCAATTCAGTCGCTGGATAAATAAATTACAAGAAAGTATTTTGATTATTTAGTGTCATAAAATAAACTTGATTGATATATTGTGTATTGGTTTTACTGCTAAAAATTAAGAATTAGGTTTGTAAATTAATTAACTGTATATATGATATGGATAACTAAAAACTTAAATTGTCTTTTAGGATTATAGGAAAGTATAAGAATATTGGCATATTTGGACTATAATAAAAGAAATTAGTCATAATTCTATATCAAAATACAATTACTGGCTTACAGTTTCTATTTAAAATTTTTAGAATATCAAGTATTTCAGAAATAAAAATAAAAGACAATAAAAATAAGACATTTTGTTTGAGGTATGAGAATTTATATCGATTTGTAACTGACTTCAAATTATACCACAACAAATGGATATGGATTTGGTCTTTCTTATTTTCACTCATGTCCTCTTTTCTTATAATCCTCTTTCTCCTTTCGTCTCATCATTTGTATAAATCATTCCATTATCCTATCCCATATGTTCAGCATCCCCTAGTTATTCTTTCACACTATCATTTAAACTTTAAATTGTCAAGTAAAACAATTTGCCACATGTTTTCTAGCAGAAGTAGAACTTCCACCACTGAACCTAGATAATAAGTGAATCATGAGGTCAAATTTTTGAAAAAGATTGTATAACAGAAAAAAATGGGAATAAAAATTAGTGTCATATTAAAAACACAACTGGTTCCCAAATTTTGAATTGAAGTACAAATTCAATATCTAAGAGAATATGTAGATACAGTAAATTAATTGTAGATTATCATAGACATATTTAAAGCACAAAAGGAAATACAATTTTTATATCATGTAGGTCAACTTTGGATATATATCTATAAACTATTCTTCCTTTTAGAATCCCTCCCCTTATCTTTTCTTACACTTTACCTTTTCTTAAGGTTCTAGATCCACTTTGCTTGTACTTTCAATGATCGAAGCTAATTAATAGCAAGGCAATGGGTCATTATAAGCAAGGTCATCCTAAATTAGTAGAATTAATTTGTTTTGATTTTTAAAATTGAAACATTATTAATATAAATAAGTCATTCTCTTAGAAAGACCTTAAACTGACATATTGTTATACTAGAGAATTACTCTCTGATTGGAAAAAGAAAAGAAGAAGGAAAAAAAAAAACAAAAAACAAACTTGTCCTGACCGAGCAATACCAATTTTCTCCTATGCCAAAGCTCACTAATAAGAGAAATATTTTATTTGTTTCTGAAAGAAAAAAAAAACCCTAATCACAGAACATATAAAATGAATGCTTTGTATTATCTCATAACAAGATTCTAATGCACAAAAACAAATCTGAGAAAGTCTGATTAAGACCAATAGTGGTAATACCTAATTTACAAACACTACAATCGGGATGTATTAAGGAAATGTAACTTTTCTCTGTAGCTGATTTTATCTTCTTTATAAGCTTCACCATCTGCTTAGAAACAAATAGAAAATCTAAATTAAAAAAAATCAAGGCTAAAATTTATTACCGTTTTGAAATTTAAGTGGTTCTTTCTGGTTTAAATCATTTCTCTAGAGCAGAGGTCCCCAACCACCAGGGCCTGTTAGGAAACAGGCTGCACAGTAGCAGGTTAATGGCTGGTGAACAAAAAGCCTCATCAGTATTTGCAGCCGCTCCCAAGTGCTCACATCATCGCCTCCCCTCCACCTCATATCATCAGGCATTAGATTCTCACAGGAGCAGGGGTCCATGATTTCAAAAAGATTGGCAACAGTTGTTACAGTTTTCTCCTCTTACTTGCTTCTTTTTCAGATTTTGATTGGATGCATTGGATGAACTAATGTTTGAAATATGAGACCAATAAAATCAAAATATAAATCCTCACAGTATAAAGATCTATAGATAGTTGAAAAAGTATAATACATAAAATATAGTTTATATTGACAGGATATTTACCTCTGAAAGAAATTCAATTAAATCCACAGGTGGCAGAAATCAAGGGGAAGCTAAAAGCTATTAATCAGCTAATATTTTCATTAATTCATCAAATATTATAAAATGAAACATACTAGGCACTGTTCTGCCTTTCCATAGACATAAATAAAACAAAACCTATTCTGATATCGAATGTAGAGTAGTAGATATACATTTCCAGAAAATCATGGAAATTGTTAAACAAGGGCTATATACTTACATTCACACTTTATTCATGAAGAATCTTCAACAATAAAATGAGAAAATTAAACTGAGACCCAGTGTAAGTAGATCAAATAAAATTTACCTATTATTAAAAATGACTAGCATCTTTACTGTATTATTGTTTTCAGTGAATTAAAAATTATTATCAAGAAAAAAATAAACTTCTGACTTTGCATCTTAGGTATGTTTAGAATCTATAAGCAGTCTGGAGACTTGATAAAAGAAACTCCTATTGAAAGCCATCTCTCTCAAAAGACCAGTGCACATCGGTTAACAATGCAAAGTTTATTAAAAATGCTACAGTAAAAGAGAACACTATGTTGATGGAGGCTAATGGGGAAAATTATGGGTGAATGTTTATATGGTTTGGGAGTCTGAGCACAAGTTTATTTAAGAGACACATTGCGGTTGAGTAGAGTTTGTGATATGATAGTTTAGGATTGTTGGACACAAGACATAGGCCTTGAAAGTAATTCTTGGTAAGTAAATTGTTTGATTAATATCTTCTTGCTCAGACAAGCAAACAATTTAGTTAGATAAAAAAATTTTTTTTATCACTTTTCTAAAATAATGCAGTGCAGTGAAGGTTTATAGCATTACTCTTGTCTTCATGGGCAAGGATTTCCTGGACCCAAATTACACTGTGGCCTCAGTTCTCAGCTCTGACCACTCTTCATCCTGAACTAGAGGAGAAACCAAAATTACCTGTGGACATGATCAGTCCAAATAAGAGCAGTTGATTGAGCAATAGTGATTATATATATTAAGTTTTTAGTGATGGTCATTTTAGTATCTAGGAATATATGAGGTGACCTTGTTCATTTTACAAATGATCTATTGTTGGTTATTTTGATGAAAGAGCACATGTGCAACAGCATTTCAGTCTTTGCAGAGATCATCTCTAAATAGGTCAATATAAACAAATTCTAAAATAATTCTGTATATAATTAAAATTTATAGCTTCTTCTAAGCCAGAATCCAAGGATGCTAAACTTAAATCAAAAGTTGGATTTGATCTCTATTCGAGAGCACAGAAAAAACATGTAAGGTTATTAGCCAAAATATCCCAGTTCATGAGCTTTTTGTTTTATTTCCTGAATTGTTTAATAGCAAAGCAGTATAAATGTGTTGCAAAATTATTTCATTACGTCAGCACATGTCTCACCTGCCAAATAAAACTGTCTGCCCAATCTTATTAAATTCTCAGATGAGGTTTTCTTATTCAGGACTAGGGGAAGAGTAAGGATTGGGAAGAATTTCAAAGTCTCAATGACATCATTTAGGAAGCTGAGCTATTTTTATTATTATTACTTTTAAGTCCTGATGTCTAAAAATGGAACCACTTTGCTTCCTACTAGTTTCTATAGAGAGTAAACCTCTTGTTTCCTGCTGGGTGAAGGATATTCACCAGACTATGAAAAATAAAACTTTGTAAAAAGAATCTAGAGAACCTCACCATTCCTTAGATAAAATTTCAACTAATTCTCCCAGTTTTTTCATCTCTACCTCTCACTATTATCTTTGATTACATTTGGTATTACTCATGGAAGAATATTTTTGGGGGTTAGTGATGTAAATGGATCATTTGTTCTAGAGATTTCTCTCTTCTAGAATATTCTACCTGTCCATACATTTTCTCAGTTTGCATCTTCCAAAGTTTAGCAGACATCCTTCATTTAATGTCAGCTGCTAATCAATACATATATTACAGTCATTTTACAGGAAGAGGTAAAAATGCATGCATATTTTCAATAAGTCATTTTTAAACCAGATATCCCTCATGATATTATTCTTACAGAAAGTAAAATATCTATTATATATGAAAGCTTTTAGCTCCATACTAGCTGTCAGCAATAAAACACATTAAAATATTTGAGTAAATTGTAATCCAGTTTACATAAATCTTAAAGTGATAAAACAAAAATTAACAAAACATACAAATCTAAAAATAAAGTTAAAAAATTTAAATTGGAATGATGATAGGAAGTTTATAGCATAACAGAAATTTACTTAGAGTGTATATTAAGGAATTATTGATTATAAACTTTACCTCAATTTTTTTCCTAGTTGTCAGAATAAGTTAAAAGAGACAATCAGCTGTGAAACCAAAATGTAGAGCAAAAACAAGGTAACGTGAGATTTAATTTAAGAGTTGTCAGTGATAGTCTTGGTGATTCTGGAAAATAAACTTATTGTCTACGCATCTCAGTTATGCGTAGTCTCTATATTCCTCAGTCTCTATATTCCTTTCTAGGTGCAAATTGTTTATAAATCCAATATATTTGATTCTCATATGAAATATTAGTTGAAATGTTGAAAATAGGTTAGATTTTTAAATAAATATCCACTTAATGCTTAAAAGACTACAGTATTTTAAATGTTTTATTTTTTCCCACACTTTAAATACAGTGCCTAAAATAACTGATTAAGAAGAAAATATAATTTTTGTAATATTATAAAGTATTAATATTTATTAAACACTTTCTATTTATTATACACAGGACATTAGTAGGATATTATTATCAACCTCATTTTATAATGATGCAAGGTAAGTTGGGTAATTTGACCAAGACTACATAACCCGTAAAAGACAAAAATAAACTTATCTAATTATTAATTACATATGGATGTGCATATTGCAACATCTTTTTTATACAGGTTTGTGGGATTTATGCTATGTCAGATCTTTCTGTCTAGATTTATTACTCATCAGTCAAAAAAAACACTCCTTTTAGAATGCAAGAAGTTTCATTTTCATTAACAATTATTTCTTAAAACTGTAAAGTGATTTTTGACAAATTGTTGTTTTTGTGTCTTTTGAATTAATTTTGAACACTACATGGATTAATTTTATGATTCTTTTTTATACCTAAGTAGTAATATATATTTTTTAATTTTTCTTATAATTCAGTAAAATAAGTAAAAATATGTTCATACATTAAAAATATATTTTAAAATTTTTTGTCACAACTGAGAATTATCTCCTTATTATTTATATTAATACCTTCCACTAAAGGTATCAATAGTAAAAATAACAATTTTTAATGAGTTCTTTCTTTGATCTCTATACATTGTTATATTAATACAACAATAAACTAGGTATAGAGTATAATTGTCCTATTTACAAATGAGAAGACGGAAGCACAGGATTATGTAAATACTCTGCCCATTTTCCAAAGCTAGTAAATAAAATATCTATAATTTAAGCCCCAGTCTTGTTAATTAAATTCTACATTCTTGAATATGCCACTGTTCTTGTGTAATAGTAATACAAAATGCAGACTTGTAAAAGTAGATACTTTATTTTTTAAAATATACTAAAATAGCCATTCACTGTGAGATGAATGAAATTATATTGTACAAATTCTACTGAATTCTAAAAACCATTTATAGCATAAGGCGCTACTCATTATGTTAAAGAAAGGATAGAAGAATAATAAAATTAAGTATGATTAGTCAGCACATAATCTAAGTGCAGTAAGGAATGTGATTAATATACAACTTACAAATGTATAATTTTTACTAAACATGGCTTAGGAATTAACACATGCGAGATGAGAAAAGTAGCAGAAAGTATTTAGCTGACTCTAATGTGGATGTTCTTTTTTTTCTCTCTGTGTTCTTGAAACTTTATATTTTTTCTGCCAAGAGATGGCTCCCATATTCATTCTATTAGCTGTTTTGTTAAATTATTGTTTTATCCAGGCTTTATAGTTTTTCTTGGTGATAGTACTGTTCTGCAGCTATGTTTTATTGATGTTTTAAGAATTAAAAGTGAGCATGATCTAAATTTAAAATAAGACATCAAATTATTTTCTAACATGGTAGAATTATTCCAATCAATTATATAAAAGCAAACAAAAATGGTTAAAAATAATCAGTAATTTGGTTTGCCATGAGCAACATGTTAAATGTCCAGGATCCAGTTACAAAGAGTTTAAACACATTCAAATTTAAGTAATTTATTACAGTAAATTAGATAAATTTTATAATGACTAAGAAGCGCTCTCATAGATGCAAAGCCACACAGAGATTTAGCTGGTTTCAGAAGAAATCTAAAAAGTTAAGAATACTTTATGGTTTCATATAAATTGAGAGAACTAAACAAATAATTAAATTAAATATTTTTAAAATTTAAGTACATGAAATGTAAAATGCTTTCATTTATAGAACATTTTTAAAAATGTGCTGATATTATATAACAGAAATTATGATGATTCATTTTTCACATTACATAAACTTATTCAAGTGAGTTAAGCAAGCAGATATAATCTCAACTCCATGGAAAACTAGATAATAGGAATCAGTATATATCAGAGGGATTATCTGAAAGTTCTCTCTATTGACTATACTATATTTGTAAATAATCTATTAAAAACATGAAGATAAAAGATTAGATATAATTTGTAATAATAGTCAAATATCAGGGTGGACATAACTTTTTATGAAAGAAGGAATTCCAGATTTTTAACATTTTTAATTTTAAAATGTCCAAGAAAATAAGTTAAAACTATGCTAATATTCATAGGATTTATAGATTTCCTAAACACAGAAATAAGGAAACTTTTAACAATTTTAATAAAATACATATATTTTTTGACAATAAACACATTATAAAGTTTACAAAAACAGAAACAATTCAGTGCTATCATTCTTCCACTAATGACAAGTAAAGCAGACTGTTAATCAATCAGAAATATTAGTTGTTACTCAATGAATAAGAAATGCAATATGGACAAAATTCTAGTAAGTGAACATATTGCAGACCACACAATCTGGAAGCATGTAGTAATTAAATAAGCATGGTAAACTATATATAACAAAAAGATGGTTCAAGAATATGATCTTGTAGTCAATGAAACAGATGGTCCGTATGCCTGACCAAATTAACTAATGGAAAAATTGTGATTTAATGAACATTGGGGAGTACTGTTGGAATTTGGTTATTTCAAAATTTATGTGACTCTAAAGTACCAGTTCTACTCTATAATTCAGTAATATTTACAAACCTCAAAGCTCATATTTGTAAATAGAATAAAAATTAAACATCTCCCTTTGAAAAAGTTAAGAAACTTATTAAATATTAAAATAAAAAGTAATTTATAAAAGACTTTTTATTTATTTTATTTAAGAATTACTTTATAACACCAAACTAGGTATTATTAAATATTTAACTAAATGTATTATACATTTAAATTTAAGCTTTATATTTAATAAAACATTTTAAAACTATTATAATAGAAAGTCATATAATTTATCATTTATATACATTTTTTAAATTCCCTCAAATTTTAATTTCATACTCACACAAATATTTGATGTACAATCATTTAAAAAGCTATATTTCTCATTAGTATAAAATAATTTTCCTTTGAAAAAGAATGAATATACACAATAGGAAAAATAATGTAACAACTAAATCAATGTCTGATAGACAATTTTTAAAAATTTTATAGCAAAAATACAAATTAATGACTTTAAAGAATAAGTAAAATGCTTATGTGTTCATTTGTTCTTGTTAATGAGATATAAAACTGAAAGCAACTAACAGACAAGACAAACAAAAACTCATAGGCACAGAAAACAGTAGAGTAGTAACCAGAGAAAATGGGGGGAAGAAGGAGGTAGGAAAGGGTAAAGGGGATCGAATAAATGGTGACATTAAAACAGATTTGACTTTGGGTAGTGAACACACAATGCAATAAAAAGATTATGTACCATAGAATTCTATACTTGAAACCTATATAATTTTATTAACAAATGTCACCTAATAAATTTAATTTAAGAATTACAAAAAACAAATCGATCTCAACATTAAAAAAGTGGACAAATAAACATACATATCACATGTTTTTTTCTTTGTTATGGAAATACCTCATGAATTTTTGCCAAATATAGAACAAAAAAGTTTGTGAAAGATCCAAAGTGTCTACTCAAGCAAACTGGTATAGTCTAAATGAGAATTATGATAAAAAAATGGAAATCATTAGTGTGAACTTAGGATTTGTGGTTGATAAAACTTTTAACAAAATATTTTAAGCTTGTGTAAGATTAAGGTGAATTTTTTTTTGTTTGTTATACACAGCCTGTTTGTATTGAACATTGAAACAACAAAGTGAGAATTTCCTCAATGTAAGAAACATAGTAGAGTTTCCTCATCTTAGAAATACATTGTATGCCTCATGCCAGAACAAAGTACATTCAATAGCAGATTCACCTGTGAAGATTTTTCATTAAAATCACTGATGTTTTGGAACCTACATTTCTCCTCAGAGTTAGGGTCACTCCAAGTTGATAGCTGCCCTTTACAATAAAAAGGCAACCACTTGAAGGCAACATGTCCTTACTTCACCAAAAAACTTTTACAGTAGAATTTTTTTCCAAATTTATAGGGTGAACTTTATGGTGCAAAAAAGAAAAAGAAAAAAGAAAAATCCCAGCGATCATTTCTAACAACCCAAATCCTTTGTGAAAGAAAAAATAAATACAATTTATCCTGTCTTTTCTATTGAAAATGGTCAAAAACCTTCTTATATAAACTAACAGGAACTAATGTTAAATTTATCCCAATTCTCATGTATAAATAATATCAGAAGTTATAAAATATTAGGCAACCATTAGCAATAGCTAAAGACAAAATATATTTTATTATGTAGAAAAGTACATAACATAATAGAAAAGCAAAATAATATATCAGTCAAAAGTTTCTGTTCTAGAATCAGATCCTTTGGTTTGAATTCCATCTTTAACACTTTCAATCTTTGTTATTTAACCATCTCTACTTTTAATATTTTTATTGCTGGAATCGGATAATAATAGCCCTTACTCTCAACAGTCATTTTGAAGATTTAATGAGTTAGTCCATGCAAAATACTTAGAATAATACCAGACAGGTAGTATGACCTCCTTACATGTTGGTCACATGTTAAGTAATAAATAGACACACCATACTATTGAATTTCTTTCTATATACGTAGAATCATGCCTATATAAATAGTAAGATAAAAGAAATACTTAAAATAGTGGCAATTTCTGAGCTCTAGTTTATGGGTGATCTGATTGTCTTTGAATTGTTTTGCATCCTACCAAAAAATAAATAATCAGACGAAGAGCTCACACACGCACACACACACACACACACACACAACATAGATAAATTATATTTCTTTAGTTAACAGCTTTCACAATTATCGTAGTCTTACCACAAAAAACAACAGCTTGCTTATTTGTTAAATTCACAAATTTTATGTATTTAAACTTTCATTGGCATTTTTATTTATGTTATTAGTTATTAGATTTCTTAGAATAAAAGCTCAACAGGTTTCACCCTTTGGTAACCACACCAACTTTTCTTTCATGGGCTTCTAAGAGCCCTGAAGCCGATAATAAACATTCCAGCTAGATGTTTCAACAAAGTCTATGTTTAATCTCCATTTCCTAGAAAGCTTATGTTACAAATTCAACACTCATCTACTCCTTTCTGAAAGGTGTAAATAAACCTATTCCACACAGGTGTGGAGTTTCAGTGGTATCACTGGCAGCCACAGCTTCTCAGAATGGTATTTTACTGAGTCAGATTCTTCTATGGATAAATTTTTAAAATATCATACTTACTCTTTGGATCACTCAGGAGATCAGAACAGACACTGACTAACAAATATACCCACCAAAGGGAACTGACATATTAGGACCTGGGGTATCTGAGAAAGCATCTGGTTTCCCATCTACTCATTCTCTGTGACTCCCTAGAGAGTCCAGAGGTGAGTTTCCTATTTAGTCTGAAATTTTCCTTAAATCAGCAATCAATACCACCTAAACTTGGTGAAACCCTGAAGGCTCCAGGTGCATGCTTCTAACTGACTCCATGGAGATAGCAGAGAGGCTAACAGGGAGGAAAATCAATCGCTATATTTCAAAACTCACTATACTTATTTCTATCACTCAAGGAAAATATACCAAAGATACAGAATATCCAACAAATTAGAAATGAAATTTCACTTCTTCTCATGAGAATGTTTAAAGAGAGACAATATTACAAGATAATCAAAATGTTATCTTTCTCACTGTTGAGCAAATTAGTAAAACCATTATCTGTCAATCTGAGGTAGCTAACTAAATCCTGTGAGACCTGAGCAATATGGATAATCAGGTATTTCTGGAATGCAATGGAGTCAGCAAAAATAACTATTATCAACGAATGTCTTTCATCCATCTTTCCATTTATCCTGTGCAATAATTTTAGTGTGATTTTAATGAAACGGTTATTTTGCTCCTCTAATGACTGTAAAATTTCTAGCCAGTGAAAAATAAGCTCCAAACATCTTATTATGAAATTAAAAATCCAAATGTTAAAAATCTTGTAATGCTGTGGCTTCAGTGTATGTCAGGCTTATCTAATATTGCATTATTTTTTTTCTAAAAGTCTCTTTTAGCATGGTAAAAACATACTTGACTGCTTCTACAGTAAATTATATGCAATTTGTTTTTTTCTTTTAAAAAATATATAAATACCTCAGTTATTGAACACTTGAGTAACCACCATCAAGGCAGTAGTTCTTTTTAAAAGAAAGCATCCTTACAGTTAATCTCTAGATGGCAAAAATTTTTTCAGTCTTCTTTCTAGCATTAGAGGTCATTCCCTTCCTGGAGTTTTTCTTAAAAATATGTTTCGATACAGAAATTACTCTTCTGCCAATAAAATGTAATAATAGACTTTCAGTGTTATGAATTAATTATATAACAAGTAGCCACTGGTTTCTTATCTGAAATAAGAATTATTTGATTTTCTGTTCATTACTTTGGGAAAATATGAGTCACATGTGATTGAAACCATGACTATAATAAAGTAGCTAATGATATTTTAATGTTTTTGTGTCAAGTTTTCAACATTCTTGAAATAAATGAAAACCACCTAAATCTGAAATCTGCTATCAACACTTGCATTTGGTTGAGACTTAAAGGTAGGTGGGAGAAAGTAAAAAACATGGTAAAGAAAAAGGGATGGTTTTCATTTAGGCTCCGATTGGAGTTTGTTGGCATGAGGAAGCTGAGCTGGACTCACTAAAAGTGGGGCGTTTTAGGTGACTGGCTTGGAAAAGATGTGTAGCTTTCTCATTTAGGTGGTTAGTCCTGAGTTTGGAGTGAAAAAGTTGTCAGTCTTTGTCCAAGTCCTGAAAAAATTTGGTCCACTGCTGCAGAGATTGTGGTATAGTTTCCCGGTCCGGTTGCTACAAAGGATATAAGTCTGAGTTCTGTTGTTACATGTGACCTGACCATTGTTGATTTGTATATTAGGTTACTCAACATTTACTGAATTTCAGGACACTTACATCATTGGAAGTCAAATTTCTTTTGGGGTACTTACAGTGAGTGGTCTTTAAGTTCTTAGTTTTCATTCTAAATAATACAACATATTTTATTAGTACTTTATATAGAAATTCATGCTCACAACAACACTATGGCATATTATTTTATAAGTTTTACAGAGTTACGTCTACATCACAATAGGAGCCATGACCAGGACCAGCTGGGAAATCATGAGTAGAATCTGTCACTAATTCTTGTCAATTTTTGTTCAAGGCTTGCAAAGCCATTTTACATTTTTCATGATCTTCTTTAAAGTTGAGATAAAGAGATTTTAAACATTTTATATATAGGCAACAATATGGAGTCTAGAATTCTGAGTAGCCCGAAGGTATTCAGAATAATCATGATACTGGCCATCTAAGTGCTCATAGATTAATATTTGTAGGAATGCTAATGAGCTACTCTATGTGTTTACTATATGTGATCTACTATTGGCATTTAGCAAGAAATGCCAAAATAAAATATTTTAGAATAAAAAGAACAGTTGTTTTATTATTCTTACATCTTTAAACTTTTCACAATGAATATGTGCTAAATGTATAATTAGAATAAAAATGTACAATATAGAAATGAAGTACATTTTATTTGTTTTACATATTTGTCTTCACCTCTATTATGGCTCAAAATCAATGTGATTTTTAATATTCACGAAAAAAGACTTGTCACTGAAATAGAAAACATCTGGCAATAGTAAATAAAAACAAGCTGTTTTAAGCATCTAAATGTGATTTGTTTTCACAGAGGATAAAACTGAAAAATATCCACTAAACCTATTCCATTATTGGCAGTAGAAATCACAATAATCTCTCACTATTTTTCAAAAGACTCTTTTTTAAAATGGGATAACTTCAAGGATAGTATTCTGTGAAATGTAGTTGAGGGAAAAATAAGAGTCATAGATAATAAAGACCCAGGGTATGAAATGATTTTTCAAGGACTTCAATATTTAGGATACCAAGTTATATAAAGGACCACTTATGCTACACAACACTAAAAATGAGGTAAAAAATACTAAAATTGTGTAATATATTGTTCCTTTTTTTCTTCCCTCCTTCTCTACTTTCTCTTTCTTCCTTCCTTCTTCACCTACAAGGTACCAAGCACTGTTTTAAACACTTGAGAAACATTTGGTTACAAAACACACAAAATAACTGTGTTCATAGAGGTTATATACTTTGTTTCAAATTTGATTCAGCATCCTGATTCTATGAATTAATATTCCTATGATTTGACAAAGTTTTTTAAATTTTCTAAACTTCAAAGTCCTCACCTATAAAATATGCATGAAAATGACAGCACTTTTTAGATATAATATAAATATATTATTAATGTTAGCATTAAAAGACTCTTGCTTTATGACCTGACATATAATCTGTCAAGGAGTAAGTTCCCTGTGTGTTTGAGAAAAATATTCTGTTGTCATTGGAAGAAATGTTCTGTATATGTGTGTTAGGTTCTTCTGATCTAAAATGTAGTTCAAGTTAACTAATTCCTTACTGATTTTCTACCTAGACAATCTATCCTTTATTGGAAGTGAGGTATTGAAGCTTCCTAGTGTTAGTTCATTACTATCTCTTTTTGAGATATTTTAAAGCAATTAATTAAAATTTTTTGTCAAGAAATAATAGATCTCTATATGTCTGAGGTCAATTACTAAAATATTATTGTATATGTGGTGTCATCCTTACTTAATTTTTCTTGTTTCTTGAATTCTTGCATTTGAAAATACAGCTACCTCCTCCAGTCTTTACTGACTAGCTTTAGGATAAAGATACTTTTATCTATCAATCTGGCTAGAGATTCAGAGGCTTTCTCTGATCTTTTCTATAAATTCACTCACTCCATACTTCTTGTTCCCTCCTGGGGAGGGAAGAACCTCATAAAACTGTATGCATGTACTCAATCTTGTAGAGCCAGTTTGCATGCTAAAAGTTTCCTGTTTGTTTTCTTAAGAGTAGTGCCTTGAAATGGTCATTTTTAGTTCTTCACTCAATCCCACACAGTTAGGTTAGCTATCTATATTTGCTCATTAGCCATTTGCAAAGCCTCACTCTTAATGTCTGTGGAAGGGCACCCGCAGCTAGCTACAGAAAAGATGAGGAAGGGGGATTGATGAGAATGCAGAGCATTGGAGGTGCCTGTAGGCCACTTAGAGGCAGGCTTCTGGATGGAATTTGTGACTTCTTTTTAGTAGTAATCACTTAGAAAGTGTTAGTAATATTCCTTTGATGAGTTCTGAACCCTTCTGCTGTTCTCCCAGTCACTCCCAACCCTTGAAATATACAGGTCACCTCAGTAATCTGAGTGAGATAAGAAAAACTGGGCCTCTTCATGGCATACTGCATGGCTGAGGAACCTGTAGAATAATTAACACTATCTTACTTTCTCCCATGGGATAAATCACAGGCTAAGGGTGTCTCCCCTGGCACTGAGTAATGCCATCTTTGGAGAGAGGTAATATAGGTAAAGTAACACTGATACTCCTACATTCTTCAGTGTATTTATCCTTGGATTTTTTTTTGTTCTTACAGAGCACTGGGCCTTCTTCATTAGACTCCAAAACTTTCACATGGGTACTCTCAGACATGGGTGACTATTAAAATTGAGGGATGACAGTAAAGAACTCCTATTCTATGATTTTGCTGGCATCACTCTACCAATTTGACAGCATATTCTTCTCTCACTTTCTGACAAAAGAGAAGGCAGGGTGGAAAATTTTAATCATTCACTATCTTGAAATTTTATTACATATCTTTTCCAATCACAATGGTAAAAAATCTAAAAATGATTAACAGGAGAAAAGCTGTAATCTTTACAAATGTGTGGAAATTTAAAACCACACTTAAAAATTAAATGGGTAAAAGAAAACAAAAGCAAAAATAAATTTCAAAAAATTTTGAAATGAACAAAAGTGAAAACAAATAGACCAAACTTATGGGATACAGCAAAAGAAATTCTAAAATGAAATTTTATAGAGATAAATGACCACATTAATAGAAAAAATTTAAATAACAACTTACCCCTTAAGGAACTAGAAAAAGAAAAAAAAACTAAGCTCAAAGTTAGTAGAAGGAAGGAAATAATAAAAATTAGAGCAGAAGCAAAGGAAATAGAGATTAGAAAAACAATAGTAATAATCAGTGACTAAAAGTTGTTTTTAAAAAGATAAACAAATTGATAAACATTTTTAGACTAATGAAAAAGAATGAAGACTAAAATTGCTACTACAGAAATATAAAATATCATAATAAACTTCTATGAAAATTTATACATCAACAAATTGGATAACCTGGAAAAAATGGATAAATTCCTAGAAGCATACAATCTACCAAGACTAACTCATAAATCTTAAAGGATTAGAAAACCTGAATAGACCTGTTAATTTAAGAAGATTGAATAAGTAATTAAAAATATTCCCAGAGCCCAGACAAGATGCTTTTACTGGTGAATTCTATCAAATATTTAAAGAAGAATAAACACAAATCCTTTCCAAACACCTCCAGAAAGTTGAAGAGAACACTTTCAAATTGTTTTTACAAGCCCTGCATTACACTGATAATAAAGTTAAATAAGAACACTATAAAAAAAAATTACAGGCCAATATTCTGATAAACATAAGTGTAAAATTTCTCACCAAATTTTAGCACAATGATTTCAACAGCAAATTAAAAGAATCATAAACCATGATCAAGTGGGACATCCCTGAGCTGCAAGGATGGTTTAGCATATTTTAATCAATAAATGTAATATGCTACATAAAGAGAATAAAAAATAAAAATCATATGATCATCACAATAAATGCAGAAAAAAGCCTTTGAAAAAAAATTGAACACCCTTTCATGATAAAAACTTTCAACCAGTAAGGTATAAAAGAAATAAACTTCAACATATGTATGCATGTCATACATATAGGCCATGTATGATGAGCACACAGCCAATATCATACTAAACAATGACAAGCCAAAAGCTTTTTTCCTAAGATCAGGAATGAGACAAAGATACCAATTCTTGATGTTTTTATTCTAAACAGAACTGGAAATCCTAAATAGAAAAAACAGGCAAGAAAAATAAATAAAAGAATAAAAGACATCTGAAATGGAAAAGAAGTAAAGTTTTCTCAGTTTGCAAATGATATCTTGTAAATAGAACACCCTAAAGTCTCGACCAAAAGTCTTGGAATACACAAATTCTATAAAGTTGCAGGATACACAATCAACCTACAAAACTCTATTGCATTTCTAGACATTAACAATAAAGTATCTGAAAAAAAAAACCCATCTCATTTACATTGCATAAAAAGAAAATAATTAGGAATAAATCAGTTGAACCAAAGAGGAGAAAGGTGTATACACTGAAATTAAACTATAATACATTAATAAAAGAACTTGAAAATGACACAAATAAATAGAAAGATATATCCTCTTGTGGATTGAAAGAATTAATATAGTTAAAATATCTATACTACCCCAAATGATCTACAGATTCAATACAAACTCTATAAAGATTGCAAGGTCCTTTTTCATAGAAAAAGAAAAAAACAAGTCTAAAGTTTTCCAGGAATAACAAAAGATCTCAAATAACCAAAACAATCTCAAGAAAAAAAAAGAAGGTGGAAGATTGCACTTCCTGATTTTAAATATATTGCAGAGCTATCCTATTCTAAACAGTATGGTACTGGCATAAAAATAGACATATAGAGCAATGAAACAAAACAGAGACTCCAGAAATAACTCCATACATTTACAGTCAACAGATTTTTAACATGAGTGCTAAGAACACACACAATGGGGAAAGGATATGTTCAATAAATGGTGTTAGAAAATCTAGATATCCACATGCAGAAGAATGAAGCTGGACTCCTATGTTATAACACTTAAAAAAAATAACTCAAAATAGATTTAATACTTAAATGTAAGATCTGAAATTGTAAAATTCTAGAAAATATATAGAAAAGTTTCTTGACATTAGTCTTAACAATAATTTTTGATACGACACCAAAACCACAGAAACAAAAATAAAAATTAATAAGTGAAACTGCATAAACTTAAAAATTTCTGCACCGGAAAAGAAATAATCAGCAAAATTAAAAGGCAGTCTATGGAATGAGAGAAAAATATGTGCAAATTATACACCTGTTAAAAGTTTAATATCTAAATTATACATGGAATTCATACAACTCCACAGGTAAAATCAAATATTCTGATTAAAAAATGGGCAAAGGAGCTGAACAGACATGCCGCCGTAAAACACTATTCTCAGACTTCAAGGTATTACTGGTAAACTGCGGAAACTCAAGCCCTCTATAGGTCATTTATGGCTTGCTTTTAGAACCACAGTTCTCAACCAGGGTGATTTTGCATCCCAGGGGACATTTGGCAATATTTAGAGACATATTTCATTTTTATAACTGGAGGAGTGCTACTGGCATCTTGTGGGTAAGAGGCCTAGGATGCTTCTAAATATTCTCCAGTGTATGGAAAAGCCTCCCCTCCATCTTGCAGCTCAAGTTATTAATAGTGTCAAGACTGAGAAATCCCATTGTAGAGCCATGTAACAATAAAAGGAAGAGAAACTCTATTAAGCAACTGGAACTGAGTAGAACATTTATGTTATAATACTGGTGTGTACATTTTCTCATCTGTCCATTTTCACTTATACGGTTCATGAATTGTAGGTACTGTGTCAAACCATCATGACATAGTAATAAGACAAAATTCATATTTCTCTATTGCTTTCTATGGCTAGCAAAAAAAAAAAGAAATGATAAATATACTAACAAGCTATTATTTTTAACTGGATGTGCCTGTATGGGTAGATAAATATACCAATAGAGACCTTGTGATATTGTGATTTATAGAAAATATATATTTGATATTCCACTGGTTTCTGGTGCAGAGTTCCTAAAACTCTTGAAATTTTTTAAGTGATGAAGTGATAAAGGTGTCTTTTGTTATGTTAATGAGTAACTTTTAGAATGCATCTAAGGATGGGTGCTGGTTGCCAGCAGAACCAATCATGTGATTAGAGGGTTGGAAGTTTTAGTCCAACCCCACAACTTCCAGGTTGGATAGAGAAATTGGAGCTTGGGTTCAATAGCCAGTAGCCAATGATTTAATAAAGCCTGCCTATGTATGAAGTCTCCATAAAAATTCAAAGTACAGGGTTTGGAGAGCTTCTGTGTTGATGAACACGTGGAGTTTTGGGACAAGTGTGCCAGGAGAGAGCATGGACACCCAAGCCCTTTCCTCATACCTTGCCCTATGCATCTCTTCCACCTGGCAGGTCTTGAGTTTTATCTTTTATAATAAACCAGTAATCTTATAAGTAAAATGTTTATCTGAGTTCTGTGAACTGCTCCATTTAATTAATCGAATCCAAAGTGGAAAAAGGTCACTGGAATCTACAGCCAGTTTATCAGAAGCACAAGTGACATATTGGATTTGTGGGGACAGGGGTCCGCAATACTCACGTAGAATTAAACCTTTAACTTGTACCAGCAAACACTATCTCCAGGTCAGAATTGAATTAAGGTGAATTGTTGGTCGAGAATTTTCTAAAAAAAAAATTGATAAAGAAGCAGAAGAGAATGATTAGTTAGCATTTACTCATTTTCTTTACTTTCCACGATGATTCTGAGTTGCTTCAATGTGAAAGTTTCAACTGAACAACTATTGGTGATACACTGTTTAAAACACAATGCAATACATTTACGACATACTGTTGAACTGTACATGAAACTCATTTGATTTTATTAATCAATGCCACCCCAATAATTTTTAATAAAAATTTTCAAATATTATAATGAAAAGTTTCAATTGAGTGCAAAAGAGAATTAGATATAGTACTATCATTGACAATGCACCTTAGTAATCAACTCTGAAGAAAGAAAACATTAAATATACAAATTCCAAATAGATTATACTTTGAATCACTCAGAAGCAATTTAGTTAATCGAAGTATTTCATTTCTCCCAGATACACTTAAACTCTCATAAAGTTTTACATGATATTTTTCTTTATATCATGTTATTCATTCAAAATAACCTTTACTCAAAACAAATATTGTTCAGATTGAGACATACAAAGAAATAACCAGCAGAAAAAAAAATAGTTTAGATTTTACAGAACAAGTTTACTTAGAAAGATAAACTAGAGTATTTACTAGCTTTTATAGCATCCACATTCTCCTTGTGAAAATGAATTACTGTGGCCCTTGTTTGTATGTTTATGCTGTGAGTAAAAACATTAACCAATAAATAAAATGTAGGATAGAGGTTATATCAAGCATTTTTTAGAAGTCTCTTCAGAAATTTCCATTACATATACGTGTCAGGAATGATAATGTAAAATTCAATTTAATAGTACAAAACATGTAGCTATAGGTGGCATTTATCTAATAATTTTTTTATTACAGAGGAATAATTTTAAATGTCATTTCTAATGCTACCTCTATACAGCAAAAATATAACAACAAGAATAACAATGTAAAAGCTCAGCAATATATTATTTACTGAATTCTTCTGTTTAGCAGGTACTCTGCTAGTTTTTTCCAATGAATTATTTTATTTAATATATTAAATATATTATTCTTTTTAATTCTTACAAGTGTATGTAAAATAGATACTGATCTCATTTTTACCAAATAAATTCAAAAAGTGACACTTGGAAAGTAACTTTCCAAAGATCATATAACTTTTATATAACAAAGACAAATGTAGAAGACTCTTTAGAAGAACAAGAAAAGCCAACTTGACACACCATGTAATGTGTAACTGATTTCATTTCATCATTATCATAGACTGGATAGGTTATACCACAGAAATTAATTTTTAACATTTCTGGAGATGAAGAATTTTGAGATTAAGATTACATAATCATCTGGTGCTGATCAGACTCCTCTTTCTAGTTTCTAGTCATAGGGGTGTTTTCCACCATAGGGGCTTCATCTTTATAAGCTCATCTAAACCTAACTACCTCTCAAAGGCTCCACCTCCAAAAATCACATTAAGAGTTAGGACTTTTCCACCAAAAAACTGTTAGAACTAATCAATGAATTCAGGAAAGTAGTAGGCTAAAAAATAAATATTCAGAAGTCAGTGGCATTTTTATACAACAATGATGAATTTTCAGAAAGAGAAATTAAGAAAATAATCCCATTTACAATTGTGTTGAAAACTATAAAATACCAGGGAATCGAATTAACCAAAAAGGTAAAAGACCTGTTTTCAGAAAATTATAAGTCATTGAAAAAAGAAATCGAAGAAGATACAAATAAATGGAAACATATATCGTGTTCATGAATAGGAAGAATCAACCATTAAAATGGCCATTTACCCAAAGCAATCTATAGATTCAATGCAATCCCTATCAAAATACCAATGGTATTTTTCAAAGAGCTAGAACAAATAATTCTAAAATTTGTTTGGAGCCATAAAAGACCCAGAATTGCCATGGCAATCTTGAGAAAGAAGAACAAAGTTGGAGGTATCACACTACCTAATATCAAATTATACTACGAGTCTACGGTAATCAAAGACGCATGGTACTGGCATAAAAACAGGTACACTAATCGATAGAACAGAATAGAGAGCCCAGAAATAAATCTATGTTTATATGCTCACTTAATATATGACAAAGGAGGTAATATGCAATAGGGTAAAGACAGTCTCTTCAATAAATGGTGCTGGAAAAATTGGACAGACATATGCAAAGAAAAGAAGCTAGACCACATTCTTACACTATATGCAAGAATAAACTCAGAATAGATTAAGGATTTAAATGTAATACCCAAAAACATAAAACTTCTAGAAGAAAACATAGGCAGTAAACTCTCTGATATTACTAACAGAAATTTCTTTTCAGATATATCTCCTTGGGCAAGGGAAACAAAAGAAAAATTAAACAATGGGACTCCATCAAACTAAAAAGTTTTGTACAGCAAAGAAAACCATCAACAAAACAAAAAGACAACTGACTGGGAGAAGATATTCGCTGCTGATACATCTGATAAGAAGTTAATATACAAAATATATAGTGAATTTATATAACTCAACAACAAACAAACAATACAATTAAAAAATGAGCAGAAGACCTAAACAGATACTTCTCCAAAGAGGAAATACAGATGACTAATAGATATATGAAAAGATGCTCAAGGTTGCTAACCATCAGAGAAATGCAAATTAAAACCACAATGAGAAATCACCTCACAACTGTCAGAATGGCTATCATCAATAAATGTAAAAACAGCAAGTGTTGGCGAGAATGCAGAGAAAAGGGGGCCCTCATACATTGTTGATGGTACAGCTGCTGTAGAAAACAATATAGCGATTTCTCAAAAAATTAAAAATGAATATACCTTTTGATCCAGCAGTTGCACTTCTGGGTATTAATCCAAAGAAAACCAAAACAATCATTTGTAAAAATCTATGCACTCCAATATTTATGGCAGCACAATTTACAATAGCTAAGATATGGAAGCGACCTAAATGTCCATCAACAGACAATAAGATAAAGAATTTATGGTTCATATGGAATATTACTTAGCCACTAAAAAAGTGAAATCTTATCATCTGCAATGACAGGGATGGACCTAGAGGTTATTATGCTGAGTGAAATAAGTCAGACAGAGAAAAATAAAGACCATATTATTTCACTTACATGTGGAATCTAAGGAACAAAAAGAACAAACAAATCAAAAACAGATTCACAAATATAGTGGACAATTTTGTGGCAGACAGAGGAGAGAGAAATTAGGGAGCTGGGAGAATGGAGAGAAGGATTAAAGAAGTCCAAATTAGTAGTTGATAGATGGTCACGGGGATGAGGACATGGCAGAGGGAATGCAGTTAGCATTAATATGATGGCTAGGTGAGGACCAGGGAAGGGAGAGAACAATTGAGGGGATCAATTATGAACTATATAGATATCTAATCAATGCACTATATACTTGAAACTAATTTAAATAAATAAATTAACCAAAAGAAGGCTTCAATATATAATTTTGCAGTGGAGAACACATATATACAGACGATAACAATTATAAAACAGGATTGCATACTAGAGGAAAAATATTATTAAAACCCATAATGTATTTCAACCAAAAATAATACAATATGAGGCTAGTAGGTGGAAAAAATCACATTTAACTGAGTATCTCCCTATGTATACAGCCACTATACTTTTATTTGCTGAATTCACATTTCAATTCACAGAGATTTGGAGTGGAAAAAGGAATGTACTTTTTTTGGAGGAAAATAACACATTTACAATGAATAAGAGGATAAAAGCAAAACTCTGTAATAATTTGGATATTATAAAAATACACCAACTCTTATTTAAAGCTCCTATTAAATCAATTTATGCAGACACATACAAAAATCAGGTGTGATAATTTTACATATATAAAAGAGATCAAGCTAAATACTAATCCATAAAATATAACCATCTTAATATTTAACATTTTTTAAGAACTGACACCATGTATACCTCCATTTCTGGTAATTCAGACCAGATAATTTTAAATAAATTATACCACTGAACTCAAGAAAACAATTTCTGGGTAAAATGAATTAATATTTTCTTAAAAGCATCAAATATTTGATGAGAATAAGAAATTACCAGGTCAAGATACAGATGAAAACAGAAATCCAAATAAGCTAGCCTGGCATTTAGTTTCATTTTCCCCAGGAGGGGGCCATAGATAAATATAAGAGATTACACAGTGCTTTGGCAAATCTGAGAGCTAAGAGAACATAAAGTTCGAGCTTGAACCCAGCCAGGGGTGAAGCCTAGAAAACCAAAGAGAAATTGTGGGTTGGAAAAG